>WKFP01014007.1:440064-530468 GCA_011057875.1 Pterocles orientalis | reverse complement strand
TTGCAGAACTTTCTAATGATTTTAATAATTTCTAAAATAAAAAAAATGTTCTCTTCAATTATTGCAAATGAATGGAGAAGGTGAGATGAAAGGAGGGAGAAAGAGTTTAAGACCCTACATTTTCCATTCCTGCCCATTCTTGCTTAAATAAACTCCTGATAATCTCTTTGAAATACAGATAAGGTCTGAGAACCTGCTCTTGACTTTGAAGGTACAAGCACACTGCACTGAGTATCTTACACGTACGACTGCAAATGCAGTAGCAGATTAAAAAGGACAAGTGGCAATGCAGACTCATGTATCTAAGGATTGGGCTGAACTCTCACAATAACTCAAGTATACTAATGTTTATATAGGAATGTAGATCGCTACTCTGAGGTAAGATAAATTGTCAGGTCACAACAACAAATGGGTTAATATTAATGGACTGTGAAGTTACAAGCCATAATAATGTTGAAAACTTTGAATATCTAATTTTATTTTAATATGAATATGTCTTTTGTTGAGACAATCAAGGCTTACTGAACTGGACCACAGCCAGGAAATGCCTGACTACTGGCCACTTTGGGTCTCAACCCCAAACCAAGGATCAAATCATCAGCTAGTAATTGGACTGTGCTCCCTCACAGCTTCCCCTGCACCTGCAGACACTGGCCCAGCAGAGAAGGAAAAGACCTTGAATGTCCTGGCAGCAAGTGTCAGCAGATTGTGATTTAGGATGAAGCTGAACATGTGCCAGAGAAATAAATATTTTTTTAATCAATCACACATATTTTTCTGATAGTTAAAATGGAGTTATGGTCAAGAGATTATGGAAACAAAACTATGATGAGAGGATACATTGGAAACACCCCAGTTACAGTGTTGGGCTTAACCCAGGTGGGACTTTACTTTGACATTAGATTGGTTTCAGCTATAAAGTTTGTTAAAAAAAAGGAAGAAAACAATACTTTTATTTCTGGGTGAGAAAATGGGAGACATTGGAAGATTGGTTGGGGTAATACAAACCTGTAAAATTAAGAATGTATTAGGATCTGGGAAAGAAGGGGGATGACTCTGAATTTAAACCTTCTGTTTGATTCTATTTGGTTTCTCAGTCAAAATCTTAAGGATTCAAGATTCCTCCATCTGGTATCTTCCTTAGTTCCTGAGAGCAGATGTTCTACACTAATTGTTAAGTTTTCTTTTATACATGATAAAAAATGAGCTCAGGTTAAGAGAACAGAATGAAAAATATGGCATATAGCGAATACAGATGCTCTTTATTTCCTGATTTTTACTCAGCAGCAGAAAGTGCTCTTTTCTTTTTTTTTTTTTATACAGTAATGTCACCAGTTTCTTCCTCCTCCCACGCCTGCTAAAAACTGAAGATTAATTTATCAAATTGACTATGATACCAGAGCTTGCCTACATAAAAAGAACTCTATTTTTTTTCCTTAAAAAGTTCCTTTTTTCCTTAAGTTTCATTAGGTTATTTAAACTCAGTTCAGCCCTCCTGGAATTTTCAAATTGACTTGCTAAAGGACAAATCTTTTATTTGTAGTGTTTTCACTTTTCTCAAGTTCTCAATTCTGCAGGGAACTGTGTAGATAATGATTCTTCATGTAGATATATTCAGAGACAAGGAATATTTTTTGAGTAACAGTGGCTGCATAATGAGATTTTTGTCCTCTGTTGTGTAACTTGACACTGAGAACTGACAATTTGTCATTTGGTGTGATTTTTACTTCGAGATCATTTATTAGATTTTTTTCTCTCCTTTGAAATCAACATGAATATTTCTTAGGTCTGATACATATAAAATATTTTTACATTTCAGTAATTACAAAGAGTTTTTTCTGTTTCTTATTGTTGGTGAATATTATTAGGTGCAGTCCTTAGTTCTGTTTTAGGCTGAATTCTGTGCATAACCCATCAGCTCTAATAATTTATATCCATGAGGAATTAGACTCACGAACACTTACTTTCTGAACATTGTCATAACTAGATTTCTGTGGAGTTACTTCTAATTTACATTGATATAAATTATATTTAAAGTCACACTCATTTTCCTTGCACAATTCAGCAGGGACAGCATATAAATGAACTCTAAACATTGAACTGAAATTTGTTATATTGTCTTCTCATTTGTCAAGTCTACTATTTTGCAGATGTTTGGAAATAAGTATAAAATAATATTTCTTTGAAAAAGTAGAAAGCCAGGCTCTCATGACCATTCATTCTAGAGTGGATTCCTGTATGAGTAGTTTTCCTAAAGTGGCCAGATTTTGCTGAATGCTTTATTTCTTAACTAATATCAATAACCTTTCTTTTTACTTGTCTCTTTTTGATCAATAGAAAACTTTTCTACAAGAGTTTAAGTTTAACAACCAATGGCTCCACTTCTGCGTGAAAAAGCCAAAAAACTAAATTACATTTGTAAGTTTTATAGTCCTAAAACATCATCTGAAGAAGCAACATGAACAAAAGAACATATAACAGCTAGGAGCATGGATTATGAAACATCCTCAGGGTGAGCTAATGCATCCATAATCCACAATACGGTTTGCTCACGTATAAAACCCCCACAGTATTTAAAAGACAACCAAAACACCTTTTTTTGAATTGAATTTTAATCCATCCACATTTGGAGTATTATCAGGTTGTACTCATTAAGTTTGCAACCAACACCAAAGTTGTGGTGGGACCAGGGCTGTGCTGCTGTTCAGAGGGACCTTGAGAGACTGGAGGAGTGGGTTGACAGAAACTTTGTGAAATTTAACAAGGGTAAACGAAGAGTCCTGCACCTAGGTAGGAAGATCCCTTTGAAACAATTCAGGTAGGGGACTGACTAGCTGGGGAGCAGCTCTGTGGTGAAGGCTTCAGGGTTCTCAGGAGGTTAGTGACTTTAAAGTGAAGCAGCAGTCTTTCCTGGCAGCAGGGGAGGTCATCAGCATCCAAGGCTATATTCACTAGAGCAGAGCCAGTAGGTTAGGAAAAGTTATTATCCCCCTACATACGGCACTCCTTAGCCCACACTTAGGTGCTCTGTGCAGTTTGCCTTGTCTCAATTTACAAGAAAACTCGGGTACAGTTTACAGGAAAAACACTGTAGAGGGCCACCAATATGACTGGGGTCTGGAGCACTTGCCCTGTGAGGAAAGGCTGAGGGAACTGGGCTTGCTCTGCAGTGGAAGAGGTGGACTTTGGAGAGACAGCCAGTAGTCTGCCAGTACATCTGAGGAGACTGAGTAGGAGGTGGGATTTACATAGAATTTACTTTCAGTGGGAGAACTGTAATATGAAACCAATGAACTTGTACAGTATGGTTTGTCTAAAATAATTAACAGAAAATTTTTTACAGAAGTATTGCACTTAAAATCTTTGCTGACTTTTAGTATGGTGAGTGCTCATTTTTTTTTATAATTTGGAACATCTGATTTTCATTTCTAGAAGTTGGTAGCAACACAAAATAAAATAAATCTGAAAGAAGCCTTACTGAAACATAGATATAAAACAGTTTCTTATCTCTTCTCTCTGGAAGCAAACTATTTTCCAGCATAGCTAGCAACACTGCTGAATAAATGAAAAAAGAACTTAAACTAGAATTAAAAAAACAGGTTTTCCATACCCATTGTGTTCATTTAATATTCTTGATATTAATGAATTATTTCAACAGAATGTAATAATGGTAAATTTCTGTATGACAGGAAAAAAATTTCTTCTGAAGTAGGGACTATCCATTATAATCAGAGACAGGGTACTTGAACTGAAGATCACCACTCAGTTAAAACAAAAAATAATGGAAGTGACATCTTTAATAGAAAATGTTGCATGGATACATAAAAAGTAGTGCATATTTAAAATGTTTTCTATAAATCTTGTATGCGATTTTGAATTTTAGAACTTAAAACCCACTTTGTTATTTTTTTGTTGTGGTGGGACACTACATCTATATTTTTATTTGAGACATCAGCGTCCATAAAGCTACATGACTGCGTGCTTGTTACGACAATAGACAACAAGTGAAACAAATATGCACTAAAACCACAAACAGTAATTACAAATCTAAGCGGGCAGTGTTGTAGTTTTTATCCTGGCTGGCAGTTAAAACCACAACAGCCACTTGCTCACCTTCCCCCAAGCTGGGGATGGGGAAGAGAATTAAAGGAGTAAAGGGAAAAGAGACTCATTGGTTGAGATAAGAACAATTTAATAACTAAAATGCAATAATATTGAAAATAATGCTAATAGTAATATCTACAAATATACAAATGAGTGATACACAGTGATACTGTTCAAAACCTGATGACCAAGGCTCAGCCCATTCCCGGCTAGCAGCAATCCCGGAGCAGGGAGAGTAATGAAACTGCAGTCCCAGGAAAGGGATAAGAGCCTGAGCGTCTGAGAGACCAAGACGACTGTGAGAGATGGGCGACCCAGAGGAAGACAACTTGGAGGAAGAGAGAGCACTTCCAGACAGACTCATCGATATACTGGGCATGATGTGCATAATATGGAGTATACCATTAGCCAATTTAGATCTCAATCCTAAACCTAAGGTCGACTCCTAGGCTAGTAATTGTGGCTGTGCTCCCTCCCAGCTTCTACTGCACTTGCAGACACTGGCACAGCAGAGAGACTGAGAAGTCCTTGACTGTCCTCGCAGCAACTATAAACATCAGTATGTGATTAGCCTTCTCCTCAGCACAAATCCAAACCATAGCCTCACACTAGCTACTATGAAGAAGGATAACTTTGTCCCATCAGAACAGAACATAACGTTTTAATTCACTCTAGGGACTCCTGCAACATATCAAACTAAGAAAAGGCCTTCGCTGTTTATGAGTATCAGAGTGACACTGGACTAAATACCAAAACCTTATGATCTCTTGGAAAACAGCAATAAATTAAAAAATACACATTTGTGTCTCCATTATTTGGTACAGATTTTTAAATGAATATTACTCTCTCAAACAGATCATTTTCAGAGGTTAGCATAGCGTTTTGCAACTGTGTTTTCAGGACTATGGAAATGGTGGGTTTTAGATTATAACAACTTTATGGAAAAGTGAAAAAAAGTACAAATACTTAGTCATAACAAGTTTCTGGTGAAGCAAAAAAGGGTAGGAGTATTTATAAAGGTTTTGATTTTTATTTGTCTGTTCATCACATACTATCTTCT
Source organism: Pterocles orientalis (assembly GCA_011057875.1). NCBI lineage: Eukaryota > Metazoa > Chordata > Aves > Pterocliformes > Pteroclidae > Pterocles > Pterocles orientalis. The sequence goes on along the minus strand of WKFP01014007.1, from coordinate 525,304 downwards.
ACTTATTTCTTGTTATAAAGGGTGTGAATCACCAAGAATCTTAATAGGATTTTTAAAAATAGAATTAATTTTCTGCCCACATACAAGAGCATTTTGTTCTTTGTGGCGGTGCCCACCCTTGTTAAATCAACTGCTGCGATTTTTCTCAAACACAATCCACTAGATTATTGCCTTACTTTAAAACAAGCATATACTGTAGACAATAGATAACTAATTTGATAATTAATTACATCTTCTAAGAGCAAGTGTGTTCACTATATATTCCAGTTCCTGTTGGTTTACTAATGAGCAAAAGAGAACTAATAATAATTCCAGAGATGCTCGAGGATTGCCCCTTTATTCCAAGAGGAGGTGTTAAGAAGACATTTCAGAAAGACAGAAATGGAGATAGCAGCAAGACCCAGCAGTATACATTAAAGCTTTCTAAATAAAAAAAAGAATGAAATCTGCATCCAGCTCTGGAGTCCACAGCACAGGAAAGACGTGAGCCTGTTGGAACGGATCCAGAGCAGGGCTATGTGAGACACTGGAACAGGTTGCCCAGGGAAGTTGTGGATGCCCCATCCCTGGAGGTGTTCAAGGCCAGGCTGGATGAGGCTTTGAGCAACCTGGTCTAGTGGAAGGTGTCCCTGCCCATGGCAGGGCGGTTGGAACTTGATGATCTTTGAGGTCCCTTCCAACCCAAACCATTCTATGATTCTATGATTAACAGGTTGCAAAATGATATAATGTCTCATTATAATCTATATAGGAAAACTGGAAGGTGGCAAATATGTAAACTAGCTTAAAGAAAATGCTAGATCCTGGGCAGGACAGTAAAACTGGCAGTACAATGGGATTGCTTTAAATTATACCTTAAGGGGATTTAGAATGCTGTGTACATGCAGCATGATAGAAAAATTTATCACAAAACCCCTGAAGCTTCTCCATTTTATGAAAAATTTTAGATCATATTGACAAATTAAAGATAGAAAAAGTAAATTGGATTTTTCAAAATTGGCTTTTAAAATAAGTCTTTGTAAAGACTCTCTTACAGAAGTTTACTAAGAAAGTGATATATGCCTACAAGAAGAAGTGAAGCTCCAGCATGGATTAAGGACAGGAAGTGCTCCTTGTCCTTGCTGCTGAACCATATCAGTTTGAAAGCATACATTCCTAATCCCATCTAGTCATGTTCTGTTCAAATACTATACACAGAGTCTTAAACACTTAGTATATTTGCTCTACTCCTCTGAACTGATACTATTTGTTATCGGAATATGACATGAGACCTACAGCTATTAGAGTTCTCTGGTTTCTCTTGTTTAACAAGAAAGCTGTGAATCATAGTTTGGGTTAAAATAAGAGCAAAGGAAAACATTGTTAGGACTACAGGCTGGAGTAATTCTGACACATAAACCCATGTCTGAGTTCCTTGAAAATATAATCCAGGTTCAGGAAGAGACTTTCAACAAGACGAGCTCAGATTTCAAGTGAATAAGGTGACAACAGAGGCTACAAACAAAAGAAAAAAAAAAGGATGGAGAATGAGTGATTAAAACTCCATTAGAGGTATTGTCCAGTCATTCTTTCAACAAACTTATTAATCACTTTGTGTATTTTTCCTAATTCATGACTTTTCTCAGCTTTTTCTATTGAGCTAACATAAAAAGTAATTATTTAGAAGCAGGCTTGAAGTTCAGTGTAAAAATTAAAAAAACAAAACAAAACAAAAAAGCAAGCTATGTTTAATCATGTCCAGACAGACTAACTCTAAACCTTTAATCTATTATGCTTGCAGAATTAGAAGAGCTGTGTGATCACATCCACTCAACATGACATGACTCCACAGATATGTGTAATTACGTATTTACGATAGCTATGCTCTTTATTTACATATACACATCTCTGATTCAAATAACGTTTATTGAAAGTGTCATGGATAAGTGTATACCATATATAAAAGTATAGAATAGACACAGCCTGATGTTTAACCTTATAAATATGTGGTGTTGGAAAAGTATTCTTTGTACTTGTACTAAGGCATGAAGAAAATATTTTTTTTCATTTTATGAAACAAGGTCAAAAGCTATGTTAAACCTGGATATTACTTAAGAGAATGTCACATCAAAAGCATAATCACCACTGCCAAACCTCTCAGTTTCTCATTCCTGTATCCTAATGTTTGTGAAAAAGTGGCCCCTTTCTTTTGGCACTGTTGTTAGTGGGCAGACTGTTGATTCTATACCTTCCAAGCTGTGGGCTTCTCTGAAAAACCTGGGGAGAGTCCAGGAATGTGCAGGTCCCACTGCAGCCAGAACAGAGAAAATCATTTGTTGAGACAGGTATGTTCTCTCCTACCTTGCTTCATCCAGGCTGTTGTAGTGCTTGGTGACCTTCACTCTGCACCAGCACTTCTACTTTCTTAACCCAGTTTTGGATAATGCTTCCAAAGCTTGGGTCAAGTTTTTTAGGAACATGTTGACAATCCTGCTGTCCAACAGCAAGGTCAATTCAAGGTGGGATTCATGACAAATACTGTACTCATGGCCATCCCAGGCATCAGAGGCGAGGGGCAAATAAAACAGTGTTGCCATATCCTCGGGCACCTCCAACGCTTGGCTTGTACATAATATGAATTTGAGGGATGGGATGTGAAAAACTGAAATCTGCCTGTCAGATGCTTCTTAAAAACATTTCCCACCTTAAATGCCTACTATCCTTAGGGATTACAACATTTTTATCATGCATATCTTTAATCTTGGCATATTTTCTTACATTTCAAAAACAATTAATGTGTGATACTACATTTACAGCTAAAATCAAATAAAAATGCATCAACAATAACATATTGTTGATCTCATAGCCTTACAGCTAGTGCACAGTCAACATGAAGTCAGAAATAAAATTGGTTTTTGTGATGGGTTAGCCCTTGGCTGGGGGCCAAACCGTACACCTGCTCACACAATTCCCCTTTCCCCCCCCACCTGAGGATAGGGGAGAGTATTAAAGGGTAAAGGGAAAAAAGGACTCGTAGGTTGAGATAAGGACAATTTAAGAACTAAACTACAACAATATTGAAAATAATACTATATACAAATATACAAATGAGTGATACACAGTGATACTGCCCTCTCCCCGACCCAATGACCAAGGCTCAGCCTGTTCCCAGCTAATGATCCCGGAGCAGGGAGAGTCCCGAAACTGCACTCACAGAACGGAGATAATATTCCAAGTGTCCCAGACCGAGAGCTGACTGGGGTGGGGGGGGGAGGGAAGGCCTTGGGGGAGTGACCACCTGGAGTGAGATGACCCAGAGCAAAAGAGATCTGGAAACAAAAGGGCTGATCTTCCAGAGGGTCCTCACCTATATACTGGGCATGGCATGTATGTTATGGAATAGATTATTGACCACTCTGGGTCTCAGTCTTGAACCTAAGATCAAATCCTGGGCTAGTAACTGGGGCTGTGCTCCCTCACAGCCTCCCTGGTCTGCTGACCTTGGCAGCGGCACAAAACATCGCTTCTTATCAGCTTTCTCCTGAGCACAAATCCAAAACACAGCCTTTTGCTAGCTATTATGAAGGAAGTTAACTCTGTCTCTGATTAACCCAGGACAGTTTTGTACACATTCAGTAGAATCAAAGCATCATTACTGGTAGCTGATATATAAGAGAATAAGCTGCTAATAAAACTAAATTTTTAATATAACATTCTTTTAATTTTATGATACTCTATTTTACATCTACAGTGTTGAACTCTGATTTAGATCTGTCTCCATTTGTCTCACCAGAATTGTCCTTCAGATATATTTTGTTGGATTTGCTATTGATATATAATTTCCTCTGCCCCCAATTCTGGCTCCTTAGAAAGTTTTGTCTTTTTGTTCATGTGAATAAAGTATTGCTTATTCAAGCTTGGGAAAAATCTTATCAATGTGTGTAAAAGCCTGTCTCTGTGATGCCCAAGGGAAGGACAATGGGCAGTGGGCAAAAAAAAAAACAAACCAAAACCAGAATAATCAATTTAAACATAAGAAAAAGATTTATTTAAGGTCTGGGTAGTCAAGCACTAGAACAGGTTGTCCATCGAGACTGTGGAATCTCTGTCCACGAAGATACTCAAAATTTGACTAGATCCAGACCTGGCCAACCTGCTCTAGTTGATCCTATCAGCAGAGTAGGTGGGCAAGATGATCTCTAGAGGTCCCTTCCAACTAATCAGTGATTCTGTAACTCTGTGAGTGGTGCCAGAAGTTACTGCATGAGACGATGAAAGATACTGGCTTATGTCACATCTTTCAGGATTCAGCTACAGTTTCGTGGTTAAGATATGTTTCATTAGCACCTTAAACTGAAAATGACTGCATTTTGCAAGTTATCTCCTTTTTTGCTGGCATATTTTTCTGAATCTACAGTTCAGTACTTTAGAAGACCTTGTTAGAACTGTTAAGTGTTAACACACGTTAGGCACTGCTAGTGCCTAAAAAAATCCATCTTCTACTCAAAAGTCATCGAATTCTTCCTTGACTTAAATACAGCTGCTCATCTGGGTTATAACAGTCACTCCTCTCAGTTGTGTACAGTGATGGATCACCACAAATGAATTCATTCCTGTCACATACCCCTCTCTCATAAAAGAAGCATCACAAATTTCAGCTGGTCTTGGTAGCTCAGAAATGCAGTATATTATTTTAGTTGCAATTTTGGTATGTTCAGATACAACTGAAATGGTTTAATCAGTACATTTTCATGTTACTAAAACAACGTATTTTTAAAAAATTCAATAAAAAATTAATATCCTTTGGATTTTAAACTTGACTATTATTCTGCACTTTGTAACATCCACTTTCATTAATGTGATGGACAGGACAGATAGTACTTTAATGCTACAGGGAACAATTTAAATCACCTGTGTCACAAATACGTTAATTACAGCTCTCTGTAAATAGGTTTGGCTCCAAAGTCTAACTCCAAAATCTAACTGAATGACTTCAAAATTCTAACTGACTCCAAAATCTAATGGAACTTTTCCAAGAAGTATTTATAAGTGTAAACATTTCCAGAGGAGATACTAAAGCTTGTATGACTTGTGGTCTGCAGGTTAAGCTATCTCCAAGAAGGCCTGGACATGCTAACCCGTAACAACCTTTATAGAGCAGTACAGAATGTTACATTAATAACATCTGTATTTAAAGAACAGACAAAGCTCTGGACACACATTACTTATAAGACACTTCTGTATACGTATAAACTTTCTATCTGTATGTTTGCATTGTTTTTGTAGTGCTGGGCATTTGCAAAGAGGAGTTTTATTGTTTTGCTGCACAGTTCTCCAAAGCAATAATATCTAATGTCATTGCAATAGTTTGTCAAATAAATTATCAAAATAAAGGGTTGTTTATGTACATCACAGGTCTAAGACAGAAGACACTACCTAATTTTATAGTCTCACTTGTATAACACTAGCAACTTTATTTCACCTATTCTGCCTAGAATAGTCTTCTCTTAATCAAATTTTGTTCAGACAGTATTCCTAAAATTCTCCAGTTTTTGTCCAAATCTATTATGATATTGAGAACGTCACTTCATACCTTGGTTCGTAAGTATTCTGTTAAGTTCTTCTCCTCCCACCCACTTCCTTCCTTCTGATTTGTACTCAGTTAGATTCTGTTTCCAGTTACATATGCTGCTGATGTCTTTAACTATTGCCTGTTTGCATATCTTCTCGCTTGTGTACATTGTAATTGAGTTACCTCTCAGCTTTTCTTATGAATGAAACGTCATTTGTCCTTTGGAAAAATCTTGTCTAGCTATAGAGCAATTTTATTCAGTTCCTGAACTCTCTGACTTTCAAATATCTGCTTAAAATCTGTGGCCTTTACTGCATACAATATCCCAGGTAACGTGAGCAATGGGGGACACAATGGTAGCACACCCTCTCTTTTTTTTTTTTTTCTAAACTGAGAGAGGAAGAAGAAAGAGTGTGAGCTGCTGTGTATGAATCCATATTCATGTAGAAGAAATGTCTGTGGAGTATTTTCAACACAGAGGTAGCCCTAGGCTCATTGGCCTAGGCAGATCTTAAAATGTTTACAAAAGCACTTCTCTATGCTCACACTATGTTCAGAGACCAAAGAGGGAAACTAGGGAATTTAGTGCCACCTGGCTGAGGTTAGAGTTGTGAACATGTTATAGTGCCCCTCTGAATCACATGAAGAAATCATATTTATGACTGTGCATCATAGCTTCTGGGGGCCTGAAAGATAAAATAGGTTCTGGAAGGAAGAAAGAAATGAAAAGCTCATGCAACTAATTCTTTCTTACCCACTCTTCTCTTCCTGGGATTTTTGTGTCAGGGGACACCATATAGTGAGGTTTAAATGACTAGTCACTGGAGCAATAACTAGTTGGAAAAATTCCAGGAGAAATTTTAGAATTAAACATATCAGAAATTATATACTAGTCACTGAAAATTAAGTCTTTGAAGAATTTGGGCTTGTGTTGGTACTGGCATAAGTTACGTAACACTAAGGAAGAGAGACAACATTTGTTAAAACTGTCAACAGACTGAATATTTAACATTATGGATCTGAGGAAATGTTACTATAGTAAAATGCAGTGTGAAGGAAGATGTTATTTCTGTAAGATGCACAACTGTCACTTTAAGTATCAAAACTACACCAGTGTCTTTGTGCTGTGCTGAATTGGTCCTCACCCTCAGGTTATAAAAATAATCAGCTCCATTATTCAATGTATATCTACTCTTATGAGACCTATACTAGTGTGCTTGCTCTTCTGCTTCCACTAAGTCACATATAAAGTTAACAAATATCTAACGATGCATGCAATTGAAAAATATGGCAAGACAGGTTGAAAAATAATTAAATTTAAATTTCAGGGTTTAAGTTTTTTTTTCAAGTCATAGCTCATAATAGAGATTACATGTAAATAGTCAGTTTTGGTTTTATCTCTTTACAGCAAATTCATTAAATGCAATAACTCTTAAATATTATAAGTCTGGAGACTCCATGGTTTACTGGAGTCTCCAGTTTACCTTAGTGACTTACATTCTGAGTAAATAACACTTTGGGACCTAGTGACACAATGGCTGAAAATTACAATGTCATTACCACAAATTATTCACTACAAAGAATTTTTTTTTTAATAATCAGTAATTTTCTGCCTTGATCCCACTAGGAATCAAGAGTGGAAAGACCAGACATTTTGAAAGAAGAGAGTTCTTAATGGAAGGCTCAGTTAATCTGTGGAAGAGGAAAATAATCTATTCTTTAAAAATAATTCATGTAATTGTAGCCTATGAATGATTATTGAAGTCTTAATTACATGAGAATTTGGTAAGTCTCTTAGTTATTGAAGTCAAAAGGTTAAAGACAAATCCAAAAGCAAGCGATGATTTTCCTACTGAAGCTATTTAAACATTAATTTTAACTTTTAGATTTTTATTTTCAAACTTATCTTGAAATCTTATCCTGTTTTAGCACACAGAATTATGATACCTTCAAAATACAAGTCAGGGCTAAATCAGCAGCATAACACTGGAATTCATCATGATCAAAATGAGGCCAGGTTTACTTGACTATGCTCCTTGTTTCTTGTTTACCTTTCTGCTGTTACTCTACTGATTTTTCTGTTTCTTCTGTTTGTTTTGGCTTTTTAGAGAGTAAGATTTTGAAGAAATGCTTTTATATCCTATAAATCACCAGACTAACACAAATTTGGACTACTGCACTTAATTTAAGTTCTAGATTCTGATGTTAATTTGATGTGTATTTTCTTTCATGTTTCAATTAAAGAAATATGTTTAAAAAATTATTCTGGTTCCTAATTGATTGTGTTTATGACAATTACATTTTCACTACTTCAGAGAGAAATGTCCAATAACTACCTGAAAACTCCTTTTTGTCAACAGTTCCTTTGTGGTTTCTTTGTTTTTATATTGCAATCATGGATTACATTAATTGTTCACCAAATTAAATTTGAAAATTACATTTCTTTTCTAATATTTTAGACACGTATTATATTTTCCATATGTGGAGTATAGCCTAGTTTTATTGTGGCAGCTCAGCGGCTTTCTTGATTTTTTTAGTACTACACAACATATACATTAAAAAAGTACTCGAATAAAGGGGGTCTGAATTGAGTGACTAGTGGTTCTGTCGTTAGTGGACAATGGATTAAAAGTATGTTAAAAATTGCTTTTTGAACTATTAGGGGTGAAAAGTTTGAAAATAAAGTTTTCAAAATTTTTTATTAGAGTTTGCGGGATTCTAATGAACAGAACTTGCAATAGCTTGTTCAAGGTCAAGATTCTTTGTCTTCACTTGAGTACAGCGTGGTGCTCCTTTATTTTTTGCATGTGGGATGAGTTCAGACAAAGGAGCTTTGATTTCTTGCTTTCTGCAACAGGAGCTTGATCCAAGGCCAGCTCAGTGGAAATGCTCCTATTGATTTTGGTGGCTTTGGATCAGACCTTAATTCTGTTGTGATCGTATTGAAAACCAATATATTTTTCTCTTTGGAATTCTACTTCCCTAGTTTCATTTAGAGGGTTTTGTTTAACTTTAATTATTTTCCTGTTGCAATTCAGGAAATTATTCGAGTAATTCAAACTACTTCCTATTTAACACACATTTTGTAATCAGCTGTCAAGATAATGTAATACTCAGTATAAATTTGGGCACTTAAAATGACAAAAGGTTGCTGATAAGAATAATGGAAGAAATATAAAAGCAAAAAAAATTGCAAGGATAATTCAAACTGCTTCATCTGTAAATAAATGATTTAATGAGGCTGATATTCTAAAAGACTCACTTCTTAGTGTATAAAATGTTCATTTTTCACATTAATTGTCTTTTTTAGTAACATTCTTAGGACACTATTTGAAGAGAAAAGGTTATGTGAATGTGAGTAGTTTTCATAGAGCTCTTTTTCTCTGCTCCTGGAAAAAGCAGTTCACCTATGGACTTCAACTGGGTGGTGCGGCACTGAAAGGAGCATTTCATCAGGTGTCTGATCTGTCAGATAAACATTTTCAAAGCTCAGGGGACTCGTGCCCTATAAATGGCAGGCTGGCTCTCTTAATTGCAAATCTGAAACTCTCTGAAGGCTTGGGATATGGAACATGCCTTCAGAATAAGTTTTATAAAATACCAAAATCTAGAGCCAGCAGACAAAGGAAAACAAACAAGGAAGTGACATTATGTCATTGGTCCACACTGTTTGGACACTATTCTTTCAGATCAAAATGTCACACAAGTGGAAAAAATGTCAAGCTGATTATTGTAGTGATTCAAGCACACAGGAAGCACTGTCAGTGAAAGAATCCTGCTATCTGCCCTAGATGTTTACATTTACTGAGATGAATTGTCCCCTGGAGGTACTGGACTCTCTCCATTTGCTATAGAACAGTCTCAATGGATAGATAAAATGGAATGGTCAGCTCTTACAAAGAGAAAATTAGGTAAATTGAGTCCCATGCTGGCAACCGATTCAACTGTGTGGAGTATCTCCTAATAGCTTAATAAATAAGTCAAAAGAGAATACTCATATACTTTTGCACAAGAAACTGGAACTGTATATTCCTGTTTGTGTAATATGAAAAGATTTGCTTCAGGATATTATTAATTACTTTCAACTTTGAAAGTGTTTCTGTAGTTTATAGTAATGATTCAATATTTCTTGTCAGCAAATTTCGGTATCATAACAAAGTATAGGGGGTGGGAAAGATGAAAAAGAAAGCTGAATGAAACAAAAATGCCAGAAATTGTAATGAGGAAGAAATGACATGATCTAAGATTAATAACAAAGTTATTTGTTATAAGAGAACAAAGAGAAAGAAAATGCCGTGTAATCCCCAAAAAATGGATGGGGGTTACTGATGCATAGCTGTAAGCAGGTATCTCAGTTACCTGTCTCTGATGAAAAAGGTTTAGTGCCAACACATCACTGAAGGCTCAGAGTCCCCAAATGGAGTTCAGTATCCAAGAAAGAGAGATTGATTTATCAAAAAGATGAACATAAATTAGGTGAGACACAAATGCAGACTTCAAACAATAAAATCTTTAAAGATAATGAAAATACTTTGGGTCTAGAGTGGGGAAAAAAAGAAGACATTAGAACCAAAGAAGCTTTTTAATCATTTTAAGAAAGATAAAAAATGGTCTGGATTGTACTGTGAAAAATTAGAGGTCTTTTTAATCAATGCTTTTGTTATGTCATCCAGAGATGTTCACAGTTAATAAAAAAATATCAACAAGGCTTATACTTATTCCAAGGTGTGGAATTATGTCCCAAAAACAAACCAAAAAAGTCTGGCAAACTATGTTTGTATGTGTGAGCCAACAATAACAATTTCTATAAGTGTTAAAGGGCTGAGTGGACCTGTCAAAAGCAAGAGAGTTTTACAAGTGGTGAATAAGACAAATTTACTGTTATTCTTCTATGAGAAACACACTTACAGATCAACAATAGACACATTTGAAACAACATCGGCATAAAACCATATTGTTACCCAAAACAGCTCAATATGGAAGAAAATGGAAATTTTATTATCCTTGTGTCCCCAAGGACATATTTTGACCAGATAAAATTTACAAAATAGAAAATTCTTCTTCCTTAACTCATTTCTATGGACCTGTTTCCCAGTTACTTATGAAGTTAAAGCCTTGCCTAAGAAGTTCTTTCCTCCAAATCCATGCTAGTTTCTTTACAAGATGTATTTCCTTTCAGTTTGAGTTGTGTTAACGTTCTGTGTAAAAAAGAGACAGAGTGAGAGGAGAGTAGACTGAGGTGAAAAAATTGAATGGCTACTATATGATTTCACAGAAGTTGGCAGATTTATTGTTGCTTTCAATTAATTGTCACTAACTTAAATCCAGATTTTATGCTATGTTGGATTACTTATACTTGTAATGCAATATCAGACCTCCTAACTCCAGATTTATTGGTTCTATGTGATCTAGAATGGCCATTGCTATATGTCATTATCACCTCCAATAATTCCTAAAACCGTAGCTCTTAAAGTCAGAAGTGACCTTTATGATCAATTGAATATCTTACATAATAAGGGCCATATAAAGTCAGATAGCAAGGCATATATTTATCTCAATAGCTTGTACTCCAACCAAAATAATAGCTAATGGTCTATGTTAACAAGAACTGAAGATCTGAGTCAGCTGGAATCCACTATGTGGTTCATTAGTGGTTATCTTTTCTTTGATTCACGGTTCCTACATGATATATTCAACATCACAAAATTTACTGCTCTGATCTGTGTGTTGCTGATGCAGGCAACTGGTGTCTTTACTGATAGATTCAACTGGGAGACCAAGGAACGAAAAAGCATGGAAAAATGAAGTGGTTTTTGACTCTTAGCTTTTGGAAGCTAAATTGCGGCTGTGTTACGGTTTTGTGTGGGGAATTTTGTCTGGTAGCAGGGAGGGGCATAATGGCTCCTTAAGCAACTGCTAAGAGTTCCCCTAGCTTCCAGTCTGCTGCTGGTGGCAAGGGAGGGGTTACAGTGGTGGCTCTTGTTTTTAACTGACTCTTAATGATTTCCCCCCCAACGGCCCCAAGTGTTTGGTAACGGAGGGGGGGAAGTGGGGGAAGGGCACCATCACCTATCCTTGGTAAGAAACTGGAAGTTTCCCAGCTCAGGCTGGACCCACCCCAGGCCAGGGCAGAGCCAATCGGCGTCTCTGCGAATAACATATTTAAGAGGGGGCACAGAACAATGGGTTGGCATGGCCTCGGGCAGGGCCCGGCTCGGGCGAACTGATCTGGCCATCCAGCCGCCTGCTCAGCTTCTGTGAACCAACCTGCTGTAGCCCAAGCCTCCACCATGGCTCGCCCAGGAGTCCGTTTTCCCAGGGGCCGATGAAGACCCGAAGGCAGAGAGAGAAGGGTGATGCTGAAGGAGATGACCATGCAGACACTGAGTCGGAATTATGAAAAAGAACACACTCAGCATTTCCCCTGCCATGTGGTGAAGAAGAGATGCAGCCGTGGAGGACCCCACACAGGAACTAGAAGCCCACACTGGAGCCAGGCAGTTGTCAGAGGACTGTAGCCCCCGTTTGGAATTGAGAAGCAGCTGTGGAGGACCCCACACTGGAACTAGAAGACCCACGCCGGAGCCGGGCAGTTGTTAGGGGACTGTAGCCCTGTTTGGAAAAGGACTCATGCCGGAGAAATTCTGGAGAAGGACTCTTAATGTGAGAAAGGGACACCACGTGGCAGCCGGGAAAGACTGTGAGGAAGAAAAGAGCGGCAGACTGACTGCACCCCCACTCCCTGCCCCCCTGTGCCACCAGGGAGGGGAGAAGAAGCCTTTGGGAAGAAGGGAGGGGTGGGGGAGAAGTGCCTTTTTAAGATATGGTTTCTCTCTTTCAATATCCTGCTTCTTGTTGTAAATAGTTAATAAATTCAGTTGTTTCTTCTTCTTCCCAAGTCATGTCGGTTTCTAAACCCTTGGAGCCAGGGGGTGGGGGTAAACCGTTAGCAGTCACTTACAGGAGCCACCATTGTAACCCCTCCCTTGCTGCCAGAGCAGACTGGGAGCTAGGGGAACTCTTAGCAGTTACTCACAGGGGCCGCCACTACAGCCCCTTCCCCTGCCTGGAGTCCAGGGAAACCTTTAGCAGCTACTTACAGGAGCCATTACTGTCACCCCTTTCTGCTACCAGACACACACACCACACAAAACCACAACAGATGGCTATAGAGAAGCATTTATTGTAGATAACAAAACCCTTTGTTTCGTCAACATGCTGCTCTCTTTCATTCTGTGTTTATTCTCTCTTAGGACTCTTGGTAACTTGATCTCTGGCTTATGTTCAGTAAAAAAGCTACAGAGATTCTGATGGCCTATTAAAATAAGATTCAATAGTTGATTTTTGAAGAAAATCTCCAACTCTTCTTCAGAGGCTGGATGCAAAGGCAGCTTTTGCTTTTGTCAAAGTAGCTGATATACCGTTCACATGGAAGCCCTGTATTATTTTCAGTATCTAGTCTTTGTCACAGAAGATGTACCAAATACAGTCAATACCAATTCCATTGTGTAATAGTCCACCAGGAACCAGAAGTGGGTTGCACAGGACAGCTGAGCCACTGTTATATGTGGCTTCTCTGTTTTCCCACCTCACTGTGCAAACAGATGTTCTGTCTTTTGCAGAACTTAAGCAGGTCAATGGGAAAGAAACATGAGCTAGATCAATCTAACACTTAAGTCTTCTGGCTCAGTGTGAGATAGACAGAAGTTTCTTTATGAACACTGCAGTTAGTGTTCAGATCCAAATTAAGATTGTACTAAGAAAAAATCAGTTTGACTTTGTCAGCTGTTTCTTCCTTCATTTTAGGTAGGGAAGGGAGGGATCAGCAAAAACATTCAGAAAGATGGAGAATACTGAACTGTTTCAAGATGAGCAAGCTTCCTCTATGCTATGATTTAGATACCTCTTTTCTATCAATCTTCTTGTACCTCACCTGCTAGGACTTTGAGATAGAATCTAGATCTTAGCTCTTAGTCTTTTGCTAAGATAAATTTGCTTCACTAATCTGAGTGATCAGTATCTTTCCTTTTCTCCAGCAGATCCGACTAGAAACAACCTCTTAGGTTATCAACTCCAGGTCCCTGCTATGATCTAATCCCTTTCTTTAACTTATCTAATTCCATTTTAGCTAGTGCCTTGTCCCACTAATACTACTAGAAAGATGTTCCAGAGCCTGGTTACTGTGCTTAAAATGATTAGTTATTTGAAATTATGTGAATATATTAATTACATGAATTTTTGACAGCATATTATTGAAGGTGGGTAAAATCAGTGAATTGGACTAAATCTAAGACCCTTATGGCTTTCCCCGTGGTAAAGAATGACATACATACAATATGCAGCATGGTATCTTAAAAGCCCACAACACAATAATAACTTAATTGAGATATTATGATTAAGAGCAACCTTATAAACTCATTTTGAAAATCCATTTACTCTAGGATTATTCTAGGATATATTAGCCAGGGATTTTATTGGTTTATGTTCCATATACAATAGGCAGTGAAGTGTGAACTACTGGAACTTACTACTGGAGCTTCTTTTCAGCTATAGGAATAGCTTCAGTAAGAAGGCTCATTTCAAGGTTCATTAGGAATACATTTTTGTTGTTGCAAATTACTCAACAGCCTCTTCTTTTTAAACATTAGTTGAGGTTTTGGATCAGCCAGTAATATGGAATTTTTGCAGGTAGAAAGTCAAAAGGAAATCTTTATTATAATCACCAATGCAGAGAAAATGTTACTAAGGAGCCACCTTAGTCCTATCCTGTTCCCTTCCCCCCAGGCTTTAGCACTATTTGTTTTTAATAATATCTAATGTCGTTTTCAGCCTGAAGAGTGGATGAAAAAAAGGCAAATACTGACTACATGATGGTAGGGTGGAAAAGACTATTTTAGTCAAAGGATGGTAACACAAACCTCTAGAAGTCTGGGAGTTACCCTGTGTCTCTGAAGCATGGACAGGGGCTGTGCTCAAGTTCTTCACCAGTCATTTTGTGGTGCCTTGGTGTACAATCCCTTTTTGATTATCCAGGTCAAGATTTCCTGAGACTATCACATCCAGAAACAATGAGTTCCATGAATGCTAACCAAAGCAGGACTCGGTACTTCTCAGTCAAACTGTAGTGTGTACCTATGTCAAAAAAACATGCTTGTGGAAAGTGTCCACGAGGGGAGAGGAAGGGAACAGTTCAGAAATGTTGTACTTTTATTTTATTTTTGTCTAAAACTCATGAAAGAATTTAAACAACAAATGTTTGGCAAAAACACCCATCATAGCTTTCAGAAAACAGGCATACCCTGTTGGTGTAGTGCCTAATGTAATTTGCTGCAATCATTAATTAAAGGGGCTGACACTCCAGAGAGCTCCGACATTTAAAAAATCTCAAAGACCAATCAATTTCTGGACATTTTTTGTCTGTTGCTTCTTTGTGTCTTTTTCATTCGGTTCTATTTGGAAGCTAAACTGGAGCTTTTCCTGCAATATGTTTCTTTTTGTGGGGCTCTCCTATGTCAATTTTTTAATAAATAATTTTGATTTAGTTAGGTATATGCTATATGTATCATGTCCTTTCCACATACAATAAGAAGGCAATCTTTCTTTAATGTTTGGTTTAGTGAAAAAAAGCCTCCTTCAAAATTAGGCACTAGCAGTTCTAAGAAACATTTTATGGACTGATATGGGTGAAAAAAAGATTATTTAGTGGGGGTAATGTTGTCAAGGACAGTATAGTTTTCACTTTCTAAGGCACAGCATTGATTCAGTACTGAAACGTTTAAAGGGCAATATTAGTGACACTTTTAAAAAGTTACTCTGTGGCTGTGCCATTTGTCGAACCTGCTCCTTGACCATTAAATGATATGACTAAAATCTAAATAATTTACTGGAAAACTCTCAGGTTAGAGCAAGAGTACTTTAAAATGATATCAGTATTTCCGTGGAATAAGAGAAGTGAACTCTGCTAGTAAAGCAGCTCATGCAATGATCATTAAAACAGTCTTTCCTCTTTCTTACAGGAGCTAGCACCTCTGTTATCAGTTACTGCATACACAATCCCTGTATTGCTTGATGTATCTGTGCTTAGAAATCCTACTAGTTTAACTACACTGGTGTGATCTCTCTGACATTTTTTTATCTTACTCATGAGTGCTATCTATGCCTCTTTCCATCTGCATTGTGTTGTGTTCCTTTGTTAGAATTTCGCTTATAAAGTGTTCTGTGCTGAGAAATTTTTTACTTCAGCCTCCTAGAATGCTGATAAAAATCAGAATTTGTAACTACAATTCATGTAGGACACATAACATATATGTTATAATTTTTGTATTATATTACTGTTTCAGGCTATTAAATAGGCTTTCATTAATTTTAACAAATATCAATATCTTAATTTTCTGAAATGATTTGTACCCCAACTCTCATGTATGCTTATCTTGAAGCTTCTCATCTCAGGGATCTGATGTTAAAAGATTACCGTTAACTTGGAGACTTAAGACATTCCCCTAACACTTGATGTTTATAGACAACACCAATTCAAATGTCTTTGAATAACAGGTTATTTATTAAAATTAAAAATTAGATCCTTTTCTGAAATTCTCTAATTATCAGGATGAATCTCTTTAGGGGCAAGAGCCATTAATTGGTCCATATTAGGATAATACTTATCACAAAGCTACAATCTTGAATGAATTTGTGTGTGCAGTGGTAAAATACATGTTGAAAAATAACCTGTGATCACCTGATTGTGTAATAGCCTGCAGAAGAGCTTTGATGCATGGTAGGAACAAAGAAAATGGGGGACAGAGAGAAGCACAAGCAAACAGTAAGTAATGTATGAAGATTATCCTAATCCACCTTTCTCTTCTGAAGTGGTAATAAATAACGCTAAAACTCATTTCTTGCGTGAGTTTTACAAATTGCCATTGTGGTTGTTTCATTCATATGTGGGGCTTAGTCTACGTTGCTTACATAGTAATCAAATAACCCACAATCAGTTGTTAGTCATCCTTATTGCATCACTGTGGCCTATTAGAGCCATGTCACCATTGGACAGTATTAGGATGCTATTTAGGCACCGAGCGAAAGTTCTTGCTGCTTATTTAATTGACAGCTTTAAACATAAATTTTGTATAGCTGGTTGCTGCATATAAAAGACCAAAATTATATTTCATTTCACACTACTGTCTTTGAATTTATTGGCTCTCTTTGTTGTCCTTGGGGAAGCACTTTGAATGCAAGGAACTACAGTTATAGTAGTTAGAAAGAAATCAGTGGTTACAGGGGAGGTGATCAAACAGTAAATAAAATAACCATTTATGGCTGTTTTAACAGTATGCCTTTATGTGTGCTTGGAATTGCATCTCAATAAAGCACAAGCTAAGAAATAAAACCACAAAATTTCAAAGGTAACATGCAAAACAATTTGACTCCTTTGCCAGGCTCCACCCTGAGGGTAGTGGAATGTTTCAAAATATTGCTTGGCTAGGCTTTTATTCGTGGCAAAAATGATCTTCCACCAAATTGTTCTGTTCTGCAGTATAGCAGCACTAATTTATAATCTGTACTTCAGCAGCAAGAGGCTTTCTGTCTTTCCCTCTCCCATTTAACATTTGTTTACTTTATTCCCTCCTCTCTTTTATTCTAGTTACTGTAGCAACTGAATTTTTGAAACATCTTTAAAGAAAACTGGAGCTTAAAAAAAGCTCTGGTAAAGGAACAGCTGAAGAAAAGTTTTTCTGTGTGTCTGCTGACAACATGTATACAGTATAAGAATACAGTGCTGAGCTCATATACTATATTTTCTACTTAGAGATCTCTTGGCAGTTTTCAAAGAAAGGAAAGTGATTGATTTGATTCCATAGATGGGAGGCAAGGCAGGGGGGGAGGGGAGCAGAAGTGGAAAAAAATTACATACAATATGTTCTTGATCACCACAAAAAGAAAGCATGTCTCCATGACATTTTCATATGCTCTGGAAGAAGTGTCTTTGCATGTTATCTTTGTAGTTCTCCTTAAAATGCATCAGTTACGTCCTTTAAATACAGTTTGTAGAGAACATCCAGTAGCTTGGCAGAACAGTGGTGATCCGAGTGTAAAAGATATGATATGGGTAATCTGTCCATAAGGTACTGGAATTAAAACAGTAATTCAGTACATGCAGAATACAAAACGTCTTAATGTGGCAATTATTTTTGGTCCTTGTCAGCCTTGCTGGATTAAAAGCATGAATGGAGCAGATGATGACTTGTATGGATATAGCCAAAGTGTAATTCATTTCTTGAGTGTACCTTTAGTCCCTAACAGCTGTATTGTCACACATGTTCTCTCTTCATTGTCACATGCAATACCATCATCTATGACTTCTTATCAGGGCATTGTCATGAAAAAAATGGTGTACATCTTCAAGACCAAAGAAGCAATTGTGTGTAAACTGTACATTACCTAATATGTAGCAAGGAGGAACCCACTGTCATGTAGACATTTGCCTCTTCAAGGAAGCAATAGAAGCAATTTATGCTCTTGACCAGCATTTTCTTTCTTATCAGCGTAGCACTTGCTGTTCCCTTTGCTCTTACAAGCTTTTTTTCACCCTTGTTACTGTTTGTTTTACAGCTAGTGTATTGCTTGAAGGGGAACTATTGCACAATTTACACCCAAAGGAGTAAAATACAATAGTAATTTGAGTTGTTTCAGTAGATTACTTTTCCCAGAATCCACTTTATCTACCTAAATGGAAGTCAACACTTATGGATTTGAAAACATTATAAATCTATTCATTTAGTATTATGAGAAGACTCAGATTTTTTCACAGTGCTGTGCCTGTGATTGCTGATCTGATTCCTGATAGAGAGAAACAAGCTTCCTGGATACCTTCCATTATTGATATAATTATGTTTGCTTTGCTTACTTGATTTTGTTTGTCACCTTTTTCAAATCAAAGATATACCTCTTTCCTTAAGTAATTTTATTAGCATTCTGTGTAAGATGCATTCTTCATTACTGCAAATACCAAAGATTTATCTTCATGTACATGAGCTGTCACCTGGGAATTTTAGAATGATCTAGTTTAGAGATTCTGGGAAGCAGCTTGCTCAATTCTCATCTTCCCTTGTTTTTGTCATTGGCAGTACATCTGAAACTGAAAACTGTTTCTGTCTTTTTGTTTTGGATGCTCCTGGGCACTAGAATGCCAAAGACACTTGTTTATGAGGTAGTGAGAATAGGAGCACAAACTCATTTTAATAGATGAAACAGGCTATTCTTCACACTTCCCTGTTGTTTTATTGATTTACTAAACAGAAAGACTAATTGAAGTTTATATATGTTCTGTATATTTGCTCTGGTCTCATCAGAATTCTCCACTCTCTCCCAAGATTAAACAAAATCCTTTTGTTTTTGTATCTGCTAGCCACAGTGACAGTGAAGTAACCATCAACTAATCAATTTTATTGCGAAACTAATTTTCATTTTAAACAAACATCACTGTATTTTGTTGACACAATTAAATGATTTCAGTGTTGTGCTATATATCTAGCAGGCACCATAGGGAACAGGCAGAAGCTACCACAGAAATCATGACATGCATGCTTCTGCATCAAATTAAATATTTTCCCCTTAATCCTAACACCAGCAGCTGTTAGGCACTATGGTTTACCGCATATGGCCTATATAATGAGACAGATTCGGGCAGTTCAAGTTCCTCTGCTGAATGCTGAATAAGGCCCTTCTCTCCAAGGACACTAAGACTTATTGCTGTTGAAGCAGTCCCCCTCATGCAAATGAAGACATTTGGTATTCAGGTTTCATAAAGAAGAAAAACAGCAGAGTGTTTTTTATTACCAGCGAGACAAAAGATAAAGAGCGTTCATACATGAAATGCAGGAAACCTCCATATAATTTGGTGCAAAAATCCTTTATTTCTGTTAAAACTGTCCAAAAGGAAGTAAAATTAATCCTTTGCAATAGCTGCAGAAGTTCTTAGTAAGCCTAAAATTGGAAGTGGCTATTCCTAACAGATGACATAATGTCCTGGAAAAAGTCATTTACTGATTGTGCAAAAGAACAGAGCTGTCTGCAGGTGGATGATACAGCTAATTGACCTTTAGTATTAAGAGTCGAAGTAATCTAGTCCAAGCTTCATTTTATTTATCTCCCATTCCACTGCTTAGCAGTCTGCAAGGTTGAGGGCAATCCTTTAACACTGCCCGACACCATAAAGACAGCTTTTCCATATTTGAACAATCAAATGCTGTTAAAAGGACTACAAGAACACCAATTAAAACACTCCAGTAAACGTAAACTGAAAATATGATCTGAAAACAGAAAAAAAGCAGTTCACTGCCTGAAGCGATGTGCTGATTACTTCCTACTGTAACGCATGCTGTTGGACTTCATTACATGTGTGGGAAGTGAAGGGGTTTTTTGATTGTGTTTAGGTTTTGCATATCAAAGCAGATTATTCTAAATGGTAAGAATAGTATAATTATACATTTTTCTGAGCTGGGTGAAAATTAGCTGTGGCACTATAACTGAAGTTACTTGTGCTTGTAGGGCCAACTCCTTTCCCCGCTATGTAGCCAAAGGAAACAAGTCATTTAACAGAGACTGAAGATGAATTGAGTGTACTTCTACAAGCCATAGATTACCTGTAAAGCCAGAATACAACTGGTATGTTACATTTGTGGCATCTCTTGCAACTGTTGTGGCTTGTACTTCAGATGTATTCCTCATATGCTTATATACACAACTGTCAACAGTGCTTTTAGCCTTCCCATTGTTCTTTCACATACTGAAAGAATTTACAGTTAGCAACTGTAAATCCATCAGGTCAGCTCACAGATCTTGCTCATGAAGTGTCCCCTAAGCAGAGTTTTACTACTTGTTTCAGAGATTCACTTTGCAGAAATTAATACAATATAATAATGTACCTATGATTGGTTATGGGGAAATTAAAATGTTCACTGTTGCTGAAATTCAAAACTGCTTATACATTTTATAATGAAAAGGGACTTTCTTGCCACAGATATAAAAATTCACATACAAACGCTGTCTCCAGATTTACAATAAAATTCAAATACATCAAAAATTTTGCTTAGTGGGTTTTTTTAAATAAAACGGATATATTTGGGCTAAATAGTACCATAATCAATTAAGTTCTGCAGTATGGTTGTGTAAACATGTATTTTCAAATGTATCTCTGAGTTTATAGAACATATTGTAAGATACACTTCTCAGAATATGAGTATTAACACTGCTCTATGAAGTGGAACAGAATGGGTGGAGCTGGTTTTGAAGATATATTTTATATGTATAACAAAGCTACAAAAGTCCTGTTTTCACACATTCAATACGATAAAAGATTTGTGTGTTTGTTAACTTTCCATTTTTGGTCTCAAATCTTAGTTTGGATGGACAGTTAATAAATATTACCAAACTCTACTAGCTTTGGAGCTCTAGTAACAAGATATTTGACCTTCCTGTGTGTTAAACAGGCATAACCTCTTTTAAGTGTTAGGACATTTAAACTAAGACAGTTAAGGGATAGTCCTGGTCTCATACAAGAAAGTGGTTAGATGATACTGTGTTTTCTACAGGCATTTTAAACCATTTCAAGCATATACAAACTTCAGTCCAAGAAAAGTAAATAGGCATATACGGCACGACATCCAAATTGAAAAATGCAAAGACAAACACAAAATACCTCCCCTGCTTCTACCCCCTGTGTTTTTGCCTGGGATACAGTGAGACCTGCTGTTTTAGCAGACAGTTCAGTATCAGCATAGGAATGTGTTGTGGTTTAATGCACACAGCTGGTACCGGAAACCACACAGCCACTTGCTCACCCTCCCCTTTCCCAGGAATGAGGGCGAGAATTAAAGCGCTAAAGGGAAAAGAGACTCATGGGTTTAGATAAGACCAATTTAATAACTAAACTACAATAAAACCGAAAAGAATAATGATGACACTGGCACAGGTTGCCCAGGGAAGTTGTGGATGCCCCATCCCTGGAGGTGTTCAAGGCCAGGCTGGATGAGGCTTTGAGCAATCTGGTCTAGTGGAGGGTGTCCCTGCCCATGGCAGGGGGGTTGGAACTTGATGATCTTTAAGGTCCTTTCCAACCCAAACCATTCTATGATTCTATAAGAGTGATGGTAGAAATAGTAATGATACACAAGAATACAAATGAGTGATACACAGTGATACTGGCCACCATCTGATGACCAAGGCTCATCCTGTTCCTGGCTAAGGATTCTGGAGCAGGGAGAGTCCTGAAACCACAATCCCAGAAAGGAGATAAAAGCCTGAGTGTTGGAGACACTGAGAGCCAACCAAGAGAACGAGATGATCCCAAGAGAGGGGTGACCCAGAGAGAGAGAGAGGGCACTTCCGGACAGACTCTCATCTATGTACTGGGCATGATGTGCATAATACGGAATAGACTACTGGCCAATTTGGGTCTCAATACTAAACCTAAGGTTGAATCCTAGAGTAGTAACTTGGGCTGTGCTCCCTCCCAGCTTCTCCTGCCCCTGCAGACACTGGCACAGCAGAAGCTGAAAAGTCCTTGACTGTCCTGACAGCAACTGTAAACATCAGCATGTTATCAGCCTTCTCAGCACAAATCCAAACCATAGTCTCACACTAGCTACTATGAAGAAAGTTAACTCTGTCCCAGCCAAAACTAAGACAGCATGGACAGGCAACGTGTACTGAAACTGGTGTATTACATCAACATGTTTATTCCACACTGGTACTGGATGGTTCCTACAAAGAAGTTCCAGTGTCTAGCAGAACTTCCAGCTTTCAAGATAGGTCTCAGTTCTTCTTTTTCCTTGGAAGAGAAAGACACAAACTCAGCTTCTTCACTTGCTTGCTTTCTCCTCCTTACTTTCTGAGATTCATGAATATATGGGAGGCTGGAACATCTACCATTTGAGAACACGCGGAGGGAGCTCCGGTTTTTTAGCCTGGAGAACGTGACAGGGAGACTTGAGAGCAGCCTTCAACTACTTAAAGGGGTTCTACAGGAGAGATGGCACTCTTTATCAGGAGTGTAACAATAGGATGAGGGGTAGCAGTTTTAAACTGACAGAGGGTAGATTTAGATTAGATATTAACAGGCAGTTTTTTTCCTGTGAGGGTGGTGAGGCACTGGACCAGGTTGCCCAGAGAAGTTGTGGATGCCCCCCCCGGAAGAGCTCAAGGCCAGGCTGGATGGGGCTTTGAGCAACATGGTCTAGTGGAAGGTGTCCCTGCCCATGTCAGGGTTAGGTGGAACTCAATGATCTTTAAGGCCCCTCCTAACACAAACCATTCTATGGCTCCATGATTTCTGGAGATTTTTTTCCCCCCTTTTTAAAAATAATAGCATGTCTTATTTCAGGTAGTTAACTCTCACGTGCTAAACTTTACCATGTCTAATTCAGTACCTCTTTACCTTCTGTCAGGGTATGGATTAATAAGATTGTGATTAATTTTGATTTGTTGAACATTTTCTTCTTCTACTGCTACATGTAAATTTGGTTTAGTGAGATTGTTATGCTTTGGTGAAGCACTTTTTTACTGAGTATACCATTATCTAGACTGAATTTCTAGACCATAAGTTAGGGACCTAATAGCAATGTTATTACTCAGTTTAGTACATGCAACTAGATTTTTGAGGTACCTCAAGGTACTTACAGCAACACCTTTTTGGATTTAGCAACAATTCCACAAAAATAAGACAGCATGAATGTTGTACAGTTTGGACTAATCTAATGTTAACGCTTTAAACTATTTACACTTTAAAAAATACTTCCTCAAAGTATTTTTTAAAATCAACTGGCTTTTTTAGCTTTGTTTCATATGGTACTCTGTGAGTCAAGGTGGGGTTTTGCAACTATGAAGTACAATATTTTACTGTTACAACCACAACAAGAATGGGTTAATTTCTCTAATATGTTTCACATAATGATTCTCATCACAAGAACAGATTAATCTTTTGCCATTTTCTTTTTCTGTCACAGAAGTAAGGCAGTAGAATGTTAACACCACATATTGTCTCTGAAAGATCTTAGTATTCTCCATTGCTTTGACCTTTTCGTTGTTTTGTGTTTCAATTTGATCTGGAAGTTGGTGATTAATGATGATTATAATAATTTCAATGAGAGAATTGAAATATAAATTGTTAAATGATCTATAAAATGTAACAAATGTTTTATGCTACTGTACTTCACAAGTTTTCTTTTCTCTTTCATTTATTTGAGGTTTTTCTTAATAAAAGCAAAAAAATCAAATAGCTACAGATAAACAGACTGGCTTAGTCCAAACCAGTAGATATGAACATTTGGGGGAATGGACCCAAATCTGTTAAATCTTAACTCTATCGTAGAAAACGCTGTCTGGACTGCATCAAACCAAAACAAAACAGAACAAAACAGAACAAAAAAATCCAACAAAAGCTTGTCATATGTGAGCCAATCTTTATGTGTACCAAATTAAAAAAAAA
Source organism: Pterocles orientalis (assembly GCA_011057875.1). Taxonomy (NCBI): domain Eukaryota; kingdom Metazoa; phylum Chordata; class Aves; order Pterocliformes; family Pteroclidae; genus Pterocles; species Pterocles orientalis. The sequence goes on along the minus strand of WKFP01014007.1, from coordinate 501,269 downwards.
ATCGGTTTTGAAATCAATAGCATGCTCTTTCGCCCAAAACCAGCTTTACTAAACAAAGAGTGAGCATTCCATAAAAAAGGCTGGGCTTTGGATTCAGATCATTAGCTATGATTCCCATTATACTCTAGGTGCCACAGGAAAAGGGATATATACTTGTCTTTTTGGCTTTTCATTACAGGTTTTACATTTAGGAACCTAAATTTTCTACCATGTTGTCTGTCCAGTTAGCAGGTGTGTTCATTCACCTGAGATGAGGTGGTAGTCCCATAACAAATGGATCACACATTGTCATTATGTTCTAGAATCCATTTTTAAAGTTATCACTATAACGATGTAGAATTTTGTTTTCTTTTTGTACAAAATTGTACTGTTTTTTGGCCAGGATGGAGTTAATTTTCTTTATAGCAACTCATATGCTGCTGTATTTTGGATTTGTGATGAAAACAATGCTGATAACACAGGGATGTTGTGACGGTACTGCTGAACAGTGCTTTCACAGCATCAAGGTCCTCTCTGTTCCTCACACTGCCCTGCCAGTGAGGGGGCTGGGGATGCACAGGAATTGAGGAGGGGACACAGCCAGGACTGCTGACACCAGCTGTTCAAACAGATATCCCATATAATTTGATGTTGTGCTCAGCAGTGGAGAAGCTAGGGGAAGAAGGAGGAAGGGGAGATATTCTGAGTTATAGCATTTGTCTTCCCGAGTAACCTTTATGTGTGACAAAACCCTGCTTTCCTTCAAATGTCTAAACGCCTGCCTGCCAACGGAAAGTAGTGAATAAATTCCTTATTTTGTCTTGCTTGCACATGCAGTTTTTGCTTCCCCTATTAAACAGTCTTTACGTCAGCATGCAAGTATTCTCACTTTTACCCTTCCGTTATTCTCCCCCATACCACTGCGGGGGGTGAATAAGCGGCTGTGTGGGGCTGAACTGCCTGATGGGGTTAACCCACACTAAAAGCCAATGTACATATACTGCATGCAGATTCCATATCTGGAGTTATATTAATTTTCTTTTTATACATTAAATTCCACTCCACTTTCCAGTATAGAGTAAAACAAATTCTGATAAAGTGTAGGATGTATAAGAACATCATAGTCCTGAGAAGGAGGCTGCTTCTAATCCTGAGCTGTTTACAGGTACACCAGATTTCAAGCACCATTGTGTAAAACTTATTCTTCCTTTAAGAGTCTATTATTAGACCTTATTGCAGTAAGGTCTTACCTTGTAGGTGGCTGTATTTCTATAACTAAACATATTAGATTACTTGGTTGGCTACAGTGTATTAATTTAGCTCCATAAAACAGACATAATTTGATTTTAAAAGTATTTTTTACTTCTGGAAAGAGAAAGAGTAGAACCTGTTGATCACTTTTCTGTCTTTTGTGGTTTTTTTTTTTTGTTTGGTTGGGTTTTTTTGTCGGTAATAATTCAGTCCTGGCTGTCTTGAGACTCAGTAATTATTTTGTTTTGTTACAATCTTGCTTTTTTCCTTCCTGTTTATCCAAATTGTAATAGTACTAAGTGGAAGCAAAAGCAAATTTGGTTCAGGCAAATACTACTGAATCTAGCCTTAAGACAGCACTACTTGAAGAACAAAAAATATATTTGTAAGAGATAGCCATTGCATTAAAGAAGTGTTGGGCAAATTATTTTGTTAATGGTTAGTACCTATAGGGAGTTTGCCTTTGTAAAACACTTAGGAAAGATTAAAAGGAAAAAAAATCGCAGAGACTGCATAACTTGTCTGAATCATAAAGAGGGGAAACACCCACAAAATGTTCTTCAATAATCTGAAAGAGTGGGACGAATGCTATTAAGGGTCATCTGGGGGATGACTGACTTAGAAAGTGTTGGAATGACACTTTGAAATGAATATTTGGTATTAAAGAAGGAGGTAGAACCTTCCAATGGAAAAAGCTTTGTATTTCACTGATTTTAGTGTTCCAATATAAATTGTGAAACCAAAACAATCTCTGCAACTTAATGGATGACCAACATTTCATTCAAAAAATAAGGCAAAATCATCATAATCATAATCTTAACATTAATTTAGAACACGGACAGGGGAAGCTGCCTGCAAATCCTCTTCAAATTTTCATGTGTAAGAAAAATATCTCTCACAGGTAGGATTTCAGCCTCCCTCCTAAAGCTGCACTGAAATTAAGAGGACGAGAGCTAGACTGGCTTTTTCTGTCTAGCAGTGTGTTCATGTTCTGTGACAGACCCTAAAAGAACAAGAAATACTACCTGCTTCTCAATATGTAGTCATTTTCTCCGTATAATCACTGAGAAGTGGAAAAGAGGAGCAATCAGGGTGAGATGAGGCATGTGCCTCCATAGCACAGTGGGAAAGAGGAAAACAGGAACAAAAAGGAGTCAAAGAGTCATTAAGCAATTTAGAACGACAGTGAAATGGAGAAGCTGAGAGGTGGTTACTGAGTTGAACCTAATAGATGGGTCAAAAGGTCTAAACTAATCCAAGGCAAGTGGATTTGCTTTAGTTAGATACCACAGTGCCAACATTAGCTGAATATGCCCTGCATATTTTTAACGGACACCCAATTTGCCATACTCAGTAAAGAATACTGTGCAGGGGCTTTTTTTCTGGTGTTATTTTCTTTGTTTGTTTGTTTTTACACTAAACAACAATTCTTCCAAAATAATAAAAAAAACCCCACCACCAAACCCAAACATCAAAAGCCCACAGTTCATAGTCCTTTTGTGCAAACTTGGTGAGGTGTAGTGACCACCTTCTAGACTCTAAATTCAGTTCAGCTTCTATCTGCACAATAGACTCCCCTTCCACATCGAGCATGGCATCAGATTAATGACATGACATCCACAGAAGCAGCTTTGCATGTTTTCATTGAGGGCAAATCTTTCCCTTACATCTTCCCTCTAAAAATCTGAGAAGTGGTGAGGACTCAAAGTGCAGAAATGAAATGAAAGTTTTCCTTCTCTTGGGTTGTCAGCTCTCACTTTCTGACACTAAGGCAGTATGGAGCAGATCTGAATGCAAAGAAATGAATCCTAGAGTGATTTGGGTTGGAAAGGACTCCTTAAGTTCCAACCCCCCTGCCATGGGCAGGGACGCCTCCCACTAGACCATGTTGCTCAAAGCCTCATCCAGCCTGGCCTTGAACACCTCCAGGGATGGGGCATCCACAACTTCTCTGGGCAACGTGTTCCAGTGCCTCACCACCCTCACGGGAAAAATATCTTCTTAATATCTAATCTAAATCTACCCTCCCTGAGCTTAAACTCGTTAACTCTCATCCTATCATTAGAGTCCCTGATAAAGAGTCCCTTCCCCATCTCTTCTGTAGCCCCCTTTAAGTAGTGGAAGGCTGCTCTAAGGTCTCACTGAAGCCTTCTCTTCACTAGGCCGAACAACCCCAACTCTCTCAGCCTGTCCTTGTATGAGAAGTGCTCCAGCCCGCTGACCACTTTTGTGGCCCTCCTCTGGACTCACTCTAATAGGCTCATGTTGAGCTTTTCTTCTACCAGCACCCCCAAGTCCTTCTCTTCAGGGCTGCTCTCAATCCATTCTCCTCCCAGCCTGTATTTGTGCTTTGGATTGCCCCGACCCATGTATAGGACCTTGCACTTGGCCTTGTTGAACTTCATGAGGTTTGCACAGGCCCACCTCCCAAGCCTGTCAAGGTCCCTCTGGATGGCATCCCTTCCCTTCAGCATGTCAACTGTGACACACAGCTTGGTGTCATCGGAAAACTTGCTGAGGGTGCAGTCAATCCCACTGCCCGTGTCCCCCACAAAGATGTTGTTGGTCCCAACTGGAACCAACAACACTGGTCCCTGTACTGATCCCAGAGGACACCACTCATCACCTGTCTCCACTTGGACATTGAGCCGTTGACCACAACTCTTTGAGTGTGACCGTTCATGCATTCAGAGAGGAAGCACTGTAAAATTATGCATCAGAAATGTGAGAGTCCTAAATTCTGGCTTGATTTGCATAACATTCAGTTAAAGACTATGGGACACAAAATGTTTGGAGATTAGAGCAAACTGTTTCTGTTATTCAGAAAATAATGTTTGTTCTACAAATGGAATAAGGCTGTAGCTCTCTGAAGTTCTGAAGTGCTTTGTTCTAGAGGTAAACCTCAGGAAAACTTTGCAAGTCTATCAGCTAAGTCAGCATGAAATACATAAATAACAGAAAATTATTCATTTGAGAGATTTCCCATTTTTGGTAGATTACTTTTGTACCTTGACTACAAGATAGCAGATTTAGGTATTTTGGTTAGCATTTATAGATAAAGTAACCTTTATTAGTAACTTTGTAATAACAACGAGAAAAGAAGGGCCAGTGTTCCTCTAGTACTGAATTAATATTCCCAAGGAAGTCCCCACTATGCAGACCTGAAGGACTTCTTCAGAATTTATACTCCAGAACAGAGGAAGAGATCTCATTTAAATCATTGACTACCTGTTTACATTTCATATAAATTTGATTTACTCACAAGATTTTTTCCTGTTTATTTTGCAGGTATTTGGAAAGTATTGTTTACGAGACATTCTTTATCCCTTGCTTACGTTGAATTCTTAAGAATTTAATTTGAATTCTTTTAAAATCTGTCGTTCTTAAATTCCTGATCCCTTATGTTCCTAAAAAATCAACAGTCAAACTTGATATCAGAGCTAAACTTCCAAACTGTTTCTTTTTATGACTGTTAGAAAGATAAAAAGCCAATATTAATCACTGCATTTCCCATATGTAAATATCTAAATACAAAGAGAAAGTACTTTTCCAACCTATTAATTAAAAAGAAAATAAATACATTCCAAATGTAACCACCTAGCATCAACCCTATTTTCAAGTTCCTGGATAATTTCTGTGTTCTTCACAGAAGTACTTTCACTTAATTACTAAACTCTGTTTTTATCCCAAATTGGTTTTTTTTTCAACTATTAAAGAGCTTCTACTAGTTTAATGCCTTACCTCTTTGTCCTAGGCAATTTCATTAAGCACCAGTCAACTTTGTATGTTCTGCTACGGCCTGTGTTTTATGGAGAAATTTACCTGAGCTATGCAAGTTAGCACAGTGATCAATAGGCATTTGAGATACTGTCATGTTCCAGTCAATTATATTATCCTATTAGTTTTTCAAAATGTTAGTCATTTGATGCCTCTGATTTTAATCCCCATTCTTAAACTGAAGAATGGAAATAACAGAAACTTTGCTGAAGATGTTCACTTACTGGCAGCAACACCACCTGCATTTGTTCGGCATTTGTCTTCACAACACATCTTATGTTGCTGGGTTTGGGACCTGCAGATGATAGTTTGAAATGTCACACAGCAGCAGAAGGGCTCCTTTGAACTTTTCTTTTTCCCAGTCACATATGATTTAGTGTTTCATAGAATCCAGTCTTCGTATTACACCAGCTAATATGTTCAAGGTTGATCCTGCTTTCAGCAGGATGTTAAATCTGATGATATCCTGAGAGGTACATCTCAGTCTGTGTGGTTGGAAGTTTAGAGATGGTGCAGAACAATTGTGAAATCAGGATCAGAAAGGTCTTATATTTTCTATTTGCAAATATTTAGAACTATTGAAACATGATAGACATAATTCTCATACTGTTCATATTTTACTTATTTCTAATTAATACATGCTGTGATACTCCTTGAATAATTCATGTTTGCTAATAAGTAAAGGCAGGCACATATTAACATCACTCTGTGTGTTTCACTGCTGTTCAATAAACAAACACGTAATTCCTGCTTCTACTACTTATCCTGATTTTTCCTTTGATTACAAGACAAAAGTTTTTACTTATGTTGTTGAAAAAGACATCAGAATCAAACTTTTTATTATTTCTAGACCACAGTGAGATATGAGAAGAGAAATATGAATCCCTAGCTTGAAGTAACCGATTTTTTTTGTATTTTTGCATTTTTTTTAATTTCCCAAGAGCTATTGGATGACCTGCTACATTTGTCACAAAATAATAATGAATTTTGAACAAGAATATTAATGCAGGTAACTTCTGCAGATATTATGGCCAAATCACCCATGTGCAGTAAAATATGTTATAAACAAGGAAGAAAATATTACTGCCTCTCAAGCACTTAATTTTTGCAATACTGCAAGAACAGAATGCAGAATATATTCTTAAGGACTAATAACTGCACCATATCAATGTCAGCTTAAATCCCACTGATGCCCCTCCCAAAACAAACAACAAAACTGGAATCACTGTTACATTAAGATGTCAGCTTGATGGAGGATTTAAGAGTGGTTTAGTACTGTTTATTGGTGTGGGAAAGAAAGATGAATTCCTCACTGCCTCTCTTTAAATTCTCATTTGAAAAGTTGTGTTCTGGTTCACATATACAATATGCTCAGTAGGGAGGACACCATTTCTTGTCCTCCCATTGGCACAGACAGAAAAAAAACGTAAATAAAATAAATACTACCTCCACAGCACAAATTCCCCATTTCAGGAGCTCCCAAAAACTGACCATATGCATGTCATGGGATGGGAGAACTAACAAAAGAATTTTTAGAACAGCCTTCTAGAGAGGCTCAGGTTTCCAAAAATGTTCTAGGGGATGATTGTCATCTCAGAGAATTTCCCCTCATTAGACACAAGCCCCCAGCAAACTCTTCCTGTAGTGAAGACTATTTTTCAAACCTCAGAGTAGGGACAATTTTCTCATTCCCTCCCTCAGGGAATCTACTGCTCATGAATGTGCTGGCTCAACAGTCCTGAGGTTGAAGTTGTTATCCACAACATTAATGAATAATGCAACATGGCCTCTAAAACTGTTTCTGTGAAATGAATGGGGTTATTTGGGTCATACCAGAACTGCTAAGCAAATTATATATTTTATAGGAAAAGCCGTCTCTATAATGAATGCTACTAGGTAGTAGAATAGAAGGAAAATATATTAATTTGATTTTTTTTTTGGACCTATGTGTCTCTGAGAACAACTTTGCCTTTGTATGATTTAGAAAATACGTTGTGAGATAGATACTGCACTTGTGAATATTTTGAAAGGCAGATTGCTATTAACAGCACTGAGATAGGGAGATTTTTTTACGGATGCTATTTTGAATGGAACAATACAAATGCCATTTGCTGTAATGCAAACAGGTTATGCAGATACAACCCCTCCCCTCCCCCCAAATTCTCACAGTTACTACACCTTAATGTAGAAAGTGTGTATGTATTTCTAGACCACAAGTAGTTCCTCCTGGGAGATTTTCGGTAAGCAGTTTGGGATAATTCACCTCAGCCTTTTAATGGCAAAGTTATACCATGGCATATTTACATGACAAAGAAAAAATCATAAAATCGTAGGATGGTTAGAATTGGAAGGGATCTTAAAGATCCACCAAATGATCCATCTGTCAAATCGATGTCTCTTCAATTTAGAGACAAGGATGTCATGTAGGACAGTGTCAACTGTTTTGTACAAATCCTGGTAGATGCTCTTCCCTTACTGACCAATGCTGTAACCCTGTTGAATGGCAACTTTTATGAAGTAGAAAACACACAAATTTTTACAATCCACATCATTGACATCAGACAAAAATGTAATATTTCTTGCTTTTCATACATTCTAAAACCAAAAATCAATTCTCATCTTAATCAAAATGTGTTTATAATAACTGTACTCTTTGTCTAACACAGTTCAAAGCATGTGGTTTATTCGTGATGGTTAAACTATTTCTCTCAATAAGTTTTGACAAAAATTAGACCATTCTTATGAATGATAAATGGGAACGGTACCTTTCTAGTAAAAATGTATGCCTGACATAGATAAGTATCTATGAGATATGAAAGAGAAATTTAGATATTAATACAATAATTTTAGACAAAAGAACGCAAAACCCAACTAATGTTCAAATCTTATCTTCTATAGGGAAATATTTATTTACTGACTTTTAAATTTTGCAGATCCTGAAGGCAAATGGCTAAGGGGAAGGTGGGGCAGGGAGAGATACAGTACTCTGATTTCAAAGGAAGAAAAAATATTTTTTTTGCTTTAAAGACAGATATAAGGAAAAAAATACTAAGAATCAATATAATGACAAAATAAGGGCTTAAAGAATCTAATTTTGTTCATGCAATTCACTGGAAGAATCTCTTGAGAAATGTTCTGACTGTCTCCTACTCTTTCAGGAAGAAAACCTGAAGAGAAACCCATACAGCACTCTCCCCTTTTATATGACATTTTCTAACACTCTTCAGGCTTCACAGATAGCTCTGAGGGTAGGAAAAAAGTATGGCTTTACCTGTTGGTAATCAGTTCAAACATAGATCAGACTGACTATGACCCCCTTATAAGATTTGTATTTTTTAGACAGAATGTGGCCTTTGAAATTAATTGATGATATTTGAATCTAGTAGGCAGATGACAACATCTTAGAGCTCCCAATATTGTTCAGTATTTTAGGATATGAAAAGTGTTGTCTAGAAAAATAGCATCCTCCAACTTCTGAAATTCCAGTTATGTGAGATAAACACACTTGGGATTTCAGTCTCTATTTAGTAGTTCTGTAAAGCTCTAACACCAAGGTTCACATCCCCTGGATTAACTAGTCAAAGAACAGAAATTAATTTGCTGCATTTTAACCATAATGCAGTTCTGTGCAACTAAGCCCCTTGACAGTCAGAGGGCAGTACTTTAGCAAGTTAGTGCCTCAGCTTTAAAGAGAATCTACCTTTGCATCACTGAGGGGACTTAAGACTAAGTAACACCCCAAATCAGCCTAAGTAACTTTTTCCCTATTTTGCCACAAAGCCTGACTTGGTCGTTGTAACCACTACACTCCCTTTTAACAACACTTTGAATGAACAACTGCTCTCCATCCATTGACCTGCTTCCTAAATATCAAGGATTACCTAGGAAACAATAGTGCAGAGGAAGCATAGACTAACCATATCAAGATGCAGCGTAAACTAAGGCTTCTGGACTCCCTTTTTAATAAAAAAAAAATGTGGCTCATGGCCAGACATTATATTTATTCCAAGTACTCTCTCTATTTGAAGCCCAGAAACAAACAATATAATCTGCTTAGCTCTTTCCAGAGTAACAGGACTGTTACAAAGTCGGCTGACAAACATTACACTGATGTTTTCATAGACATGAAACAATATCTGCACAAGCAGAAGTTCTCTGGGACCAGAGGGTTGCAAAGGCCAGGGTCAGTGAGCTTCAGCGGAACAGAACTGTATTTTAAGGTGGATAGATACCAGGGTAAGTGTCCTACATCTCCTTGGCAAGTGGTCACATCACAGTCTCTATCTCACTTAGAATAATAGAATGGTTTGGGTTGGAAAGGACCTTAAAGATCATTGAGTTCCAAGCCCCCTGCCATGGGCTGGAACACCTTCCACTAGACCAGGTTTCTCAAAGCCTCGTCCAATTTCTCTAGTCAAGTCGGCAAGCCCCAAATAGGAGAAAATAGACACTTCAGACTCAACCACAGATATCCTCTGATTGCATCCCAAGATAGACCCTGCCTTTTTTGCCCATAGCAGGAGAATAGAATCATAGAATAGAATCAGAGTCATTTAGGTTGGAAAGGACCTTTAAGATCACTGAGCCCAACCATTAACCTAACGCTGCCAAGTCCACCACTAAACCATGTCCCTAAGTGTCACATCTGCACATCTCTCAGATACCTCCAGGGATGGTGACTTAACCACTTCTCTGGGCAGCCTGTTAATATGTTTGACAACCCTTTCTGTGAATAATTTTTTTCCTAATATCCAATCTAAACCTTGCCTGGAACAACTTGGGGCCATTTCCTCTTATCCTAGTAAGTCTACCACCTTGAAAAGACATCTTTGAGAAACCTCTGCTCATTAGCCCAAGAAAATGTCCTCACAAACAGGTCCAACAAAGAAGCCTCAGTATGGACCTCCATCCCCAAAACACATGCACACATAAAGCTTTTTGTCAGGAGACATGACTCTGCAAATAAAATGAGCATTGACCCAAATGGTCAGTGACTTCAGAAAAGAGTAGGATATACAGGCTCTCTTCGTTTGGGTGAGCTCTTGAAGGATGCTAAGAAATTAACAAAGTGCAACAATGCATGTTCCACTCGCCAACTCTGTAGCAAACTACTCTGTACTGATGCCAGAAGATTGTCCTTTGTCATCTGTTTATGACATCTATGGCCAAGAAAAATTTTGTAAGCTGCCTGTTCTAGGAGTGGTGACTGCCAGCCTTGACTGTAATTATGGATTTTGCAGACAGCTGGATTGGAGTTTAGATGTTGGCATGATGAAATGAACTGAAATGGGGCATGTGCAGAGAACAAGCTGGCATAATGATATCCTGCACATGTAAGCATCTTAACTACATAAAAATTTGTACAGCTATTGAATTTGGTACATGATAGATTCTTGTGTTGGATGAGGTTTGGAAGATTAATCAAAGATCAAAACTATGCCTGAATTATTCCCGAACATTCAAACAAATCTTGTCAATTCTATTTTAACTTGAGGTCATCCTTTCTGATGTTAAAAAACAGAAATAGGAAGCTCACTAAAGATCCATTCTAATAACACCTAGGCAGTTGCTGAAGGTGATCACAGACAAAGTATTTATAGCTAGGAGAAGTGATATCCATACCTACTAGCATCAAGTTTTTACTCTGGACTTACTGAGCTCAGTAACAAAACTACTATAATAGTGTTTTGTTATTTCAGTGTTGCCTGGATCCCAAATCCAGATCTGCTATCTTTTTTTTTTTTTTGTTCCTGGTGAAGTCAAAGCTAAGGGTGAAACTAATTACAGCCTTCCACTGTCTAAAGAGGGTGGCCACTGAAGAAGGTAGTATCAGATCCTTCGCTTTTTCTCAGATGTGCACAAGAAAATAAAGAAAAGCATGAAAAATTCTGGTTGGACCTACAAAAAATTATTCATAAAAAGAGTGTTTATAGACTGGTATAGGTTACCCAGAAGTGCTGTGGTATCTTCACATTCAAAGCTTTTCAAAATTCTATTAAAGAAGGCCCTGAACAACCTGACCAAACTTTCATGTTAGTCCTTCTTTAATTTGAGTTTAGATAAAAAGACTGCCAAAGGTCCCAACCAAATCAAATTTCTTTATGATTGTCTGATGGACTTGAAAAGCACTTCAGTCCACGACAATTGTCAGCTAAGGCTCTGGACCATTTAAAAGAACCTAATTGTCAACCTGAGCTAACAACTATAACAGTAAAGTACATTTACACAGTGATGAATTGGAGCTAAATCTCACCTCAAATTAGGTGAGATTATCTGTAGTAACTCTGGATCCAAGGCTAATGTGGATCAACAGACCAAACACAGATTATATAGATCACCTCTTAGAAAAAGGTCCACATTTTCTAGAGCAGAAACTTTTTTTGCATTTCTCAGCAACAATAAGTTTATTGGTGATGTAGAACTCTCATATTTTAAGATTTTACTGCTGCTTTTTTATTGATTAAGGTTGACGAGAACATCATGATTCTTTAAATTTTTTTAGAGGTGTTTATATTTGATTGTTACCAGTGTTTAACATGGCTAAAATATGCTTTTATTGGGTCCTTCTATGGCTGTAAACAACCTACTAAATCACAGTAAAATGAAAGACTATTGCTTGTTGTGTGGCTGGGGTTTAGAAGTAGACATCTAGCTGCTTCTGCCAGAACATATCTGTTTGAGGAAACACTTGGTGAAAAAATAATTTTTATATGATGGAAATTATGGGGGTGAAGATATCGCCAAATGAATGGGGATGAAATTATATAAGGCTAGGAAGGTACAAATAATGCTATTGATTGGATTGATAATTTATCCTTGGTATCACCTGCATTTGTAAAAGCATCTGCAAGTATTTGGAGGTTTGATATCAAGTTTTGTCAAGTTGTGCTCTAGATAAATAAAATATTGCCCATATTTGTGATACAGCTTTCCTATAGTTTTAAATTAGTCTGATAATATTTTCTTGGTTGCTTTCAATTTCAAACAGTTTTCATGGTAGCTAACTTACCTTTTTTCTATTATGAGCTTCATTAAAATATTTCCCTTTGGACAAGCCTAAGCAATTTATCACCTTCCAACCCACTCACATATCTTTTAATTCCATATGCCGCTGGGCATTCTATGAGCTCCACAGAACACAGCTTCTTTTACCTGCCTAGGAGCATCATAAACCAAACACAACTACCATCTACATTTACACTTCTAATATTAAATAAACTCAAATTCGTGCATTACGGAGTCCCAAAAAACTTAAAGAGAATTAAACCCAGAATACAGGAAATCTCAGGAGCATCTCTGTATGATGGAAAAATAAAGGGATGCATATAGTTCTGTACTGACTGTATAATTAAAAGTGCATAAATACTTGAAAAAATGTTCCTCAAGTTTCCCCATCAGATTCAGGAACGACAGTCACTGTAACAGAGTGGTATTTTTCAGCTCAATGAATCATTTATTATTTTAAGTTAACTGTTAATCTTCTTATGGAAGTTAGGTATCAACTATTTTTAAATGATGCCTGTGGTTTAAGGAGGTGGTGATGGAGAATCAAACTCAAGTTTGCTTGCATCTTGAGAAGCAGTTAGAATCATCCAACAGCTCTGTTCTACAGATAATGCTTAAAATGCTTATAAATCCATGTTCCCAGGTGAAGGAGGCAAGATGCTTCAACTGAAGAGGTACCTGCCTTAGTAAAATCTGTAAATTCTAGGAACAAGTAGCTTAAGAAACAATAAAAAAAAACCTGAACACTGAGAGGAGTGACGCTGCCCATCCCAATATTTGTTACATAACTTTAAAGACAATTTTGAATTCATCTCTGTCCCATTGACAGTCTGAGCTATGCTACATTTATTCTCCTTTCCAAGATTTCCTGAATTATCATGAAAGGTCAAAACTGTTTCCACCTCTCATGAAATCAACAATAAATACCCATAAAATGTAACCTCTTGAACCAGTATGGTGTAAGTGTTTACTTATTTTAAAAACACATCATCTTCCACCCTCCAGAAAGACTGTACAAAGTAACAATTTCCATTTTTGAACATCACTTTTGCAATATTAATAAAGAATAACCGATCTTGAAATTTCTTTCTAAACTTATTCTTACTTGAGTTTCCACTTCCTTCTGTACCTGTGTTTCTGCTGATCTTTTCTTGGAATAAATAGAAGGAGGAGTCAGTCATTGAGCTTCTTCTGTACCCGCTTTAATATAATATAGCATAAGCCCACTTAATTATGTGTCACTGGTAAGAGCTCTTAACTGGAGTAACTCCAAGTATAAGGTTTCTATATTTGGATTATCTAATCCATTTAAAATTCCATTGAGTTTAAAGGAGACTGGATCAGTTTGAGTCAGATATTGTCAGACAAAAGTCAACATTTAATTCTCACACTTTGTGAGGCTCTTGCATCTCTCAAAACTCACCTAAGATTTTAATGAAACAGCTGTAAGAGAAAGAAAGGCCTTGCACTCTGAAGAAAAATTGACTTGAAGTTTTAAATTTTTGTTGTTATGACTAAAACTTAGGTCTATAAAGACTAGAGTTGAACAACAAGGTGTAATAGCTTCATCAGTTCAAATACCTGTTCATATGGCAACATTATTATTGCTTTAAGACAATGACCTTACTGTACTACTTAGACCACAGTAACATTCACATGCTGCTAGTATAGTTCCCTTTAGTATTTGTTTAAATACATCTAAACACTTTTGAGGTAAATATATACAAATATATTATTTTCTGTAAGGAGATGATTCAACAAGCTATTATTTTATCCTTTCTGAATTACTTATTTAAACATCAACTAGTTATGCTCATTTATACTACATAAGTCCAGGGACTTCTATAAGTTTTAATACAGAATGTAAAATTGTCTTACATAAAAGGTACAAGTATCTTAAATTTTATTATTGATTAGTAAAAGGAGTATTGTATGCATAACCCCCTCAAGAACTGTTTTAATAAACAGTGAAAACCCTAAAGGGAACTAAAGGAAAAAACTGATCAACAAAGAGACAAAGTTATCTGAGATCTCTCAAAGCTGAATCAGATCTCACAAAGCTTCTGTTTCCTGTGAGGACAACCACATGAGGTATGGGGGAAAGGCAGATGGTTAGAAATAGAAAATATCTCATCTGGGGTAGAAGCAAAGCTCCAAGGTTTGAATAACCATTACCGTAAAGTATTAAGAGAATTGAAAGGTGAAGTTGCAGGATGAGACACATGTACTTTAGATATATTAAGTACACCTTCAAATCGGGAAGGGTACTCTATGTGTGAACAGTAACTCATGTAATATCTATACTGCAGGGCAGGACAGAGGATGATTCAAGTGTCTACAGGCCAATTATGTGACCTAAATAACACGCAAAATATAGAATATATTTTAAGGGTTAATAACTAGATGTATGCAGTAAGTCAGAAAGCTGTAGAAAACACAGCACGGGTTTACCAATAATTTGAGGTCAACCTGATATCCATTTTTGACATTCACTTTCTACACAAATTAAATGTGATATAGCCCCTTTGTGGGATTTAATAAAGCCTCCATTTTCATCATTACATGGATGTTTAACGAAGAATCAAAATGGGAAGGATGCTGGCTAAAAATGAAACCCTGCTATGCTCTGTAATGCTGAGTAATAGCATGAACATTGGCCTAAAAAGGTAATAATAATGCTCTGAGTTGTTGTTGGATGGCTTTCATTATAAACACAACTGCAATTTGCTAAAGTATCAAATTACTTGAAAAAAATGCATCCTTTTCTTGACCAATAAAAACAAGGTAATATAGATGCTTCCTACAAATTAATACTGTGTTTTTCCTAGGTAGGTGAGAAAAGTAGTAGATTAGTAGTGGGCAGAATAGCATTTGTCAGAACGAGGGAATATAAATTGGTTAGAAGTCAGAAGCTGCAATTGCAGAACAGCCAGATTTATAAATATACTTTCATTATATAGACATTTCTGAAATCCATGGAAAAATCCATATGATGTTTATCATCACACAAGGGAGTGATTAACTCTTCCAGTTACAAAGAAACAATTACTCAAGATGTATCTAAGGAAGCAACATTTGATGGTGAGAAGAATTTGCAGTAGCCTATTACCCAAATCAGAGAAGGCAAAAGAGCATCACAGATCAGTGGAGTACCTGAGTAATTCCTTCTTTGTTAGCAAATCCTGTTTAAGGATCCAGTACATGCTAAGTGTGGTACCTAGGCACAACTGTTATCTGAATCATATTTAAGGGCCACATAACCATTTGGAATGAAAACCAGTTGAAACAATCTACTTGCACCTACTGCACATTAGACATATAGAGGTTGATAGTAAACAGAATAAATGAGAAAAGGAAAAAAAAAATATTTTACTTGTGGGTGAAATTATTGATCCATGACATAAATTGTGAAATTCCCCAGAACATTTTATGAGGCCATCATTATCATAGTTTCTGACCAGAAACTCAACAACTAATTGGAATGAGTTTCTGGCACCAGTGAAATAAAAATTGGAGATTAAGCTCATTTTTGTAGGTCAGAATTATGTCTCTGTCTTAACAGAATGTATGGGCCTGGTTAACTTTTTGCATAAACAGGTATCACTGGCTGAGTCCTGTAGAAATGTCTACTGCTAGAGTGATTTGCAATAGGCTGGGTGCAATATCAGTACAGCATGCAGACTTCTCACAATTTATTCTTATACTGACATAAATTTTATAACAAATGAGTGCTCTGGTGACAGCTGAGAATCACAGCAAATAGCATTTTTTTGCTACTTGAATGGGTAAGAACCCCCTCAACTGTATTTGATACATTAATGCATCGAACATTTCGTAGTCTTTGGCTGTACTGACACACTTTTATATTCTTGGTCTAGTTGGTATCAGTGCCTGATATGGTAAGTTCTTGAAGGTTTACCTGATGAAAAATTGCTCTGAGGGCAATGGAAAAGTAGAATCACATCATGGTGTAATCCAGCTCCTGACCTGAGTAGAGAAAAAAAATTCAGCTCATACTTTGAAAAAAGCAAGTATTAAAAAAACTGCAGCACTGAAGCATCCTACATATTTTAAAGTCTAGTTAGATTAAATGAGACCATGCAACAAAGAAAGTTTATTAAAATGAGAAAGAACAAAATATATATTAGGTAAAGTGTATTTTTCCTGTTATAAAATGAACACAGTTTTGAAAAGGAGACCATTTTACATGTATATTTACAAGCCCCCATACACCATGTTTATATACCCTTCCATAAGGATAGTGCAGAAGAGCCATTTATACACAATGCCACTTCATTATGTGCAGGAAACTGAAGACACAAAGATACACAATCTTGATAGACATAATCTTGCTTACAGAAGTGAAAGGATCAGATCACATATAATCTATACATCTATGCACAGTCTTTTTCATTCAAAAATTGATCAAATATACCTGCCACAAAATGAGTAGCTCCTGCAATGCTTTTGTTAACTGTATGAAGACAGATGTGTAAAGCTGAAAAAAGAAATCAATGTAAAGTTGAAAAGAGGAGTCAACTTTAACAGTGAAATTGTTATCTGGAAGGAATGAGACTAACACAACAAGTTCATATCTAGGTACTCAAGACGCAGCTGAGTTGCCCATAGAGATTTGCAAAAATATGGTAAGGATCAGCAATAAAAGGAACAGCACAATAAATTGTTAATTTTACACTACACTAAGAGATCTTGAATGATCCAGTGCCTTATCTAACCCAGAAAGTTGAATATGTACTTGCCACATTCTCCATAACTTAATTATTATTGCACTTCATTTGCACCTTTCTTACTCCTATCATTAGAAATGGCTATTGGAATCCATTGGAAGTGAAAATTTGCCTTCCACCCTTCCTGTTAACCTACTTGTTTTTCTTCATACCTTGTCAGTAGAACTTCTAATGTAATCCACCCTACTAACATATAAGATGCTTTGTCATTAAGATGTACACTTTGTTGCTTCCTAAGAACTTTGTAGAAAGTCTATACACAAACGAAAAACGTTCTACAGACTAATTGCAGAGGATTTACAATTACCATCTCAGAGTCAGGAAGTTCTGTAGCACATATGATGCTCACCATATTACAGAAACATAAAAAGTGGTTGAAACATAGCTGTTTAGCTGATATTTACTTCAACCCATGTATTTTCTTTTTCAGTAAACCTGGGCTAATTTCCACAGAGACTAAGGCCAAAGAAAATAGTCAAGTCTCTGCAAATGAAGACCACAGATTTTTCAGCTATTGAAATCAAATGACTGCAGAAGAGTTTACAAAGATAGAAACATAAAAAAATAAAACAACAAACAAATATCATATTTAGGTGGTCAACAGATCAGTCTATACTGTGTTATCAGTTATTATACATCAGAATATTTTAGACACTAATGTATATTTTTAACTTTGTTTTACACAAAAATGTTAATCAGAACAGTATGCATGCAAACACACTGAAACAGGAAACACACAGAAAATGTTCTTTAAACCCTGTAATTTTCATAAATAAATATGAAATACTAAACACTAAAATACTAAAGGATAATTTCTCTCTTGAGAGAATTTAGATGTAGGTTGGATACCTTTTGCAGATAGTAAGAAGTAAAAAGATAGTAATGGGTACTCATTTCTGATAGTGCATAATAAGAGTAAATAGAGAGACAAATTAACCACAAATACAGCCTCCAAATATTTCTTATATTCATCTGGATCCCATAATATCAGAAGATGAGAAAATATGCTTAAGCCTTGTTAATATACTTCTGACAGTATCACCTTCTTGACTAATACTGCTTCAGAACAACCTGCCAGGAAGGCCATTAGTAACATTGATTACACTGAGTGCAAAAAAAGCCCTTGTGTGCGTCTTCCAAACCCATTTTTCTTTAACATCCATTCATGCTTCCTCTGATCTTTTGTGCTAAAGCTGAGAAAATAACCTAAGGATGGAATTATCTTTCCTATTACGATTTCTACAGTACTATTGTGGTCTCTCCATTCTTCTTCCTTTTTCTGTGGAAAAACAATTTTTTTTACCTCTCTTAAAACATGTTCTTTTTTTTTCCCTGAAGAGTACTACATAAGACCAAGATATTAATAATATTATGTTATTTGTTTATCTTAGGTTCGTGTCTTCAGTTGGCAATGAACCTCAAAACCATGGAAATGTTAATTTCAATGCAGTCTGTTACACCTTAGCCCAAAATCATCACTTTTTATTCATTTGTCACTGCAATATTTCTGCAGCTTGTTCAAAGTCCTGGTATTTCACTACTCTCCTCTCTTGGAACAAGTGGTGTGTTTGGGGAAAGAAGGTATGGGGGAGATGTTCCCGTTCCTCAAGTGTAACAGTAGCAAACAATACAGTGGACACTGAAAGGCTCAATTTCCTTTTCAGCTGTTGGTGTCACCTCTTTCTTCTGCTGCATTTGAATTTTAAAATAGTAGAGTAAACAAAAACTGTCTTTTTGCCCAGTTCAGAACTGGTTCCTATGCCATAAAAGGCTAAAAACTGCTGGTTGACCCCAGAGAGAAAGCATTGGTTTTCAGGAAACTCATTATCAGATTTTGGCTAAAGTGCTTTGTTCTCTGGTGGCTGGTCCCAGAATTACAACTTTAAACAGCAGGATCACTTTGCATTTGACTCACTTCACCAGCCTGTCTTCTGGGAGATGCCTCTTAGCTCAGAGTTGTCATCAGCCTATATATTGTTGTTGACAAATACTATTGTTTCATTTTCTATTGTACAGCTTATTAAACACCCAGTCTCCTGTACTGCTCTGACAAGCTCTGAAAGGAGCTGAATACATTCAAGGAACCTTAGCAGGCTTTCACAGACACAGATTTAGCTGCAAATTAATCTGGGCTTAAGCCATCATTGCCCAAATCCCATTAGCCCTACCAGGACCCATATGTACTTCCAGAAGGTGACATCCCAGGCTGACAAGACCTCTCAGCAGAATCAGTACATTCTCTCATGCTTTTACACAGTGTTTCTACAGTGTAGTTGATATCTTCTTCCCTAAAAACTGCCAAAGTCTGCCTCATCTGTTATGATTACAATATTTTCTGAAAGGTCACTCTCCCTTTAGCAATATGATAAATTATTTTATTTGCCTTTTGCTCTCCTGCTCCTTAGAAAACCATCTAAACCTTTAAAAATACAACAATTTCCTCAAGCCACTGACTGAGCTAGGTGTGGAACTGAAGCTCTGCTTAGGTTCCTCTGAATGTTTCTTAGAATTATTCTTCTTTACTCTCAAAGTTTTCCATAGAAACGTGCCAAGTTCAATTAAACTTTTATTGGAAGAGAACTGACAAGAATGTAGTCAAGATTAATTAACACAAATGAGATATAGCAAAAGTTATCATCCCAATACCCTACAGTGAAAAGCCAATGATCAAGCTGACGCAGCAAATTTCACTGCCCTATAGAAAAGGCTTGCAGAATCTGACTGTTGCTTAGATGACCCACTTGTCTAAATCCTTGCTTATCCCTGTCATACACATTTGATGCTGAAAGGTGGAAACTCTCAGTGTTTAAAAGAGTTCCCCTGGGAGTTAGTGACTGTAACACAGATTTGTATGCACATTTACATATGCATTACATAGATATGTTTCCCAGGAAGTTAGTGAGAAATAGATAATTAAACCTCACAGGACTTTTAAACTCTTACTTTCATGTAATCAAACAAAGAGACACAAGTTTTCATCTTTCCTGACATGTGAGGTTGTTGAGAAATCAAATCTTTCTTACTGCTTTAAAATAAGATAAACTATACAGCTTTAAAACTTCTGCCTTTGCATCACTGTTTCTACCACCATCCTTGATGGTTTATGACTGGGACATGACAGTTTGAAAACACTAGCTTTAGAACTGTTTACATCTGAAAAAAAAACAAACCCCAAAACACATTCTTAATAGTGATACTGTCTGCTTAATACTGTCAGTAGCAATGAATGTTCTTTAAGTTCAAGAGCTTGTCTTACACTTTTGCAAGAGAAACATATACAGTTATAGATTCCACTGGTTTTCTGAACTTCTCCCTCTTCATTTGTGTATTTCTCCGTCTCCTTCCTAACTTTCAGAATTAAAGTTTTTCCAGAAGCATTGTAAAGGGAAGAAATTATAAAGGGAAGAGCCATGGGAAATATTTCATAGGATTTTGTCCAGCCATATATAAAACCAAAAAAAACCTACACGGAAAGCAAGGATAATATTTAATAAAATGACTCCCCATTAAACTGTAGGAAAAAAATGAACGAATGTCTCATGTCCTAACTTATGTCTTTAATGCTAGCATATAAAATTCAGTACACATACAAACAAATTTTATAATAATAAACAGAATTCTTAACATATTTTGTCATTGCAGCCAACTTTATGCTGAAATTGAAAGAAAACAAAGAAATATTATCAAGCTGGAGTTGTTCAGTAAAAAAGCTGAAGCGTATCAGCAAAATCAAAAGCAACTGGTAGAACTTTAAAGACACTACACATTTTCATTGCTTATATACATACCTGTTTATAAAGACTGTATTCTGAAAAGAGAAAGGAAAAAGGAGTTAGTTAAACTGACATTTTAGTACTTAAGTAGTAGAAATTTGCAACACATAACACCTGTAGGTATAATACAGCTTTGTTACCAACAGTACATACAAGTTAAAAGATCATAAGTGTACAGCAGAGAAGCAAGTCAGAGAAACAAGTAGAGGTAGCACAGAAGTATGATTCCCCCTGCATATTTCTGACATTTTGTAGTAGAGATAAAACACCTCTCCCTATTGTGAGGGCTTGGAAAAGGAAAATAACTGACATACAACAGCTTCTACTTACCATCAAGATCTAGTTACTGTATTGCTCTGCATGATCACACTCTCCAAGGTAAAAGGCAACTTAAATTGCAGCATAAGAAACACTATAAAACTAGTAGTTGCTTAAACACTATTTTCTCCTCTCTGCCTTATTGTGCTTTCTTAAATGGGTTCCAGAGTTCACCAAGAATTTGGCATAGCTATGACAGAAACCTATTTTAAGATCAGCATCACATTTAATTAACCCATTACATCTCTGCAGATTTATAGTAACATTTTGTAATACGGAAATGTTCACAAAGGACACTGCAGAACTAGAAGGGCAGGCAAGAGACATTTTCAGATTTCTCTTAATGCTCATCTTAAGAAAAAACATCCTTAACACTGACAAGCAAGCCCCACAAAACAAAATCACAAAATGCTACTAAACAAAGAGGGCTCCAGTACTGTGAGCTTGTACAAGCCATTTTTAGTGCCTGTAAAATGATACTTTAATTATGATCTTCCCAGGAACAGTATTTCTTATCTTTTTCACATTAGCCTCTAAAACAAACAGGCTTGAAAGTTAGGTTTTTATCCTGAGCAGAATCAGGCATGGCCTCATGATCACCTGATATCTGGCTCTTGATTAGCTACACATTGGTTTTAATTATCCACCTGCTTTCAATTAAGTACCAGGAAATCCATCTTATTAACAGTACAAGCTAATCACCTTTGCACATAAACAGAAGTCCTTTTTTCTCTCAGGGTGCATCTGAAGGAGAAAAATAGTTAAAATAATAGGTTTTTTTTTTAAGCTTATAAGCTTTTTACCAACAGTACTAATAAAACTCCTGTTTTAAAATCTATAGATAAATTAGTATTATCCACTAATAAAAGTGTCACATCTTATTGTGAGGTTATATTAGAAGAAATTTGGTTTAGGAATCAAGAGTCCATTTTGAGAACAATATGTAGTTGCTATGTCATCATATCCTAAAAATCAAAATCCTGGCCTCTACCTTTCCCCAAAATATGGAGGTCTTTGTTCCATATGCTGCTTTGAAAACATGCCCTGTAATGATCAGCTACTATAGCCAGCTGTGTGAGCAGCCCCGATGTTCTCTGGAAGTGTAAAATGATGTCTTACATCTTATACTACATTTTAGAATCCAGAAATCAAATAGTAGAGAATGGTTTTAAAAATCATATAGAAGCATAAGATGCACTGGATTATTTTCTGTGGTACACAGTTAAGTGCTTTCACTAAAATCTGTACCATGGATGGATTTAATTTCATCATTATTTCTTTCATATATCTTGAGACATTGTACAGAAGAGTGCAAACAATTTAAAACAGTAAAGAGGAAATAAAGCAAATTTAAACTAGCATTATATAGATAAGTGCATCTTTAATAAAATAAACTATATGTAAAGAATAGTTGTGGTGCATTAGAATAGCTACAATGAAGTTAACTTTCAAAAACACGTTATTCATTTGTATTTAAATAGGCAATACAGGTTTTGTTTTCAACAGAAAATAAAAATGGAATAAAAAATCCAGCACTAATAAATGAAACAGCATACAATTCAAGGACACTGAACTGTGGAAAAGATGTCGAGTTTTTTACTGTAATGCTGGTCAAAATGCAAATTGCTATCAGATTATATGTAAAATAGTCCTAGTCACTAAGACTCCTGTGAAACCTGTTTGGAATTTTCTCTCTTCGGGAAAACAACTTCACAGAAAAAAGACATACGTTATTCACTTTTCTACATTCTAAGAATGTTTACAGAACAGAGGAGAAGATGACGTATAGTGGGAAGGTATTATACCTGATGGTTCTTATATACCAGATGTAAGAAAGCCTGCCATAAGATCTAATTATCAAGAATTGCCTTTTCTGCCCCAAAGCAATCATTTTGATGACAGCCTTCTATGCACTGTGAAACAAAATGGGAAGCCTGTGCTATATAAACTGGCTCAGCGCTTCCTTTTACTTCCTCTGATATCAGTCTCCCTATCTCATTTATTTTCCACACATTAATGGTAGCAGTCACCTTGAGCTGGTGATGCAGAGTAATTTTCACAGAAACCTTGATCAGAAACCATAAATCAGCCTGATGTGCTTTTATGGTCTAATAACATTCTGCCTGCTCCTACAGGCCCTTATGCAAAACTGCATTGCGGAGAATCCCTTGGATTGTTTTTTTCACATGCAGTTCTGTATCTGTAAGACACAAAATACCTGCGACATAATAAGATGAAGATACTTTGTTTAAACCTTTAGACGTGAAAACATTCAGATATCAGCCTGTAAACACAAAAACATTTAAACATCACCCTGAAATTTTCTCTGTAGATTTTTCTGTGTTCAGCTGTTGCTTTCTATATTAGGTCAGAGAAACTAAGTATTCTCACCCTGCTCTCCCAGACGCAGTGCATCAACAGGCAGAGCACACTAAAGCTGAATGCTTTGTCTAGATCAGAAAACACTAACCTGTATAGCTGTATCAGCAAATCCACCTAATGCCTTCTGAAGGTGAATCTTGTCTGTAAGATTCCACCCTCATTTGCAAAAACGTTGAAGTTATTTTATAAGTCAAGAACTTAGAAAAGAGATATTGATTTCATTGTCAAGATCATGATTTTCTTCCCATGAAAACCAGAATTATTACCTGCCTTTAACAATGCTTTGCCATACGCTGTACTGAGGTTATGTAAACCACAGCTTTTTACTGTACACCCCACAGGTTTTTTCAGTGACTGGTTTGAGAAGGTATAATTTGATTTGGAGAAATATTTAGCATTCCCAGTGTTTCAAATTGGGTTTTTGTCATATATAAACATCAGGTTAATCTCTATGTGCATACATTCCTACATGTGAGGGAGAATAATTCCCCTCCCTGACCTTGCAAAGATGATGAGGAAACACATACACACATGCTATAGAAATCCTTATCCTGTGTTACAGATGTCTGTAACACAGGTTTGTGTATATAACACACATAAAGCTCTGACACGAACAGTTTATGCCATATATGCATAGGTTTTTTTACTAGAAGTGGTTTGTTGACCATTTTTGGTTCCCCATCACATACGTTTTTGATGGAGTTATCTTTTCTTCTGTTATTGACAATAGTGTATATTTTACTTTTATGACTCATTTTCTACATATTTTATGAAGCCCCCCAGTCAAGAAGCATATGCAGCTGATAGCTGCAAACACTGTACCACCAAATGTTCATGATTCACAGCATCTTTCTTGTTAGGGTTCACAAATAAATCCCCAGCACTCAGTAGAAAATGTCAGCTTGTAAAAGGCAGATTCATCTTTTCAGGACCAGGGATATTAGTATCTGAAGAGAAAACAGAGCGTGGGATGGGTAACTTCTCATCTTTCTCGGATACCTCTCACAGTATGAACATACATGAGATGATTGGTTTTCTTTTTGCAGAAGATTTTTGCAAACTGTCTGATTTGTGAACAAAGTACACAGGGTAGCAAAGAAAGAGTAATGGAGGGAAATGAAGTAAAGATTCAGATTTGCTAATTCATAGCTGTGAATAATGCACTCATAGCACCAAATCAGATGTTAAAAATCAGCCTTAGCATTCAGTCACAGAGAGTGTTCTTTTCCTATCCAAAATAGCTGCATTTTCCTGCAACACCACTTCTACAATGTTAAAATTAAGGAGGGAAGTGCCAAATCAAACTGAACTGAATGTTAGTTAAAACTAGAGTAGGAATGGTTGCAAGATATGACACCTTTTCATTGTAAGCTTTCACTGCTTCAAAGAAAATTAGTCTTTGGAAATGTAGTGGATACTACCCATCTTATCTTGAAGGCTCACCCTCCTTAGTATGGCACGTGGTGCATCAGTATCAAAACCAGGAGTTATCAAAAAAGAGGGACAATGCCTCTTTATTTCTGCTGAAAGAAATGTGTATCTATTTTGTATAACTACCACAGCAATGTCCAAAATGGAACCTGCCAAAATAATAAAATAATGGACTTTATCTTATTTTAATTTTATTTAATTTATGACAGTCTTTATGAGAGACTGATTTTTTTTTTTCATCATCACTCTAACAGAAGGTATTTTATGCCCTGGAAAGTATTGAACTGGAGTGCATGTGGGGATGTGTGTGTGCACACCTGTTTGTTTATACATTCTACAAATATACTTCTGTTGCATCTATTATTGAAAGAAGCAATGGAAACTACTCTGCTCTGCCCACCTGCAGCACTGTGTCCAGCTCCGGGGTCCTCAGCATAGGAAGGATATGGACCTGTTGAAGTGGGTCCAGAGAAGGGCCACAAAGATGGCCAGAGGGCTGGAGCACCTCCCATAGAGAAGAGAAGGCTCCAGGAAGACCTTCTAGCAGCCTTCCAATACTTAAAGGGGGCTACAGAAGAGAAGGGGAGGCACTCTTTATCAGGAAGTGTAGTGATAGGATGAGGGGTAACAGCTTTAAGCTGAAAGAGAGTAGAGTAGACTAGATTAGATATTAGGAAGAAATATTTTACCATGAGGGTGATGAGACACTGGACTGGGCTCCCCAGAGAAGCTGTGGATGCCCCATCCCTGGAGGTGTTCAAGGCCAGGCTGGATGAGCCTTTGAGCAACCTGGGCTAGTGGAGGGTGTCCCTGCCCATTGGAGGGGAGTTGGAATTTGATGATCTATGATCTTTAAAGTCCCTTCCAACCCAAACCATTCCATGATTCTATGATTCTATGGTTCTCTGAAACTGCCAAACATTTTGGCTTATCTTGTGTTATAATCCTTACAGAGTCCGTAGTAATTTGCTTCCTCTGCAAAATGTAATTTTCCTTGTAGTGATTGCCATATCAATAATCACAGCTTTTCTTTTATTTTGGTTTGGTTTTACATGTAAGCTGCTATAATTTGCAGTACCTGGTATTCTGCAACTGTGGAAATTTTTCCTTGGTGATGGTCAACGCTTCACAGATTATTTAGCTTGTCAGGAATACACACACAGGAAAAAATGAGATCTGAACAACAATAGTTGCTGGAGTTTCATCTCTAAAGGTATTTGGAGTAAACATCCTCTTTTTTTCTTTGTTTATTTACAGACTAGAAATTGTCTTTGCTGAATGTAGTGGGTTAATATATTGATATTTCCTGTTATTCATGCCTGCAGATAACTATTCAGATCCTTTTGTATACATTCCAAGAAACTGAAGAGTTATTTCAAGTTACATATTTATTCTAATGATATTCAGTACATATTCAGTAACATTGCTGAGAGCAAAGGCTGTGATGTACACCTACTTGCAGTGTCAGACATCAAGTTGCCTATGCATCTGACCTGCTGAAAGGATGTTTACTGGTCTTACTGAAGGCTCCCCCTGATTTGTTTTAAATTTAAAATGCTGCTGTGGTTTTTTTGTGACAAAATTCTTGCTGAGAGTTTGATCCATTTTTCCCTTACAACTCAAGGACTGGTCTGAAATTGGTTGTCAAGAATACCTCCCTCATCTCTCCCACAGATGAGTCCATGTAAATAATTCCCTTCGTTTTTTTGCTATTAGTGAACAAGAATCATACAGCAACGAGATCTTAAACATGCACAAGTGGCCAGAAGATTTATTGAACTCCTGTGGATGGCACCAGAAGCACATGAGATAACAAGGGGATATGAAGACTGCAAACAAGTTGTATAATGCACACTTTAGAGATTTTGTGATAAGAATGTGAATGAAAGCCATTCTAACAAAAAAAAATACAGTCTATCTAGTAAGCAGAAGCTTGGCTGTCTTTTTGATGATGTATAGCAAGACAAGTATCTGAAATTTGTTTTCTAGTTTCAGTTAATTTGTTCTCATGTACTGGAAGTTCTAGATATATGGATGCATCTTAAACAGTGGCCTGTGGTCCTAATTTCTCCAGCACAAAAACAGACTGCTTATTTGTCTTCATGTCTAGGAAGTAGCTTTCCAGGGAGTTTATACTTGCTGTTTTGTTTCTAACTCTTGCTTTCTGTCTGGTTTTATTTTCCTAACTAACTGTAACTTCCACTTTGTTACATATGTTTTAAGTATATTTTATTTTAGTTGCTATCCCCAGTCTATCCAGTGGTTTCACTTTTTCCTAAACAGGGAAAAGAAACCCAAACAGATTAGTTGTTGCTGACTTCTTCAAAACTCCAGAACAATTTTTCTCTGTAACTGTTCTACCTCCAGGGTCAGTTCAGTGGTAGGTGAACTTCCATTCAGCTACCTATCTGCCAATAAGCCTGACAAAAAATGTAGGGAATTACAGAAGCAGGCATAAAGAACTGGCATCCTTCTTTTGTTCTAGGTATTGCTTATATCTAGAGATCTACAACTGTGTCAGGTACTCACTGCCATAGTTGTCCTGTTTCTAGCCCTCATTACAGACCTCTGTTCACAAAGATGGCTAAAATCTGATGCAGTATTCCCTGCTGGGGACTAGTGGCTTTTGAAAGGAACAAGAAAACTCTGGATTTCATACTGCAGGGCATGCTATAACTTCCAATGACGTTGTAATCTTGAAAGCACTGTAAAATTTAGGGAGGGAGTTTTCCTCATTGTTTAATTTCCAAATATTCCAGACTTCAGAAGAAAGCTGTCATTTCAGAACATCAGCCTCAAAACCATGAAGGACAGAAGCTATGTGGTAGCTATGCAATAATAATCAAGGGGAGTAGTTTTCTACACCTCTATATGAATAAAAAGGAAGAAAAAAAAAAAAGAGAGATTGGAAAGGCTTTTGAAACAAATTCTAAGAGAGCAAGAAAGCAACCAAAGGAAAATTAGGCTGCGAGTTAAAAAGGCTGAAATACCACCTGAGTGGGTACTTCTTACTGAAGAACTGAAATTAATCTGAACTCTGAACCTTTTGAAGTTCTCCTATCACTAATGTAGATGGAGCTCTATTGTAGGTGGGTAGCACTCTGGTTTCAGCTAATAGTATTAAAAAGTGTACAACAAAATGGAGACACATTTGAATATTCTATGTATAATGGCTTGAACTGAATTCAAATGCCTTGGGGGCTCCCCTGTGAATGGTGCAGCTCAAAGAATTCTATCTCAAATAACCTCTTTTATTTCTTTGAAGTGTCATCATTTATTGGTAAAGTTTTGTCTTTTCCCTATTGTGCAGATCATGCTCTAATTAATCCAGGCAGTTTAGAGATGGAAAATAGACACATTTCAGAAATCTCAAGAGAACCATTTAGTAGTTTTCTGGAAAAAAAAATCTGCAGTTAAAGAATACTGTTTTCAATAATAAGAAAAGCAAATTAATTATAAAAACAGTACTGCTGCCTTTAATGCGTTTCTTTTTGTGTTCAAAATAGAACTTAATTCATAAAAGGAATAATTATGTTTCTTCCTTCTCTTTTTGAGCTGAAAAAAGTTTTTTGTTTTTTGTTTGTTTTTTTTTTTTTATTGTCTGACCTCTCTTCATTATGTCTTTATAAAATTTTAGGAAATCTTAAAAAAGACTTTGAAATTTTTCGCTTCTTTCACATCACACCATTTGACATCACTGAAAATTCCTGTCGCAACCTTCATCTTATTTAATAACTGAACAAGATAGGAAGAACACTTTGAGCTTCTCAACTAAATGAAGTGAAGAAAACTTGGTCATTGCAGAGAAAATGGAAAAGTAATTTTGTGCTCCTTAAACATACACATAGGTGATACACATTCTGATTCTTACGTTCATGTACAGACATACTGCCAGTAGATATCCATATACTTAGCCTTCAAAGGAGTTTTTATATGTTACTGCTTTTCTGCAAAGGTGATTGTAGCACTTTCTTCTTTCTGAGAGCACAATAGAGTATTGGTATCTGAGGTGAAGATCAATACAAGGCAAAGTGTGGGAGTGGACCAAAGGGAAAAGACACGTTCCTTGTACATATGGAATGCCGGGTATGATCTTGAATCAGTTTCTAGAGGCAGTAAAATCCCTCAAACCTCATTCCTGATATGTACTGCAATGTTCCTCAAAGTATCCCAGCCAGAGCTATCCAAATTAGAAAAATTTTTGATAGCTGAGTTTTAGTAGTACAGCCAGTGACTAACACATGAGTAAAGGACGCAGTATTTATGTTTGTCTACATGGTAATTTTCTTCTAATGTTCTTAAATTTCCTTATCCTGCTCCTGAGGTGAATATGCAGTCTTTAGTTATAGAATGTCTCTAGATAAAGAAAAGCTCAAACTTTCAGAATAGCTATATTAAATATAACGATTTGATGCTGCTACTTGTGGCAGAGGGATTAACAGTACTCCTTCTAAATATACCTTTCTCTATAATTTGATTCTGCCACTATACAGAAGAGGGTTTTGTTAAAACACTGTTAAATTAATATAATGTAAATTAAGAAACAAACATACATACCGGTGATTAAGTTCAGAGGTATATCTAAACTAATTTAAAGAAAAAAAAAGTGAACTTTCTTTGCATTTATTTTAAAACTTTCTCCCAGACTGTCCAAACTTGCATGCTACCAGACATCAGTCTAAGTGATCTTCAGACTTTATACAGTATATTTTTTCCTACTTACCAGTACAAAATATACATAATAACCTTTATTCATCATCAAGTAGTTCAGTAAAGTTTAGATTTGTAAAATTCTCTGAGTCAGGAATAAAAAAATGAATACAGAAGAAAATCAAAGAAAAATACTGTAACTTAAATTAGTCTAACACTTTTTAATAATTGCTGAATGTAATTACCATATAAATTTACATATTAGTAAGTAATTTTAATTAAAAAATAATGTACTAGTTGACTACTTTATGTGTCAGTAGTTCACTGTTTTATTCATATTGACAGCATATAAAAAACTCAGTCTTTCTTCTAACTTTTATCTGGCTGTGGAATAAATCTGTCTTATTTAAAAGCTGCTTTTTTTGGCTAAGGAGTGTCAGTGTGTTTCTGGAGTTAAAAATGTATATGGCTATATATTTGCTTATATGATTAATCTTAATTCTGTTTCTGCTCAGAAGTTGTGCAGTTGATCAGGTCCTGACTCATACAGACTGCCAGTCTGGGAGTAAGACGTTGGCAGTTTTGAATGTCTGCTGACTGTTATGCCATTATGAACTGGATATCTCAAAGGAAAATCAGAAGATAAGGAAATGCCAGGTTCCCACTGAATTCTGCTTGGGTTTCTAAGCAGAATTTCACTCCTTTCTAACTGTTTTATTTTCAAAATAAGTATCAGATAAATCTATTTCCCTTTAAAAGGAAGAAGGTAATCACTTTCTAGTCTTAAATTATTAAATTCTCTGAGACAGTAATTCTACAATAAGATAAATTAAAGGTAAATCAAATTTTCAATATACTGAAAATATTCAGATATAGGTTTTGAACTCTCTAGATGCCATTCCAGGTTAGCAAGGTATGTTCAGTTCAGATTTGAGAAAAAACTACTATTAGACTTAAGCTTGTACATATATTCCAACAGATGATGAAAACAAAAATGAAGGATGCCTATATTCTACTATGGCTATGTCTGTCCTGCTTTATTGGATCTTGAAGGTCTGTTAACAAAGTTTATCTAGCACAAAGTATCCATATACACACCATAAAGGACACTTTTGATCAATATATATTGCACTATCCCTGTTGTACCCTTACAAAAAACTTAGAGTTTTCCCTCCTGCCTCCTTTCCGTTTTCAGTATACGTCACGACCTACATAAGACCTTAAGAAACTTTGCCTGTTGATGTCTGCTGTTGATTTCAGTTTATTTAGCATTCTCACAGTCAATATTCAGTATATTTCAGGCAGGATCTCAGTAGGAAATGGAGGATGCAATGGCATATAGTCAGGAAGAGAAAAGTGACCACTAATGTCAATAAATCATAAAACTGACTTATCTAAAATCCAAACTATATTTTGGAAGAATCACCAAGCAATCTGTAATCAAGTTCACATTGGTCACCCCTTCACAGTCCTGACTGTACATGGCTAGTACCCAGAAAAAGTTTGGTCCCTTCCAGAGTGGGCAACGCTTCTTCAGAATCCCTGAGTTTGGGATGCCATCCAGGAGCAGCACACCAGTCATTCCTGACA
Source organism: Pterocles orientalis (assembly GCA_011057875.1). Taxonomy (NCBI): domain Eukaryota; kingdom Metazoa; phylum Chordata; class Aves; order Pterocliformes; family Pteroclidae; genus Pterocles; species Pterocles orientalis. Next base: position 470,365 of record WKFP01014007.1, on the reverse strand, counting down.
GGATTATTGCTGGTATAGACCAAAGAGTCAGGAATCGTACTGGGTAGAGCAAGTGCCTGCTTACTCAGAGGTCTTCTTAACATGAATGTGAGGAAATTTTTGACCAGGGTGGTGAGATTTGTGCCTGTTGTTATGGCAACAACAAGAAGAATCTGCTCTTTTTCATGTAGAAAATAAAACTGATTGAAACAGGATTGTGTGAGAGAAGATAAGAGAGTCTGTAGGCCATAATTTCCACTGAAAAACACATCAGTCATATTTTGATACAGCTCTTTGCTTTGCAGACAAGTCTGCCAAGGACACAAAAGGGTTTCATGCCTTGGGCTGTTAGGACATTTTTTTGTGCTCGTTTATGATGGATTTTCCACAGAACAATGAAATGGATATTTTAGGCAGAGCTATTAACCAGTTACACTTTTCATTCATATGTCAGGAAGCAGGGACTCATTTAATGACCTGTGGTTGCTATAGTCACTAGCTGAATACAGGAGAGGTTGTGTCACTGACAATACAGCTAGGCATTCTTATGGCTCTTTGCATTGTGGTAAGAATAGGAGTTACAATCTTGTAGAGCTCCACAGCAATTATGGTAAATATGCTGTTATGAGCTGCTCTGGCACAGAATGATAAAATCTGGTGTGGTCAACTTTGCAAAGTCTTCAGGATGCTGGATGTTCACATGGCCAAAAGTATGTGCAATCACTTCCTCCATCTCTTCCCCTGCTGCTCCCTCCCGTGCCTTCCCCTGCCATCCTCTACTCTGCAAGTAGATTTCAGATTCCTGTGCTTCAGCTCAAGAGGTTTTAGTAGTGCTACCAGTGAGGTAAGTAGGCTCTTGGGGATAAGATAATTTTGGCAAGCCTTTCTTATTGCTGGCAGCTGACTTCTCATCGTTTGTCCACTAAAGGACCAGCCTTACAATTTCCTTTTGTTCTCTCCTGCTAAAGGGTGGAACATGCACTCAAAATGCTGAGTGATCAGGCAAGTAATTTTAAATTAGAAAAAGGACAGTGCAGGTGAAGCTGCAAGAGCAGTAGCAGTAATCTTCTTTATATGTGGTGCAAGAAATATATCAGAAACTTTAGTAAAATGATGGAATCTTGTAATTTCAGCAATATACCCCAGTGTGTGCAGGGACGTCTGGTTAATCTGCTACTGTGTGACTTACTGATTTTGAAAGTAACAAGTACAGTGAGATTTAACTGTAACTGTTTTTAAGTCTCTATAGGCAGCAGTAAGCAGCATTCACAACTATCAATGTTAGCCTTTTTGTTTAGTTTAGTGTATTCACACCATGACGTTCCAACACAGGAAAGAAAGCACTTTAGCCAGCAGCAGAAACATTTCTGGTCTGTAATTCCGAATAGAACATAGGTATATTTATGTGATAATAAAAATCTTGGGGAAAAAAAAACAAAGATGTGTTGTTAGACATCCATATTTTATAATTCAAAACACGGTGACATTATTCTTCTGCATAAGTACCTGAAAGCAAAATTGACTAACAGTGTCAATTGTCACTGAAATGATTGAGCAGAGACAAAACAGAACTTAATATTTCTTATGGACCCTGCAAAAGCGATGAAGAATTTCATCTTGAGAACTATTCTAATTCTTTCTACGTTCTTTAGTGCCATTTAGAATAGAAAGGAAGATTTTAAAAGTTAACCCTTCCCTTAGCAGTTGTCCTTTAGTCTGTATGAGTCACTTCTTCATTGCTAATTGTGTATACCAAAAATTATGTTTGGATTTGTTTCAACATGAACGATTACTGATTTAATTATGCATAGAAATAGAAATGCTTTCTAAGGCAATTTACCATACTTACGTATGATTCACTATATGTCTTTAAAAAAAAATGAAGATGCTGTTTGAGTCTTGATCTAACCTAATGAACCTGCTCATGAGCTTCTAGCAACATGACTCTATGGCACTTTGATATTTCTACTGACATGTTTTAATGCTCTGACAACTTATTTCACATGTTAATTACAAATGTCTAAAAACTATTTCAGTAAAAACAGCAATGCAGTATGCAGAAATGTTATAATCTTTAATATTTTGGGCTTGGAATACAGGACCCTCAGACACCAAGGCTATTCATGAATGCTTGTTTATACAGTAGAGAAGGTAGAACAAAATATGCGCACTGTCATTTCTGTGGACACATGTGAATAGGTAGGGTGGCAGGCATCCCACACCTTCCAAGCACTCTTTATTCACAGGATCACCTTTTCTTTTTGCCTCCACCGTTCATTTCTTCACTCCAGACTGCTACAAGGGCACATGATGGAACAGGGTCAGGCCCTCTGTTACATTGATATTTTCTTGTGCTTTTTTTAATACCTCTACAAGTAACGAAACCAAACAAAGCAAGGGGATTAAACTTTTAGGCGAAACATTTTTTAAACTCTTAATAAGAATAAGGTCAGTACCAGAGTTATGTTTTTTTCTATTTAAGACCTAGAGAGAATTGAATGTTTTAGTACATGAGGTGAAGAGAGTTTTGCCAGACAAATGCTGTAGATGTGTCTGAAAAAACACAGAGACAAGTTCTGATGAATTATTTATCATTTTGGGGGATGTCTGGGTTCAGAGATATTTTCGTAACAACTTTCATGTAAACATTCTTTGCACACCTGAGGGAATATCATGGCTGAGATAAACAAAAAGTTATTAATAACAGGTTGTTTATTCTGTGTTAGCAGAACTAAACAAATCGGAAAAAAAAGGCAAAACCATCTCATGTATTAACATTAATAAAATTACCTGTGTTTCTTTTATGACTCTTAATAAATTTTGCCTCCTATTCATTGATGATGAAACCTCTTCATGTCACATGCAAATAGGCTTTCCTACATTTGTGTACTCAGAATCTGCTATATAGTTCTTTAATATTTTTTTTCCCTCCATTCTTAGTCATTCCCTGTGGCCTTTTATTATCATCTCTGTTTCCTTTCTGCTGCTATTTCTTCAGCAACCCACTATCTACATGATGACACTGCCTTTTATTCTGTTCATGTCCTATGAATAGTATTACTACATGATACCAGCATCTGTGCAACTTGTTTTCCTTTTTGATATTTTTTCTTGTGTCTGAACCAGTGGAAATTTTGACAGTAACTTCAAAATCAAAATCTTTGAGGATACTCTTCTAAATACCCCAAACAGATGTATTATAGATATTTAGAAAATTAATAGATAGAAAACTAATATGTAGATCCTAGAAACTAAAACAACAAAGTCAATTGAACCACAGTTTAATGATTTTCTGAACTGTACAGCTACCTTGATGTCTTGGCAAGTATTTTCACAGTCACAACCTATCTTTGTAAATTCAGTCTTGATTTGACTCAAATCTTCAATTTTGCATCAGGAACCAGAATCTATATCTGGCACTGCTGGACTACTCTATGAAGCTGACCTCTGCAGTTGAATTTTTTTGCAGTCTTTTTATTTCTTTCTTATAAAATTGAAGATCGTTCTTTCTTTCTCCGTGGCAGTTATGCCAAGGAGTAGTAGTGGAAGATATTAAGACAGCAATAATGGCAATCTAGGCAGAGCATAGTAGTAATTTTCTCTGCCTACAGGATTGCATATTTGTTCCAGATGCTTTAAACTTTCTTAATTTGTTGCATCAGTGGGTCAAAATTAAAGTCATATACTTTATTCCAAGACCTATGGATTCTACACATCTTAGTAAGAATGCACGTTGTCCACACAAAGTCAAACTTTATTTACATGCCTACTCTTGTTCAACTACATTTAATAGCATCATTTCCAACTTATTATTCATCATTTTTGAAATTTTTTATTGACTTTATTTTTCTTGACAGGCACATTATTGTTTTTTTTTTAGTATACATCTCCATAATTTAAAAGAAAAGGGTAACAGTAGAAAGTAAACACAATAGTTTGATTTCCATCTCCTTGGATTTTTTGAGGGGATTTGTGTGAACTGCCTATGCCTTGGTATGTTAAAACATTCAATAGCATTTATCAGTATTTCCCACTGTTTTCAGACATTTTTTGTAATATAACAACCAGAAAAAAATCTTGGGTTATTTCTTGAGTGTGCAAATGTCACAGTTTCGGGAATCTTTTCTATAATATCCTCTGACATTTGTCATTTATTGACAAGTCCTAAATGTTTTAGATACATGTAAGAAGGCAATGGGATATTTACAGTCTTACAAATGTTCTGGCACTTTATAATTCACTAGGAAAACTGCATATAAGAGATTAGATTTTCTTTCCTTAGGAAATATATTTTTTTATGTATCATATTTGCCTGGTACACCTAAAAGTAGCACAGTGACTAGCAATCTAACACTGAACATATTGGGCAATATCTGGCTTAGAACACTGCTAGAATATCTCGTACAACTTATACACCTGCAACCGCACACTTCTCATACTCATTTATGACACTGGGACTAACTAGTCATTTACTGAGTGAACGCCTATGCACAATTCACAGATTGTTATCCTGGCAATCTTGAGTTACAACTAGTAGCTAGAGTATGCAGCAGGTACCTCAGAAATTTTATCTGGCTTCGTTAAAATACCTGTTGTTTGCTTCCTAAAGTGACTGCTCTGTATTTTCTTAGATTTTTTCAAACTTAATACTAACTTTTAGAAAATGTTTGGGTTTTTTGAATGCAGATCATTTTCAGATTTGCAAACTGCCATGAAAGGTTTCGTTTGAGGTTATAATTCTATGATATTCTAGTCATTAAAGGTTTTTTCCTGAGCAGTAGGAGCTTTACTTATTTTAAATATGTAGGCAGAAGAGAAGGAAAGACTAAGTTTAATTTAGTCTTACACTTTTATTTCTTTTTTTTAATGTATTCAGCTGTTTCTTAATCACAGAGATTCTCAAAATATACTGCTTTCACTGTAATTTTCATAATTCATTAATCATTTAGAAGTACTGTTGAGTAATGTCCTTAAAAACTGGTTTACTTTGCTCAGAATCCTGTAAAATGGGCATAAATTTAATCTTATTTATTCACTTGTTTCATAAATTATTTACAATTCATGATCAGATCAGATTGTATATTTCATATTATCAGATCTCTGTTGAACTTTGTGTGAAAAATACATGCAGCAGAGCACAAATCATGTGTGTTAGAATCAAAAGAATAGTACCTGCATTTAAGTTTAAACCTAGAGATTTGATTCAGATTCATATCCAGAAGTCTGTGGTTCTTTGTACCAGACCTATCTCAGCAACACACAAGCTTATAGTTATGAATATCTACAAATGATATTTAATTTTCTCCTTCCATTTACTGGAAAAAGTTAACTTTTTAACTTCTGTTAAACTTTGTCTTATATTTCATATATTTGGAAATGGCTTTCATAATTATTTACCCTATCAATTTCCAGGTGAGGTTACCTGACCTGTAGTTTCCTGACTATTTTTTGGTGTTCTTGAAGGTAGGAGTGACATTTGCTTTATTCCAATGCTCAGGATCCTCTCTTGATCACTGTGGTTGTCTTTCAAAGATTATTGAGTAGCCTTGCAGTAAAATCAACCAGCTTCCTCAGTCCCATGAACTTTTATGTGTTCAGTTTGTTTGAACTTGATCCTCTTCCTTGCTCTGGACTTTTCCACTGGTTTCAGGGATCTGAGATTCCTGAGGGCCAGTCTAAACAGTGTAGACTAAGAATGCAATCTTGGAGTATCTTGGCCTTTTCTATGTCCTTTATGACCAGCAGCACATTCACACTTTCCCTAGTCTGCCTTTGCTGCTGATGTACTTGTAGAAGCCCACCCTATTTTTGCCCTTCATGCACCTTCTGGGATCCACCCTCAGGTGGCTTTGATTTTCCTAGGTGTTTCCTGCACACTTGGACACACATTTGTTGTGGGTCACCAAATCCTGCTTGGGTGGTTCCATCTCATGCTCAAGTTTTGTCAGGAGCTCTTTTTTTCATCTGTGCAGGCTTCCTGGTACCTTTGCTTTACTTCCTGCATATGGGCAAGGACAGTTCTTGAACTTGGAGATGGTGATCCTTGAAAATCAGCTCTTTTGGACCCTCTTCGCTCCAGAACCATATTCTTTGGCTTCTAACCAAGTCCATGAACAGGCCAGAGTTTGTTCTCCTGAAGTCCAGTGTTGTGATCTTGCCTTATTGTCTTCTATCAAGATACCAAACTCCATTATCTCATGGTTACTGCAGTCAAGGGTGCCCCCAACCATCACATCACTGATCAGTTTTACCTTGTTCACAAGTGTTAAGTCCCATAGAGATTCTCCCCTAATCAGCTCCCTGTGTCATAAGGTCAACACCAATGCCCTCCAGAAACCTTTTGTATTGTGTCCTCCTGTCATGTCCCTCCAGCACATATTAAGGTGATTAAAATTCCCCATGAGGACCAGGGCCTGTGAATATGAGACTTCTTCCTGTTGTCTGAAGAAGGTCTTACCTGTTTCTTCTTCCTTATCATGTAGTCTGTTGCAGACACCCAAAACATGTTCATATTGGTCTTTTGTTATTAGTAGAAGTGTTGGTACATAAAAATAGAAAAGGCAAAGATAAAGGGAAGACCCCTGTACTTTCCATAATAAATATGAATATTTTTCCCTTTTCACATCTACATTAATCCATACTGTTAAATATGTACCTTTTTACATTAGATTTCATATTTCAAAAAAAAGTTGTATTTATTTTCTTATTTGGCGTGAACACTGCTTTTCTCTCTGGCCATTTCTGTGTCTCTGAATCTTCATTTTCAGCTGTGCCAGAAACCATACTACATCTTTATTTTTCTTTTCTCACCTTTAAAAATTCTCTTCTTTTAGTTTTATTCTTGACAAATTTGTACTTTTTATTCTCAATCTTTTTACAGACCTCTTCACATTTCAAGGATACAAGAATTTTTGATTTTCACACTTCCAGAAATACAACCATGTCAGCTGAATAAGGACTAAGAGAGAAAGCCCAATTTATAATGTGTTCTTTTGTCAGAGTTTCTAGTCATTTCCCTCATCTCATCTATCTTCAAAGTTAAAGCACAAAGGTCTAGAATACCTGTTTTCTCTGGTTTATTTCACAGGTCGCTTTGATCACCTGGTTTCCTTAAAAATTCTTGCTTCTGCTGAAACTAATGCAGCTTAGTTATTATGACAATCTTGGATAGCTATGTACAATTCAAAGATAAAAAGCTCTATGAGATTTCTCTGCAATATGCTACTGACTGATCACAATTGTTCTTGAGTAAATTCTAAACCATTACCATAAATTTCCATTTCCTCACATTCCCTGGCACTGCTATTCTTCAGATATTTCTCATTTGCCTGTTCTCTGTATTATCAAATTTGTTTTCTGTCTCTCTCTTCCCCATTCTGTCCAGATGCTCTATTTACATGTATAAATAAGTAACACGACATAACAAATCACAAACCCATTCTCAATGTTCCTCTTATTCCTCTGCGAACATAGCTTTAATTTTTTTTTCTCATTGCATGTTTATATATCAGCCAAAAGCTTTTAATTCCCTTGCCACTTGCCACCTGAATACGTGAAGTTTAAGATCCTAGAGAATTCTCTCCTCAAAGAAAATACAGAAGTTAAAACTACAGAAAAGGACTTGGGGCATGGAACTGCATCTTTAAGAGGAGACCTGGATAAAACTAGGACAGTGTTAATCAACTTATACTGTTTCCATGTGTCCTGGTGTTGGCTGGGATAGAGTTAACTTTCTTCATAGTAGCTAGTAAGAGGCTATGGTTTGGATTTGTGCTGAGAAGACCGTGCACATACTGATATTTACAGTTCGTGCCAGGACAGCCAAGGACTTCTCATCTCCTCTTCTGTGCCCGTAACTGCAGGTGCAGGAGAAGCTGGGATGAAGCACAGCCCCGGTTGCTAGTCTATAATTTGACCTTAGATTTAGGACTGACACCCAAATTGGCCAATGTTATAATGCATATCACACACATCATGCCCAGTATATAGATGAGGATCTGTCTGGAAGTTTGCTCTTTCTGGGTCACCTCTATCTCTGGGTCACCTCCCTCTCCAGGTCATCTCACGGTCTCTCCTAATCCTCTTCCTCTCTTTTGGGGTCATGTTGCTCTCTCAGTCAGCTCTTATTCTCTCGAACACCTGGACTCTTATCTCGTTTCTAGGACTGTGGTTTCAGGACTCTCCCTGCTCCAGGATCCTTAGCTGGGAGTGGGCTGGGCCACCTAATTGGGTGGTTAACAATATCACTGCATATCACTCATTTGTATATTTATATATTTTACTATTATTATTATTATTATTATCATTATTGTTTTGAAGTTTGTTGAAGCTTAGTAATTAAGCTCTTCTTATCTCAACCCCTGAGTCCCTTTTGCTTTTGACCCTTTCTCTCCCCCATCCTCCTTGTTGTTCTGCTTCCCATATGAGGCTTTATGCATATTTTTATTCTCTGATGGAACAACAGGCTTCAGATAGGATACTCAAAAAGATAAAGGTGAAAAAAACACCAACAAAACTGACACCACCACCGCAAAAAAAAAAAAGAAAAAAAAGCAAAACCAACCCACCCCACCCCAAATCTCTACTACCTTTGTATCTCCTACAACTGCTACATAAATACAGTCACTGACTACAAACCAGCTCGGAAGACATTGCTCTGTCCTTCTTAATGGAAGGTCACAGTCATTTTTTCTGCTTTTTTGCACTGTATGCTTTGTGGTTTTGAAAGATTTTGTTTTCAATCAAAACTGAATTTGTTCTTTTGCTTAGGAATGATATTTATACTGGTTACAATTTTTATTTAAGATTCACTTCAATTAATTTCATAATGTAATGGAGAGGAAAGAACTTAGGCAATGGATCTGAGTTCAGTATGCCTAAATATAAAATTATAAACCTGTATGCTTATGACATTCTCCAACTATTAAACTGTTAACTACTTCTTGCTAGTATCCTTTCATGCTCCCTGTTAGACAACAAATGGCTACAGAAGTGAAAGTAGGACAAGAACAAGAAACAAATCTGTGTAAAATCTGTGATAAACATTAGTACTTTATCTCTGCTTTGTCTGGTTTAAATAGTTTCTTTTTCTCTGGGTAAATGATACCTCCATCCCAACCCAAAAATTTCAGTTGCAAAATAAAACTGCATTGACTTCTTGATTTGAGCATATGACAGTTATTTTGAAAACAAATCAAAAGTGAGATAACTGGGATATTTTGAGCTAGTTCTAGATGTCAGGGTACATGACCTATGCATTAGTATGCTTACATCCTCTGACCAATGTTTAGAACTTTTTCAGATATTAGAATGGTGTCGCTTGAGGCTGATGTTCACCAGAGTACATTTAACGATTTAAGAATGCTTCTTCACATCTTCACGTAAAATCCAGAATTTGTAGACATCATGGTTTCACCCAGACACCAGCTGTTGTTTTGCTAGTGGTGGACAGCATTTTCTTTCTGTACTAAGTGGGTAGCTCAGCTATATTCTTAAAATCTCTAGAGTGAGTGATCAGAGCTCTGAGGACTTTTCTAAACAACTCACATCACTACAGACCTCTTGTACATCATGTGCCTCTTCCTTTGTTTCCATTTCTCGAGCTACAAATTCCTCCACATTTTAGTTTAATTTTTTCTCTCAGTGTTACTCTCCATGAGTAAAAGTACTATAATGTGACCCAATAGGGACAGTTATTTGTATAAGAGACATTTGGTACAAAGATCACAGCAAACAGCTAATCCTTCGCTGTCTTTGCTTTGCAAATCAATAACCAAACAACGAGTTTGTGTTCATATAAAGGAAATGGTAACAAGGAAGAGAAAATCCTGTTGGGAAAGAGTTCTAAAAAAACACGGCAACACCTCAAACTGACTAGTGTTCCAACAAGCATCTAGAAAAGTTGCCAGATAAAAGGCAAGAGAGAAGTCTGACTATCACTTGATGTTTTTCCCTGTTTTTACCATTGTTCTGTAAAAAAAAATCAGTTAAAAGTAATTTATGATCTGTTATAAGATTTTAATTTTATCATTGTTTAATTGTGTTGTAAATAAAGCTATGTTTTACTTTTTCACGTAAATGTTGCATTAGAATTTTTAAGTAGTTTGGGGTGGGCAAAGAACTGAATTTTTTTGGTTTTACTTAGCTTTGTTAGTGTGATACAGTCATTAATTCAAAGGACATAATAATAAAAAATAATAATGATGCAAATGCAGATGCTCATTTTGACGTGATAAACCTCTGCATAAGTGACTATGATAAACTGCACTAGTACTAATGATGGATAAACAAGAAAGGGTTCATAGTTTAGTTACCCACAGATTTTCAGAATAGGTATTATCTTTTGTCCATGAATTTAACAGACTTTGCTATTGACACTACACATATTCTTCTCAAACCTATCAAGTCAAAATGATTCGTTATCAGCCTTGTATTTCTGGCTGTGGAATTGTTCAAACTTGTAGGTCATGATATGGTAATAGCCACATCAAACATGACTTAAGAAGGAAAAATAAAACTAGTTACACCTTCAAATGTCTGACTGAATGACACTACTGGCTTCCCCAGCCCTTAAAACAGTCCCTCAAAATATATTTTTCTGACTGTGAAAGGGCACAGTGTTACTTTAGAGTTAGTGGACTGATTCTTACTCCTACTCACTTTTCTTATTGTATAGAATGAATATGCATGTTGAATAGCATACTGATTTCAATGATCCTCTATTCACTTCTCTATATTAAGAACCACTGAATAATTTTCTTAGCCTAGCAGAAATGAAACACATTTGCCAGTGCTTGTGTATTCTCTGCATAATTATTTTGTTTGTATCCTATATTTTCTCAGGTCTGCACTGGTTTCTCATAATGCTGATTCTTTGAAGTGAAGTCAGGGAACTCCTTCATTGGTTCGATAGATTGTTCCTTAGGATTGCTTCAGTACTGGAGTGCCCAGTAGGCATCCATATTAAAAATCTTTCTAGTCCTCTGTTCTTAGGGGGAAACTTCACTGTAAAGTGAATTTTACATGAAAGCTGAGGCACACTTGGGAGGGAGACTGGGAAAACAGGTCAACTTGTAATAGACATAGAGTGTTAATAGGGTTGATGAAAAGAAGTGCTGGGAATTAATCTGTCTTCCAGGCAGTTGTTATGCCAGTGTTGCATGAATGACTGTGTTGAATTGTGCTTTCAACATGTCATCACAGACCAAGCTTATCAGAACCTGGTCCAGGAGTGAAGCATCTCTGTGTGAGTTAAATTGTATTCCAGGTGTTGCCTCAACAGTTAGTTTCACTGCTGAGTTGAATGATACAAAAAAAAAATATCTGGGCAGACTGGGAACAATGCAGAAATGTGGGATGCATGTGTGTCTATTTTGTGTGCAAGTAAAGTGCAAATCTTTTAAAATTGTTTTTATTTGTGAGCTAGTGCCGTCCTCTGTATTGGCTATGAGCAGCACTGTTACTTGTTCTGAAATGAGTGATAGGAACGAAAACAAGGAAAGAAAGAACAAAGCGGGAATCCGTTAAACTCAGGTCAGCAGCTGTCAAAGGCCAATGGGAATGTACATTTTTACATTGTTTTTATACAGGTATGTCATGATTTCAGGTTCACTTTAACTCTTCTGCTCGAAAGAGATCATAGGCATCATCTTGTCTCTTGACCAGCAGGAGCAGGAACTCCAAGAGCAGAGGCTCTTGTGAAAAATCAGACCAGCTATTTTGGTCCTTGTGTACAGTTCACCACTTTGTCACTACAGCAGTGAGACAAGCAGCAACCATGTGTAAAGTTCTTCTGTGAGGCACAGATACACTGACTCTGCAGCTCTGAGGGCATAATGATGTGTGTACTTTGTGATGTGTCTTAACTTACATCAGCACATGTGGGTCTAGATTGCCTGAAACTACAGTGGAGGGTGTTCACTACACTTGACATTCTCTCCAGATGAGCATTCCCGTGATGTCCAATTATACTCTCAGACTCCAAGCCAGAGGGGATGATCAGGGAATTTGGCCTTGAGAATGACGTTGAGGGAGAATATAAACAGCCTGAGTCAATGAGTTTTAGACATACTAATATTAAAACTGGATTAGTACTTTTTGGTTTTTCAAATTCTGTCAAGAAAAAAATTTGATGAGTTATATTTATTATAGAATACAGTTTACCTGGAAAACCTAAAATAAACCCTTCACCAATTTTTTTTTTATAATACCTGTTTCTGCTCATTAATGGATGAGAGATGCCTTAAATTCAGTTAGATGTATTTTTTAATTTGATATGTCTAAAAGATATGTCTGAGTGCAGCTCTGAGGGGTAAAATATCTATTTTATACCCAACATTTTTTGCCTTTTAATTTTTCAAATTCCTCACATTTATTTGAACATGAAAAATCATTTCCTTTTCCGTTTCCAGCTTTACTGTTGAATTTCTTGGCACTGACCATTACTCAAATTCATTCATTAACTTTGTATATTATGAAGAAAGAACAGGATGAAGAAAACAAAAGCTGTTCTTTTCTGCTGAACTGTTAATCTTTTACTTCGAAACTACCAAACCCTCATAAAACAAAAATCACAAGTCAATCATGCCCTAAATATATTATTCCATTATCACTGCCTTTGTTTTTAATGAGGAATAATCTTTTCAAATAGACTAAACTACACACAATCTGGGAAAAACACAGGGTACATAGGCAGATATTTTGGCATTATTTATATGCTTTAAGAACTTCCATTAAGAAAAAAATAGATTTTTTTAAATTTAATACCCACAGCCTTCAGTAAGACTTAGTTTCTGAATAAATAAGCTTCACTTCACATCACTGTTGGTCAATCATAATTGAAGAAGAGGCCTGTATTTATGATCGCTTTTCAAACTTCCCTTTAAAGCACTTTCACTTTAGATTCTCAGAGTGATATCTAACATATACTTGTCTTAGCATTGTCTATTCAGGTTTGCACACACAGCAGTGGAAATTAGTCAAACCTATGTGTGCATATAATCTGTGAGGAATCCCTTTCTGTCTTAAAGAAATAGAATGGGAGCTTTCATAGCACTAAAATTAGGTATTAAAATGTATTATGTTTCAGGGAGTTAAGACACCTAAATAAAGACAGCTATCGGCCAGGGTTAAACTTAACTGCTGAAAGCAACAAAATACATAGAAGTCAACATAGAACTTTTTAACGCATTCATCTTCCAAGATGAATTCCATATGACACTACTGTATGAAATTTCCTTGTCTAAAAGACCTGAAATATAATTTTTAAAAGGGAAGTTATGTTAACTTCTAAATTGGTGCTGTAGAGTCAGAAGGAAATTCAAATCAGATGGAGCACCTATGTGTGTACTAATCTGCTTTAGAGATAATAATTTCTACTTTTTTTTTTTAAGGTTTAGCTTGATGAACAAAATAAATTTGGGGTTGAGGGAGAGACACTGCGGAAATATCCTGTAAGCCCACAACGAATACTTTAATTACATTGGATAAGTATAAATCAAGACTACAGACAGCTGAATGTTATGAAAATGTAAATACAGTCTGTGGAACTTTAATAAAGCTACAGAGGGTGCAAATCAAATTAGGAACGGTAAAAAGTGCATGTGCTGACATCAGGCCACCTTGATTTCTTACAAAATGTGTACAAATATAAGCTATAGAAATGGACGATAAAATATTGTAGCTTTGAATTTTTAAAATATAGCCACATTAAAAAGAATTTTATACAGTGTGTATTCTATAACTGGCTTTTACTGAAACAGGTGCCTAGTTTACATTTATGCAGTCACTATACTGTTTTTCTCACTCTGTTATTTTGATGCAACAGAACTAAAAATTTCTGAGTGCAGATTAGCATGGCCTATAATTTTTCATGGAAAAAGAAAAGGCAGAAGAGTGTGTGTTTTGTGTGTGTTTTGTGAATCAATAATAATGATTCAAAAGCACAGAACTTGTCAGGTTCTTGCTTTGCAACTTAGTACAGAAGCTTCTTAACACCATACCTAAATAAAAAATTTAACATTGGCACACTTTTGCTAGATTAGTTCTTTTTGGAAAAATCTCTCATGGGTAATATTCCCAAGAGAGTTCTTTAGGAGAGCCAGTAACAAAGCCCAGCTAACTACCAAGATGAGAACCTAGAGCTTTACTGGAAAAAGACAGTAAAGAAAGACCAGAGGTTTTTCTTTTCTCCATACTATAAGGTGAAGTTCAGTGAAACTGAAAAGTACTCAATTCAAAATTATTGCAAGTTTATTAATATTTCCATACAGTATATAATTGACCTGCAGCACTCATTGTCATAGGCTGCCCTTCAGTGTAGCAAGATTGAAAGATGCATTACATATTTACCACAGCAGCTAGAATGTCCTGTTATAATTTCTATTTAGAAGGACATACATTCTTCATGATTAAGGGTTTGGGACTCTAAATATGAAGGGTTTATATAAAAATCTTTCAGCAAGTGTAAGTTCTCTCATCTCTAAGCTTTTTTCCACCTCTTGTACCTGATAATTGTCACTGGTGGGAGTCAGGCTCCTGAGCTGATTACCCCACAGATCTGATCCAATGTGGTAATTTTTGTGTGACTGGATTTTCAAGGAAAAGAGTGAATGAAGAAGAATGACTTCCTATTAAGTCTGGAGTGTAAAACACTGCAATTTTGTAAGGCAGCATTATGTTTTACTAGCTCAATATTTGAACAGGATAGAGATAGAAGACTTTCAAGAGAAAAAAAATATATTACCGGTCAGAGCTTTACTTGGCTCAGAAAATTAATCAGTAGATTACATAAAGAGTAGGAAAGAGAAAGAATTTTAAAACATTAGACAAAGCAATGTAGATATTATATATTGTCCAAATAAATAAGTCTGCTCATCATGAGAACTGGCAATCCTTATAGAAATAATGAATGTGTATAGATTACATATGGATGTGAAGAGAAGGTGTGGCAAAGAGATACTAAGTTATTGAACCATTCAGAGGCTTACTTTGTAGCAACATGTCAATGTAAATGCATTAATGTAAATTCTATTCAAGGCCAAGTAACCATGAGGGAAGGGGTGGCCTTAAAGCCTGGCTTCATTCCACCGGTTATAAGAGCCTTAACTTGTTTCTCAGGTTAATATAGACTTGTATAACTGGAGGAAATCCTGACCTCCAAGTGTAAAGCTACCTAAAACATGAATAGTCTTCCAGAAATAACTGCCTCTTTCTGTTTGTTGTAATGACAACTTACAAAGACGTTAACAGTAACGCTGACATGCCTGTTGGGTTTCAAAAACTGCAAAGTGTGAATCAACATACTTTTGTATCTATACTTTTTATAATAAAATATGTTATACATATATATGTGTATATTACATATAATCTTTATCATATTAGCATTGTGAAAGCTGAAGATAGTACTTCAGCTACAGTTATTAGCTACATAATATTGAATAAAGATGGAAAATTGCTATGATTTTCTGCCTTTTATGTTCATTTTGGGATACCCATACACATAGTGGTTCTGTTTGGGACTGATACTGATATCCCTCATTCATGTCCCCTCTCTTATTCATGTAAATAGCCCAAGATTTCTGAGAATCAAGCCTTTTGTTTGATCATTCATTCCACAAAGCACTGTGTATGATTACTTTGACAAAGAGAGACAAGAATTGGTTCTGTGCTTGATCAGCTATTTCACCAGTCATAAGAAACAGCACTTATCAGGTTATAAGTATAGAAAGAATGAACTGCAGTGGAAGCCTTGAATTGTTCTGTTTCATGTTCTTGTCCCGGGAGAAAGGTAACTGTGGGTAGTGTGCAAAATCAAATTGATAAATACTGGTTCTCTCTCAAATATTTGCCCGGTATATTATTGCTTTTGGCAATTTCGTGTGAGTTAAAGTTATTTATAATTGCTCAGTGCTTCTGTTACTGAAAATGCTTTGGATTGCTTTATTTTTAATCTGAAATGTCTGAAGATGTATTTTTACATGTATACATACAAACACAAAAGAAAATAAAAAGAATAAAAAAGATATTAGGAAAAAAAGTTAAACACAAAAGCAATGCTAAGAAATACATCTGACACATGCATTCACTTTCTTTTTCTCTCTCTGGCTGTATACTGATGAACAGTTAGAGAGAATAAGAGCCTGAATTTTAGAATATTCAGCAAAGTTCCCCAATAATCACAAAATTGTAAATCCATGCAAAAACTATCTGATCACAAAGATGTTGAACTATAAATGTCCAAGAGCACATCCAATACCTATGAAAATTGCCCATTTATAGGAAATGCACTTAAATTGTCTTTGTCCAGGACGAATGCAGGGAAATGGTAGTTGAAGGAGCATAATTATGTTAAAATGGTTCAACAAGGGTGACAGTCTTTCATGAAGCCTAATCAGTACCTTGACTGTATCTATGGGCACAGAATGGTCAGGAGCAATCTACCAAACTGCAAGTCCTCAATTATCATCATCTTTGACTTGTTGTCTAAGTACATGCAGTATTCCAGGGTCAACACTTATGCAGTCTGGATTCTTGGGGGACTTACCACCTTCAAGGACATTCAAATACCATTTTAATGTCCTTTTATACAATTCTGCATTGTAATAGTTAAGCAATATAAAAAAATATTGGCACAGGATGATCTGACCCAACCTCCTTCAGTACAGTTTTATATTGATTATTCCATGCCAAAATTTTTTTTCATTTGTGATCTGTATTGTTAGGTCAAAAAGAAATACTCAGTTCTTCAGTTGTCTTAAAGACACCTAGTTATTTTCTTAATTGTATTTTTTTGGGCAAATCCAGTTTAGAAAATAACTTGTTTTAATCAGTGTTGTAAAATTACAAGCCCAAATTGTATTATAAGGTTTTGTAGATGTGTGCTTTATAGTGTGTTTTACTTAATTTTATGGCTCTAATTGATCTTTTCCCAATTCTTCAATATTTTTGCTTTTTCAGCATACTTTTTATATCAGTTCTTGTCCAGTTAGGTGAAGTTCTCCTGATGACTTTCTTTTATTTCCATAGGATACAATTTCAGTAGGGTAATATTATCTCTTTTCAAAGATAATTTTAATCAAGCAGGTATTCTACCCATTTTATCCCTTATTTTCTTGGAATGTAATGTATAGGTAAAATAATACTGTTCTAATACACTTTCCCCCCCCCCAGTATCATGTGTCTTTTACTAGTGCGAACCACTTACAGTTGCCAATCTCTCTTATTTCCGTACTTCCACTTCGCAGTATTCAGTTTCACATTCTACACCGTAAATTCAAATTTCTCATTTCATCGGTCATGTTCTTGACATTTTAGGGTACAAATATTTATGATGCTTCTTTTAGATCACGCTAAGTCTCCTAGTAACATTAGGCATAGTCAGAACCACCTGATTACTATTTTGATCAATATGAATACTCTTTCTGTTCTTAGTATCCATCTTTCCTATTAGTATTGATTGGCTGTTGGTATAGTTTTGTTTATATCTCCCTCTGCATATTAAAAATGCATAGGAATACTTTCAATCTCCTTCTCAGTCTTCTCTTTGGTTCTTTTGCTTTGCCATTCCTCTTCTCAGCTGTACCAGCCTCAAACTCCAAAGAAATACCACGCCAGCTGCTCTCAGAGAGTGCCTCCTTTAGTTCTGTGTCTCGATAGATATGCAGGCAATTTAAATAACAGCTGTCCTGGATGCATCTGTTGATTTCGTTATTTTGTTCCCATTGCTGTCTTCCCTGAAGGATCAAGTGAATACAATTGAAAACCATCTGAGCCATCATTTTGCTGGGGTGTTCAGTTGCGCTTCATCTGTGGCACTAGAGAATCCTAAAGTGTCATTTGTTGGGAACTGAATAAAGATAAGTGGACTTTTATTTTCACTGTTCAACATACTTTCCCACCGAAGTTCTGTAGCTCATATCTTTGCCTCTGTTATGCAGCACAATCTTGTAATCTCTAGCTCCTCTGTAATAACAAGTGGTTTGTCCTCCTTAGCAAAGAGCACTGAGTCACAGAGACTCCTCTTGGTGTTGGTATGACTCTTGAGTCATCTACTGTTCTTTGCCTTCAAAACTCTTGTCGTATATTTAAACAAGCTAATCAGATTGTCAAGAGAAATGTTTTTCAAAAAACATATTATTCTAATAAGTTGCAATCAATCAATGGTGAGAGCTAGTTAAGTATAAAAAAGTTTGTAAATACTTACTACATTCCACTGAGATAAACCATACAACTGTTTACAAGATTGAGATAATGCAAAATATTTTTGCAGTGGTAAAAAAGAAAGTGCCTATTTTTTTTCCAGCATTCTTAATTAAGAAAAAAATTTTGTCTCTGGAACGTTGCTTAGGTGATTACAACAGGACATGGTCTATCATAATACCAATCCTAAATATAGAAGACCTTTATGTTTAATGACTGCATATCACACACTTTTAATTGAGATGCAGGTAGAAGAATGATAAGGAAGAAGCACTATAGACCCGCTGATGCGGAGTGTATGCGTATTTCACCATATACTAAAGCTGTTAGAGTTAACATAATTGTTTCAGAAGGTATAATCTACTCTATATTTTTGACAAAGTTACTCCTAGCATTGATCTTCCTTTCCACAGTGAATATCTCTTCATTGTGGAATAGATTGTGAAGTAAATCGTTATATGTAGAGCAGATGACTGTACTTCTCTGCAGAATACGGAGCTGTATATTGAAGAGGGAGATTTCTTACTAGTCAGGTCCTGTATCTCTAACAATAGAAGATTATTTGGTCTGTTAGTCAACAGAAGAGTTTGTTTTATGATGAAAGACATGTTTAATACTTGCTGGTTTTTCCCTGTATGATATTACAGTTTGTTCTTGTGTATAGAAATTTAATACTTATTAAGGTACATAGTACACTAAATCCATACTGACAGGTAATGGACGCAGAGGGGAGGAAAAATTTAGTGTAAATTTGACCTTTGTGTGACCTGGTCTACCTGTGAGTTTTCTATGAATACTCCCTTTTCACATGTCCTCCCAAAAAGGTGATTTAAACTAAATGCATTAATTGGAAATGTAAGCCCAGAGATTCACGGATTTAAGTAAAGACAAAATTTGGCCCTTAAAATGTGGTTAGTATGAATATCCCAGCATTTGGAGAAGTGTCTTGTCAGCATGCTGATGTTCTTAGTTCTCATCTGAGCAGAGTATAAGCAGAAATTCTCAATTAGCGTCTCTGAGGATTTTCTTTTCTCCCTTTCGCATTCTAAGGTTTTAATTCTTTCATTCACTAGCTACATCTTGGAAATTCTAATCTAGTTACCTCCAGTTGAATGGTGGGACTCAAGAACAACTGAAGACTTACAATTTTGTTTCAATACTGCATTCAGCTGAATGACTACATGGGTCTAATAGAAGGGTATAAGTTACGTAAAAAATAGACCTGTTTGTTTTAATCTTATTTAAATTTGTATGTGTTTCTTCAGATGTGCCATAAATTAAAAATTATTTTTAAATTGAAGAACATAAGACAGAAAAAACCCACTTCTCCCCCTTTATGCACAAAGCCTGCTTTCAGTGTGGGGGAATCCGAAGCGCTTTGACTGAAAAGCCACAGAGAGCTCTGATAAATTCTCTGATCTGGACAACAGGGAGAACAGGCTGCTGTGACAGGTATAAAGAACAAGGGAAAATTAATAAGATTATCAAATCTAACCAGGTTCCACAGGTCTTCAGTAACAGGTGAAGGAAGAGAAATGTGGATAGCACCTTGTTCTATTCTTGCAAGGAACACTGAGAATCTATCTTGAGGCTGACAGCAAATTTGTTGTATAACAAGACAGAAAAAAAGCATTTGTTCCTTTCTCTTTCACATGATTTCTAACAGAGTTTGGTTATTTTTTCATCATTAATAAAAAAGAAAATCAATGGAAGTATTTTACAATTTCCCTATAGACATAATAAAAATAGAATGTTTATTCTACGTGTATCATTATGAAAGAGCTTATTCCTCACACAAGAAATCAGATTGTGATATTTATGGAATAGCTATGGCATTACTAAAATTTAGTTAAACTAAACAAGATGGTATAAAACTAGATGCTGCTGGACTAATGTATCTTTACATTTCTTGCTAAAGCGCCTTTGCTCTTAGAAAGTCACTTCAGTAATAGTAAGGAGAGACTGATGAAAAATCCTTTAAATGTCTTAAAAAATTAGTTTCACCTCCCATTATCTATACTGAACAATACATTAACCTCCTTGAAAAGTAACTATATAACAGGGTACTCCTACTGTCGAATTCTACATGTTTATAAAATATTTTCTTTTTTAAATGTAAATGTTATTCATTGTACTGCTGGCAGAGGGATTTGCTGTGATCTACGACTGACCTTTCATTGGTACTATAAAAGATATATTAATCATTCTCATGATATACATCTAGAGTGAATGCACATACGAACAACTGTGCCAAGTAATTCCTAGAGGCTATTGAACTGTTAGACTTTATCCAGCCTAATGGATATCTGAGGAAATTGGGTGGAGGAAATATTTGTAAGCACTTCAGCATATTACTTAGAGCAGTAACTATCCCTTAACACATTACAGCTTTGAAAGGTCTGAAGAGAGCAAGAGATTAGACACTGTCAAGATTAGGGTGCTTCATCTATTTTTTTCACTATTAAAACTTTAAATCCTTTGTTACAGGACTCTATGGGACCTGACAAGATGTATGCCAGAGTCCTGAGGGAATTGAGTGACGTAACTGGCAAGCCGCTCTGGATGGTATTTGAAAAGTCATGGCGGCCAGGTGAAGTCTCTGGCAACTGGAAAAAGGGAAATATTGCTCTCATTTTTAAAAAGGGTAGAAAAGAGGACTCTGGAAACTGCCAACCTGTCAGCCTCACCTCCTGATGATCATGGAACAGATCCTCCTAGAAGCTATGCTAAGACACATGGAGGACAAGGAGGTGATTCAAGACCACCAGCATAGCTTCACCAAGGGCAAGTCCTTCCTGACCAACCTAGTGGCCTTCTATAATGGAGTGACTACATCAGTGGACAAGGGAAGAGTTAGAGATGTCATCTATCTGGACTTCTGTGAGGCCTTTGACATGATCCCCCACAACATCCTTCTCTCTAATTCAGAGAGATATAGATTTGATGGATGGACTGTTCGGTGGATGAAGAATTGGTTGGATGGTTGCATCCAGAGGATAGCGGTCAACAGCTCACTGTGCAGATGGAGATAGGTGACAAGTGGTGTTCCTCGGGTGTCTGTAATGGGAGCAGTACTGTTTAATATTTTCCTCAATGACATCAATAGTGGGATTGAGTGCACCCTCAGCAAGTCTGCAGATGACACCAAGCTGTGTGGTGCAGCTGACGTGCCTGAAGGATGGGATGCCATCCAGAGGGATCTGGAGAAGCTTGAGAAGTAAGCCCGTGTGAGCTTCATGAGGTTCAACAAGGCCAAGTGCAAGGTCCTGCACATGGGCCGGGGCAATCCCCAATATCAACACAGGCTGGAGGATGAAGGGATTGAGAGCAGTTATGAAGAGAAGAGCTTGGGAGTACTGGTGGATGAAAAGGCGGAGGTGAACTGGCAGTGTACACACACAGCCCAGAAAGCTAACCGTGTCTTGGGCTGCATAAAAAGAAGTATGGGCAGTAGGTCAAAGATGATTGTCTCACTCTACTCCACTTTGGTGAGACCCCACCTGGAATACTATGTCCAGCTCTGGGCTCTGCAGTCCAGAGTACAAGAAAGACATGAACCTATTGGAGTATGTCCAGAGGAGGGCCACAAAAACGAATAGAGGGCTGGAACACCTCTCCTATGAAGAAAAGTTAAAAGAGATGGAGTTTTTCAGCCTGGAGAAGAGAAGGCTTGGGGAGACCTCATGGCAGCCTTTCAAATCCTGTCCCCATCTTTCTTATAAGTCCCCTTTGAGTACTGAAAAGCCACGTTAGAAGTGCAATTTTTTTTAACTTAAAAATTTAAGAACAAATCTTATCCTGTTGTTTGAATGGAGTATCTGAAGTACTTGCTGAAGAAGCTACAGTTATATTTTTGCTTCACCAGTTTTTCTTAATTAATATAGCTGGCACTTGCTCAGGATGAAAGGTGACTCTTTGCAAAGGCTCGTGAGACAAAGGGAGAGCTCTCAAGTAATATATTCTTCTCTGAAATATTCCTGAAGAGATTTAATTATCTTTAATACTGTGTTTAGAAACTTTCTGGAAAATCCTTTAAAGAATGAAGGCTGAAAACCAACAGAGTGAATCTCAGAGAATAATAATCACTTTTTTACACATTCATACATAAATTTTTCTCTCACTGACCCTGAAATTTATGAATACGAATCAACAAAACAAGCCTGAATGAGATTAGTGTGTTTCACATAGTAATAATATTTTCCATGACATAAAAATTTAATTATAACTGGGCTTTACTGGTGTTCAAGGTTACTATTAGCTTTTAGTGACTATACTTTTTGTCAGTTATGTGTTTCTACATCAGATAGGTAGGCCTTGGGGTATTGTACTTGATGTCCATAAAGCTTTTGTGCTTATTAAGACAGTGTTTTTGTCCTCTAAGTGATTTACATGTATTTCTATTCCTAAGCAGCGTTATGTATTTCAGATTTTCATTGGATGCTTTCTCTTCATCTATGCTTTGGTTACAAATTTGTGTAATGTTTTTCCAGCTCCTTCTTAAAATGAAGTAAGTTGCGTAAATAAACTAGATCAATAAAATGTCATCATAGGACTTCACCAAGGTACTTAACAATTACTCTAAATGTACATAAATTCCATAGCAGAATTGTGGTAAGAAAACAGAACTACCAAATGCTCATGTAAAATACTGAGAACAAACATTTCATGAACAATGCAAAGACTTAGATTTGGGGGTTTTTTGGCTCAGAATATTTTTTGAGTAGCAATTGCTGTAACGTAATTCAAAGCTGAAACAAGATTGACATAGCAGTCTATTGATAAGATCACAAAATTAGAGATTCAAGTAAGGAAAATTAAAGAAAATTGTCCATGAGCATTCATAAACAGGAAAAGAAAACTCAGCTTATAGAAAAATATTGTTTTATTTTGTATCAGCAGAAAGGTTTTGGCATTGCTTGTTAAGAAACAAGCTTATGTAGGCAGGGTGTTGTTTTGTTCATAATTCAGATAAGGTGACTCTTTACTGAGATAGTTCATTAACTATTACAATTAAATGAAGTACAACACTCAGAAGTATACTTGCTGACTAAAACTCATCAAACACTTTGTATGATAAAGGTTAACATTTTTCATCCAGTAAGTTTGTTCTAAGATTTTCTTCTTGCTTGTTTGCACATCTATTTCCTCTTAAAATATTTAGTCTGCAATAATGCAAATTTCCTTGACATCTTAGCTGACTTATAATATTCTGCTACAGTTTGCAAGTGACAAAAGTTATCTTTACTAATCTAGCAGCTGGCTGAATGAGTTGCAGGTTAGTATTCCAGTGTCTTTTAACAACAGAGTTGAGAAAAATTGTATCTTCAGGGGCCTGCATATTTCTTCCTGACATTTTGCAGTAACATCTACTGAAAAAGAATTACATTATGTGGTTCCTCTTGTGAAAATGAAAGGTTCTTTTTCATAAGAAGTATGAATACAGAAAAAGCATAACAGAAAATAAAATCTGTCATGACTCTTTATACTTAACGTAACAAGTTTTATCCAAAGCCTCAGCCTTCCTTTTTAGCGATACTATCATATTCTCTTTGAATACATACTTAGCACAACTGATAAAATATGCAAATTACTTTATACATTTAGTCTTTGGATGTTCAGCAAAAAATAATTAGTATACTGTGGAAAAATGCATGAATAATGACGTAATAGAAGAAAGGGCACCAGTTTCAAAAATACCATGGCACGTTGTCAAGTACTCTACTTCATCCTGTCGTGTAGAATCAGCTTGTGTGCTACATATGCAAAAAGACAGGAGAATGCAGCTGGAGTTAAGGAATATGGAAGTTTCTTAGAGCCATTTGGAATATCAGACATGCTTGTAGCTTGGAACTAAAAGAGGAAGCTAAGTATATGCTGAGGATTTATAAAAGCTAAATTTATAGTAGCATTGTCAAGGCAATTCCTATAGCTTGGGCCACACGACATAACCCTGCAATAGGTAGCATGCTGGATTTCAATTTACTTTAAACACTTTAGAGCATAAAAATGTAAATAATCAAAGTTAGAAAAGGTACCATGTATACATGCAGAACACAGTTTTATCCAATTGCATAGACACCCTAAAAATGCTGGGAGATTACAAAGCTGTGGGGACATTTTATTTCATATAAAGAGAGATTATAATTTATTAATTATTTTACATGAATTTTGGTTAATGCAATTTTTTCTGTTTTTTGTTTTGTTCTTAGATTGTGCTGATCACTATAGCATCTGGAAACTAGATTCCTTTCATGGCATGGTTTGTTTCTTCAATGATTTAGGCGTTTATGTTATTACAATTTTCATTAATAAAGAAGTGGTCTGTGGGGAAACATGGCAAAGGTAGTCTGTGCAATGAGTAAGTTGCACATAAAATGCCCTCAGAACATGTAAATAAACGGCCCATAAAACAGCTGCCTTTCTTTACTGAGTTCAGAGCCGTTGGTAACGTAAATGTTCAAAGGCACAACAGTCACCTACTTGCTACACACATATCCAATAAAATAGCTTTCTGCTAACAATCACATCAGACCTAACTGTAATCACCTCCTCTCCAACAACAACTCTTTATAGCTCACACAGTGTCTATGTCCTAAAGGATAAAATATGCTTTACTGTGCCTTTTCTCTGATTAAAATAGTGGATTTTCAGCTACCTTCAGGGCAGCTATAAATTCTGCATTACAAATGAGAAGAAAAGATGGGAAAGGAGCAGCTTAAATATCTCCTTCTGAACAGAGAAAAATCACCCACCTCCACAAAAAATCTTACTGTTCAGGAACAGCTAAGTAACTATTTTATACTTAAATGTACATCTCTTAGGTGGCAGCCCAACTTTCTTGCAGTTTTCAAGTAACCTGACAGCTAGCATTAATGTCAACATCAACATTTTCTACTAAGCTTGCTCCCTTCGTCAATATTGTGGGACTACTTGAAGATTCTTTTTTTTTTTTTTTAATAGTTAAATATTTGTTCCTATGATTCATGTTATTTCTCCTGTGAGTGTTAAGAACTTCAGCTGTCTCAATAAGCTTTCCATGCCTCTCATCAATCACTAAAGATGAAAGAAAAAGAAAACCACAAAAGAATGGTTTCTAATCCTCTAGTCCTCTCATCTTTTAAGTCCCTTCATCACAATCAACTTCATACATACTACTGCTTTGAAGCAGTTGTTTCTTGCTAAATGTGAGACAACATTCATCATACATAGAAAGGGCATGCATGATTATCTGGGGTTTTTATAGCTGAATATCTTTTTTTTTTATGGGAAGAAGGAGTTAAGAACATAAAATACAAACACTGAACTCACTGATTCTTTCAAAATAACGTTACCCTGACAGTCTGAATGCCAGTGATATTTCTACCAGTAGAGTAAAAAACTAAAACCAGCTTTTGTTAGTATCTACATGCTTTAAACTATAATAAAAAATAGAATTTTGTATGGATACATTATTATATCTATTGAAAACAGAATACTCTAAACCCAATTGGTTTTCCAAAATGTTTGAGTGAAATACCTTAGAAAATAAATGGTTCTACTTTTGCACCAGAAAATAATTCTGTTGCTTATATGCCTCCAAAAACCTTCACAAAGTTTAATATTCTTTCATTGCTTACAAAAATATGGTTTTGATCCTAATATATTCATTGCATCAAATTAACATTTTGAAAACTTGTCTAACTTCACTCTTGCTGAAAGATTAGTTTCAAACCTTCAACAATCACCCAGCTAGCACTTACAACTGCTTCTTTGATTGGCTACATGGCTTCTGTCATGAGTACATATTTATCTTCACAATGCAGATGTCAGAAAAGAAAGTATTAACATCTCATTTTAATAATGGAAGACTAGCATACAGAGAAGTTGTTCAAAGAGAGCTGAACCTTTGCATCATATGACAATGTTACAGCCTCAGAAACATTATTCACATTCCAGTTAATAACAACTAGTGTAAGAGCTCTCTGACCATTGACTAGATAATTCATACTGATACTGTGGAGTTATTTAATCTTATTTGATCAGGAGTGATTTTACTCTAAGCTACACATATACTGCAGTCTTCAACTTGCACTGATCACCAAGGAGGAAAAACGCTGTGCTGTAGAAAAGGTCTTTTATTCTTTACCATCACATAGACATTTATGTAGTAGATAAAGTAAACAAGTAGCTTTTTTGTAATGATTTTTTGGGTATGCAGTTCATGGGTTTTTTTTCTGTATTCAATCAACATAGCACCGAATGTGACCTTTAGCGATAAGAGGTCAGTGATTGGAGTAAAGTTGAGCCCGTGAAGGAAGGAGAAGCATCTGGCCCTAAGTGTTTAAATGTTTGTCTCCTTTGTTTCCCAATACCTGAAACAGTAACTAAATATTTATTGTTAATAAATGATCTTAAATTCCTGTACCTGGTGAGTGATTTCCCAGTCTTTATTTCGACTCATGGGTTTTCTCACTCCTGTTTTTCCTAACTTCATCCCCATCCAGCTGGGGGTGGGCATATAGTAAGCAGGCAACTGTGTGGATGATCCCCAGCTAGCTGAGGTCAAACCTTCACTTTACAGAAGCAAAGATCATTCAGAAACAATAGCCAATACTTACCTGGAGTTTTTTTGCAATAATGGCTATGAAAGCAGTTCTTGATATTTTTTTTTTCTGTGTGAGTGGAGCATGTTTTTAAGTGTACTTTTCAGAAATAGAAAAAGCAGGTTAGTTTGCTGCATATTGTTGTATAACGTAAGACTTCGCAGTAGCGTCAATAAAATATTAGACCTAAAACCATATTCAACTATATAGCACTTCCTTGCCAAAGGTTACATAATATTTTTAAGGTGACATCACCCAGAATTATTCAGCCCACTCCCCATGCTTTTCAGTATGTCTACCTCTTCATCTCTAATGTGGTACATCAGACCTGAAATCAGTTCATCCTTTTGGCACATTTTTATTCTTTTCCATAAGCTCCCTAATTGCTGAGGAAGGACAGCAAAGTAAATACATGACAGATAATAAAATCATTCTTTCTTCCAATGTTCTGTATGGCATCATTTTTGCTGATACCTTGCAATGTCTGACCTTTTAAACTGACAGGATGTTCACCACTAAAGCTTTTTAAAGACAGCTATCTCAGCTCAGAAAAATGGAAGCCAGGCATTCAAGAATGACTTATATTTGTCTCTGAATCAAACTGTCATTTTTGCTCTGTTAGTGTCTGTTATCAAGTCTGGAGAAGCAGTTATACTGCAGGTTAGTTCATACAACCTTGAATTTTTCAGGAAGTCCTTGAGAGTTAATGCAGCCAGTTTATGCAACTACAATTCATGTATATAAGTGAGTTATACAGAATCTTGGCAGCTAGCAGTGCTAATAAACATTTAATTTACAACCCATACAATCCTTTGAATTTTGCAAAGTGCTTTTTGTATCCATCTATTTACCCTGATTTATTATAATCCCAGTTTAGCTCCATTTACATTTGTGGGGAACTCTCCATGGTGTGAAAATCAGGACTAAGGTATGAACAGTACACGATTCAGCAAGAATCCTGATGGAATTTTGAGCTGAATACTTAGTCTAGATGTTTAGTAAGTGGACAACCCCTATCTGCTCCCTGCCCCCCTCCCCCCAAAAAAACAAGAAAACAAAAAAATGCATCAACATCCCTTTACCAGTGAAATGAACATGTACAACTGAGACCAAGGAACTCCCTGTATCATTGCCAAAAGAAGAAATTAGATAATTTATACTGATATAATGGGGCCAAACTAGAAAACATTTCTAAGCAGCAGAAATATCATGTATTCTATTATATATTTGCATAATTCACCACAATGGGTGTTAACCAACCAAATAAATGGTGAAAAACAATCCAGAATACAAAGTTTTCAGGGAAATACCCTAGGGTCAGAGATCAGGAACCAGCCTCTGAACAACCTAATAATTTTAAAAGCACAGGTATTTTATTGTACTTTGTTTCAAAAAGTTGTTTTTTTTCTTTTCCTTTTTTTTTTTTTTTTCATGGGAAGATAATGCAATAATGACTGCATGTAATTTCAGCACTGATCTGCCCTGCCTGTCGTGGTAAGCAATGTGTTCCTAAACACTTCTTGTAGGTGACAGTAGGATTTTGAAGCTACCTTGGGAAAGCATGCAAACAGATGAAAATGGATTTCAACATATTATGATACTGTCATCCGAAAAGCACAATGCCTGCTAGGATTTGGGTTCAGAAATATACGTTTGTTCTCAAAAAGAAAAGGTGATTAACAAATAAATAAAACCAAAGCAAGAGTCTAGACAACTTCATTTTGATTTCCATTGTTGTGCTCAGAGATTACAGAGAAAATGAGAGATTATCCATAGCTTTAAAGAAAAAAAAAGTTTAAAAATGGATGTGTCTACACGTGAAAAAAATCTCTTGGGTATGAAAATCAACAGCAAGGAGGAAACACTAAAGTCACCTTTGAACATCTGTACTCTTCTCTTATTTGGCCTCCATCCTCATTTTACTCGCTGCTTTTCCGCTTCCTTAGTGCCTACTTTCACTGCACAACAGAAGAGCTATGTTAGAAATGCTGATTCTCATGTATTGCATGGCTTCGCAACATTGACAAGGAGTACAAAATATAAATAAATGTGAAGTTGTATCCATAGAATGACATAAAATTCAAGACAAAATCAAAAATAACGGACTTGCAACATATTTGTAGGAATATCTGCTCTTGTTAAAAAACACTTTTTCATTTATTCCAGTTTTATTGTCACTACAAAAGTAGTAGGACATTATAATCTTAAGATTCAGAGATATTTTGTTTATAATCATCACTTAAATATCAATTGCTTTTGTCACTCACTATGTGAGATGAAAAGATCACATGAGATTTGCTGGCCTCCAAGAAAGAAATAAGAAAAGCTAAGGATTAATGGTTATTATTTTTTATTTTTTTAAATACTGCACTTCATAACTATAGTTATTCTGAAGGGCTAAAAGTTTAATTAATATAAAAAGCTCTTCTTCATCTTGTAAATAAGCGAAGAAGAATCAATCTGTTTTGGGCTTTTTCTTCATTGATCTCACAGCAGGATCTTCCTTTAATATCTAGATGTATAACAAACATAGGGACGCATACCTGACACTGAATAGGATTAAATCTGCTAAGAAACTACTGTGATAGATTTTTTTTCTCAAGCCCTAGAACTATAATAAAGAATATGAGTAAACCTAAATCACCATTCCTCAGAAAATACAGCACCCAGAGTAAGTCCCATAATTTTTCCTAGTAGTTTGCATGGAACATTCAGGGTGGTCAACTCGTCAAAATTCAGACTTTTGGCTTTAAAATATAGAACACAACACTTTATAATATATACCCAATCTGAATTCTGCTGCTGTCACTAAGTCAGCACTCTTAACTCCTTTGACAAAATAATATTTTTCTTGGTTGTTATACCTGTCTCCTCTGTCATATGATAAAGGGAGAGGACACTGCAAAATGAACTCTCTGAAAAAAAAATATAAATGTAGATTGAACAGTGTTTCTTATGGAAATCTCCACAGTTTAAATCAAAGATCGGATCAGTACCTTTTTGGATAGACATAGATCCATGGTGTACCTGAGAAAACAACCAATGGATTTTCAAAAATTTTTGGCTGGTGCTGATTAGAGGAGAAGGAAACTTTGGAAGGATGAGTTTGGAGTTATTTCAAATGGTGAAAACATGTTAGAAATAATTCCAAAGTTTTCAGAACAACCTGTTTTGGCATTTTAAAATACAAGCCCTCCTTTTTAGTTAAAAGTAATTTTCCAATTTGAAAAAAATAAGGTAACTATAGCAAACTAAAAAATATAAGACAAAAAGATGCCAAAATAAACATCTCGGGTTCCTCCTATTTAATATTTTTTCCCTTCTTTGTTATAAAAAATATTAATATCTTGTACTGTTTCAGACAATGCTTTCATCCCAGCCTGATCCCTGGAAGACCAATTCACTGGACAAAATTGTGTTACAGCTAAGTTGTTCAAATGATTACTCTCAGGGGCCTAAACAAGTGGACATTTTTATGCAGAGTTAATTCTACAACATTACAACATTCTTTTTTTTTTTTTCTTTTTTTTTTTTTTTTTTTT
>WKFP01014007.1:399889-417000 GCA_011057875.1 Pterocles orientalis | reverse complement strand
GTACATTGTATCCATAGATAAGCAGTTGAGTTTAGCTTTATTTTCATTTTGTTATTCTGGAGAGAAAATCTCTGGTGACAAGGTACTGTAGTTCACCAAGGCAGTCAATGACCTTTTTTTCTTTCCAGCATGGTTCAATTGCAACCATTCTCAAAAATGATAAAAACAGATTGGCAATAGTTGTAAAAGGTTCCAGGTCCATTCATTCTGTTATGTCAGGTCTGACGATCTTGCTTTCAGCTCATTCCACATCAGAAAGCTTGCATGAAGCAGAAGTCAGTTCCTGAGAATGGGAGCACTCAAATGAAACTTCAGATTGGGAACAGAGATTCTGAAGCAACTTTGACTTTCTTTTACAAACAAGTAATAATCATTACAGCATTAGTTTCTGTCGTTGACACAATGGCAACAAATAAAACCAGGAATTACACTCAGAGTTCCTAGTGCAACAAGTAGCCTAATGCACAAAGAATTCTACTCAAATTAAAGCCGTCAGACCCTGAAAGCCTCCAGGTTTTATTTGCTATCAAATCTTTGTGTTCGCTCTACGTCGCAAAGTAAATGTGCCCGTGAGGTAAAATGGAAAGTGAGCTGAAGAAAAAGAGAAAAAATCAAACAAGCAATGCCACAGTTTATCATTGGATGAGTTGCTCTGTATAGGTTCTAATTTCTTGCAACTGGTCACAAAGAGTGAAAACAAAATTTCTGTACGTAGCTTCCTTTTAGATGGCCAAATCTGGCTGAAATACATCCTCTTGCAAAAGGTTTGTGGAAACATTAATGCACTGTGTAACCTGGATTTTGGTTTTGGGGGAGGAGAAGGATAGCCAGTCTTGGGGTAGATCCACCAGCAACCAATAATCCCAAAAGGACTTTGAATGAATAGCTCAATTTTACTGAAAATTAAACAGTAAAAAAAAATAAATATGTTATGCAACAGAGCAAATTTGGAATGTTGCAAATATCTCTTGCTTGTCTGCTGTTTCCTTTCACAAAGGGCTTTTTTCAGGTTCAGCCCTACTCCAGCAATCTTTCCACCACTTTCTCTGTTTCAATAGTTTGGCAGAGTCCCCTCTAGGTCCCAGGGAAAAAAATCTCTGTCACACACTTTTTAAAGGAAAATATTCTTTAAATTTCTCCTGAATCACTGATAGATCTGCTTCAAATTTAACAGTGCCTGATCCACGATGAGACAATAAATGCTTTTACAGACATCTCCAGAATGCTGGCTCTTTATCTGTGGGATAAGCACTGCTTTAGTATATCTTCACTATTTCACGTATGCAGTACAAAAGCATATGTTATGGTTTGAACCCAGCTAGCGGCAAACACCGCACAGCTGCTTGCTCACCCTCCCCACTCATGGCGTTGGGGGAGAGCGTTAAAGAGATAAAGTGAAAAGAGATTTGTTGAGATAAGAACAATTCAATAACTAAACTACAATAAAATGGATAATAATAATATCTACAAATATACAAATATGCTAATGAATGGTACACAGTGCAACTGCTCACCACCCAATGACCAAGGCTCAGCCTGTTCCTGGCTGATGATCCTGGAACAGTTAAGAACACAATCCTGGAAAAGTTAAGAGCCCAACAGTCTGAGAGACCGAGAGCCAACCAAGAGAGAGAGAGAGAGAGCTGACCCAGAGAGATAGCTTCTGGGCAGATCCTTATCTACGTACTGGGCATGACATGCATGATATGGAATATACCATTGACCAATTTGGGTCATAATCCTAAACCTAAGGTCAAACCCTAGGCTAGCAACTGGGGCTGTGCTCCCTCCCAGCTTCTCCCACACCTGCAGACACTGGCGCAAAAGGGAAGCTGAAAAGTCCTTGGCTGTCCTGGCAGCACAAATCCAAAACATAGCCTCTTACTTGCTAATATGAAGAAAGTTAACTCTGTCCCAGCAGAAACTGGGACAACTTACATTCTATTTCTCAGTTTATTTTGGTGGTTTTTTTAGAGATACTGCAAACCAACAGTCAGAAAAATGAAAATTTATAAGAAGATGCTGCATTAAAATGTGGGTTTGGTTTGATTCAAAATATGAATGAAGACTTAGACAATTGTAAATGTTTCACTTCACAATACAAAAATCTTGCAACTAAACAAAAATACGAAAAACAGGGAGCTGCAAACATTGAAATGGACTGTCGAAGCTATTTACAACCAGGATGGTGATGAGCAGACTAGTAGCTTCTTGTGTGATCAGGAGTGCTACTGAAAGAAAGGATGACCCCTTAAAGATTTCTACATAGTAACTCTAAAATAATCCTTGTAAAGGGTTATTCTGATTCCCTGATCGTTCTGTGTCATTTGCCTATAGTACGTAAGTTAAATTTGATTTTAGGAATTTAATCTCTTTGTTTCAGGATAGCTCTTTTTTTCTGTGAAATTATAATCTGAATTTCCTTGTTATTTTGAGTAATTTCCTCTTTTATGACATATTTATTGATTAGACTTTCATAAAAATAAATGTCATAAATATGTCATAAATATGACAATCAGTAACCACGGCACTACTCACAAGTTCTTTTATAAAAATACGAAAAATTTGTTATATTTTTAGAGAAGCAGTTCCATATGTACAGCTTTACATATTTAAAGATGCCTATTTTATTTCTGTATTCAGCATTGTCCAATATAGACAACACTTTCTAGAAACTGATTACTTTTCTTTGATTATAAAATTTTCCATTAACTTTACTATGTATTTTACTGTTTTTGTGTTAACCTCATTCATGACCTGTGGAAAGCTTTATTAAAACAGTTAAAGAGCAACAGTTCTGTTTGGTTTTCTGCTTTTAATAGGAGCCTAAGTTGTGTGACAATTTTTCTAAATGTTTACAGGGTAATGTAAACACTTAACATCTATCTATTGTGGAAAAGAATGCCAGGAGACACACAAAGACAAAAATTCTTTGATGATTAATAGCATATGCTTAAATTGTGATTTTTATTGGGATTCATAAAAAGTTTCATAAGTAGCCAGCTGTTGTTTGAATTCTCACAACTGGAACTTTAGTAACACAAGCCCAATACTTGAAAAGTGAGTAGCAATTTGTCAACAGGTATGGTATAATCATTATATAATCAATTTAATAAATGTATGTATACTAAGGCCTAGCACAAAGGAAAATCTTTCAAAAGAGATGTCATTTTCAGTGCTATGTCTGTTGCTTGTCTATCCCAATCACAGCCTAACTCCTATGCCTGAGGGAGATATCTACACTTACAACTTGGCACAATGTGAACTTAACAGATGGACAGAAATTTAAGTAGCCAAAACCCAATACTCTATGTACATTTAGGATGTTTACTGACAAAAGGATTCTCAGGCAGGAACAGCTGTCAATCCTAAAGCTATAACCCTGTGTTTAAACTGATATAGCACTACTGATTCAGATTTGGGATATTTCCACCTCAAAAAAATGGTCACATCCAAGCTATGCAAGGAAAGCTTTCATTTTGGATTTTTATCCTGTGGTGCATATGAGTTGCAACAAGGAAACATGAGTAAGACTTGAGTTTTCAAGCACTGCATCCTGTACATTATCTTCTGTTTGCCCTTGTGAAAACATCCCTTATTAAACACAGCTGAAAGCTGAAGCTGCTGGGACACGTTTGGAAACCAGGCCAAGTAGAATGGTGCCATTTCACCACAAATAGATGTATTCATGCAGCAAACAAAGGCAGTTTAAATCTCAGTGTCCACTGAGGACATCAACCCTTCTGAACTGTCACATTCAGACAAGGTCAAGACAGGCAAAATGAACTGATTATTTCAAAATTCTTGGAGATTCTGCAGAAAATCCAGTTATTCCTCACAAATTATTTTTGTCTTTAGAATCAAAAGATCACATACTGAGCCTGATAAGTTCTGTCAAGAAGAGCAGGAGTTTTGTATTATTTTTAAACATCTGTGATAAGTATTTGATATGTGACATTCTGTTTCTGGGCAATATTGCCAACAGGGATGCTAATAGGAAAACCTTTTGATTGTAATCAGAGTGCTGCTAAGCATTTTTGGAAGGTGTAGAGGAGGATGCTTGTGCATTTCAGAGCACCACACAGTCTCCATGGAAGGGAATAAACCAATGGGGTCAGAGAATATTGTGGCTTTTGTGTCCTGTACCCTCATCATGTCCTCGCTTCCAGTGCTTTGTAGCATTGGTCTAGCCACCTATCCTCTCTCTACTCTGATATAGTTATTTACAGAATATTGTATTAATTTTTGTTTGCCATTTAAAGGAGTTTAACTGGTATTTATACATGCTTTGAGATTCTATCTGTAAAATGATAATAGGTTAGTGTACAATGTTTAAAAATTAATTAAGATTAAATTAAGGTTGCAATCTGACGTAATGTTTGTCATAACAGTTTTCATCTATCAGGTACAATGAGAAGTATATATGGGCTACCATCTATAAGAGGATACAATTAAATTAAATCATGATTGAGTGATACTAAGTTTTCAGCATAGAATACTTTAATGAAAATTTAAGATAACCTGGAAAACTACATTTTTAATGGTGAATGTATATTTTATTATTTTTTTTATTCTTAGGAACTATTCTTTTACAAATGCCTTTTTACATTGCTTTAATTTTCTTTGAAAATCTTTTGTGTAATGTCAGGTTTCTGCTTGTGATGTAGATGAAAGTAACTAAGTTATTAGAGATGAAAATTTAAATGCTATTTCCTTGTTTTTTTTTTCTCACTGGCTCCATTATACTTCACTGTGTTTACTATACAGTGGCTACCTGTAAATACAGTCAGCCACAGGATTTAACGGATTGTACAACCTATTTGAGAGACCTCTAGTGCATTTGGAATCTTTAAAAACATCCAAGTTTACTTTCATAGACTCTAGACAAGTAAGAGACAGGCAGTGCTGAAAATGAGCAAACTAGTCCACCTATATACTCTGCTGCTGCTCTTCATGCTGCTCCGCTGCATGCCACCAGCTCAGGTCTGCTATTCCTAAATTCACCATGAATTCTTCTAACTTGAGCTATGGCTTGCCTATAAGACAACAATATGGTAGGAAAAATGAAGATCACGGAATCTAGCAAGCATAAGCGCTCTCACCAGTGTGCTTTTATCTCTGTTGTATGGTTCTACATTGAAGAAAAGGGGAAAAGCAGAGAGAAAAGAGCATCTGAGCTTGGAATCTGACTTTGTGTATAAGCTTTATTGAGAAAGTTTGATAAGAAGGAAATAGCCTTAATTCCTCCTATCTATAGAAAATAGAGTCTGATGCGAATAGGGGCAGCAGAACGAGTAAATGAAGAATGCAGGTGATAAAGAATATCTTAACACAGTTTTAAAAGAGAAATATGGTATCTATAAAAATCTCATTAGGATAAATAATGCCTTGTCTTGCTAGGGATCATTTTGAGCACATTGTATTGAAAATGACTTATTTTTCACTCACTTAGAGGTGTCTATTTTTTTGCTTCATGATGAAAAACAGCTGCCTTTTCTAGGAGTCTCCTGATAATGGAAAGAAATGGTAGAGGATGTTCTATCTTACATTTCTGGCAAGTTGTTTAAATGCTTTTTGCTGAATCACATTTTGAGAACTTGACAGTGCCTTAAATGACCATCCATTTAAGTTTTGCTCCTCACGTACCATAATGCCATAACTCTGTTCAGCAAGGCAGTGACGAGCAAGCTTATGCAGTGCAATGTACTCTCTGTTTGCATGTAATCCTTCATCCCTCCTTAACAAACATGCAGAGATATATATTGTACAAGACACAGCAAGCCAGGGGAGAAACACCCCATTAATCTCCAGCAACTGGAGCGATTTGTTTTGTAATGAAATTTTGTTCTATCTTTCTAATACAAACTGGTGCCTGTTTCCTATTACTTTTTAGGTTCACTAGAAGAGATCTTTGATAGAAAATTGCCCTTTCACTCTCTGCAGGTCATGCATTCTGCACACAAATACAACCCTGAAATACTTTTCCTGCAGAAAAACATGCAAGAAGAAAAGTTTTCTCCAAGTTCATACTTTACAATTCATTCTTTTTTGGCTACTTTTTCTATATTTATCTTGATCAGTAAAGGACAAAAAATCTATTTGTCCAGTAGAGGCATAAAATCCCTTGGTTTATTACTAACCCTGTTCCATATTCACACTGATAGAAACAGAATACCCTAGGAATGTTGTTCTGGATTGCTTCTCATTCTTTACAACCACAGTAATATTACAGATTGAGAAGGCTGGTTCCCAGTAACAATAATAAATGGAATTATGGATTTGCTTTGATTTTCAGTGTTTAGACAGGGATATTTTGTGCATACTCTGGGCCTATGATGGTCTTTTCCTTTATCTCCAAATAAATCAAAATAACGTCCTATTACCTTGAACAGTGGTTAAGTAAAAGTCTTAATTTAAAAACTGTAGTGCTGGACGGAATTCAATGTGTTGTTCAGCTGGGTCTGCAGGTACTTTTACATAAAGAAAATCCTCTAATTCGTGAATTCATTACCTCACAGTTCTCACTGGGAACTGGTCGTCTGCAGAATATTTTTGTAGTGGAAAATGGAATTGCTTCCTTACATCCACCTCCACTAGGCCAAGGCTCAACATCTATTTCTAAACTTTTACGTGCCCATTTTCATGGACCCCACAAAGACCGTGCACAGGTCTTTACCAACCAGAACTTTGCAGAAACCTTCTGCCAAATATGGTGTTTATTAATGTTTAATAATTGTATAATAACTAGTGTATAATAACTGTTCAAGGAGCTGCTTTTCTCTGCAGAGGCTGACCTTGTAGAGAGCGATTGCTCACGTATAGGAAGAAGAGTTTCTGAGGCAAGGGGTGCAACAGAGAGGTGAAAACTGTGGCTGGTATCATGTTTTGGATGGTCTTGCGCTAGAAATATGTAATATTTAAAGAAAAACAAAAGCAAAGTATCACAATGCACCCTCTCCTGTTAAAGTACAAAGAGGAATACAAAAGCTCAAGGTTGGTAGGGAGTGTTCAAAATGTCAGGCCTTTGTTACTGGACAGCAGAGCTCAGTAAATAATAGAATTAATTATTAAATAAAGAAGATTTTGATTTTACTATAATCCTGAACGACAGCATGCATTGTTTGAGAGAACACTGATTTTTATGGAAAAATTGCGCAGAGGGTCAGAACATCATAAACTTTATAAAAACTAGTGTAAATGTTTGTTTTAATATTTCCGGACAAAATGCGTCCTCTTTACTGTCCATTTTTCTCCACTCTGAAATGGTTCATGTGCTCAAGGTATACAGGTAATATGATATAATTCAGTTTGTGAACTGCACAATATGGATTATATATTCTGAAAAATTTGTAAATAATCCACATTCATAAAACTTCTAAACAATGCAGCTTTTGAATTTCAAAGACATTCAGAGGAAATAAGGATCAGTTGCAGCTCCTTGGATAACCAAAAACATAACCATGACTACAATTATTATTGCTCTCTTGGATAATTAAGCATGTGAAAAAGGGACAGACCCTACAAGATGAATATACCTCTTAATACATCAGAAGTAAACAAAATCAGGATATTAATAATTAATTAAATTCTACATAATTTATAGTTTCTTTTTCTCTGTGAAGGTAAAACATGGCATTATTTCACACTTAGAAGGATTGATTTAAAAATTACTCTTCAATTTTTAAAGGCTTGCACACAGAGGCTTTTGGCACGAAATATAATGGAATTACATTTATTCCACAGTGATAATTCTGGATTAATGTTTTCATTTTTTGCAGTGCACAAATGCGTCTAAATTCAAGTTTACTGAAGCTTTG
This sequence comes from Pterocles orientalis, assembly GCA_011057875.1. Lineage (NCBI taxonomy): Eukaryota > Metazoa > Chordata > Aves > Pterocliformes > Pteroclidae > Pterocles > Pterocles orientalis. The sequence goes on along the minus strand of WKFP01014007.1, from coordinate 409,183 downwards.
CAGATGATTTACAATGGAACCTTAGGAAAGTTGACTCAGCTGTCATTCTGGATTAATTAAACCCTGATATAAAGAGAATTAATTCAGTGAATATCAGCAGTCCTCATTTTGCTTGGAATGGAAAACAAGAAAAAAAAATCATGAACATGAGACTATTTTTTTTCTCTCAAATATTCTCCTCTAATCCTGTTTAGTTGCATTAGAATCCCATTAATTCCAACAGAGGCACAGAAGTCTGCAGCTGTGTAGGCATTTGCTGCAAAAATAGCGGTCAAAACACATTTTGACACGTGAAAAACAGATTCCATATATCTTCAGAGGTTTGAGCTAATGTGATTAAAATCTTACTGGTTTTAAAGTACTTCTGTCACTTTTCAGGAGGTTTTTGAAATCCAAAAAAAAATGTTTATGAAGAGTGTAAAACAGTATTCCTAAAAATGTGAAAAATAAGTCTTTTGCCCAAAACCTTTCATTCAAATCCTATACAAGACACTGTCCTCTTATCTACATTACAGTAATGAGTACAAGTTTTGTGTAAATAACTGGTGTGATGGTCATTGTTTATGCAGGTCTTACAGTAATTGTATTGCAGTGTAAGTGAATACCCTCACTCCAGAGAGAAACTAGGTAAAAAAGGCTTAGAATGACCAAGAGAAGAAGCAGCAGCTTGTAAAAATCTGTAAAAGTAATTTAGAATCAAAGTTACCATAATGAAAAGAAAAATGCTCACAGATTTTATAGTTCCTGAACTCAGTGCTTCCCATGAACTGAGACCCTTGAGTGTGCTGGGTGTCTGAATGGTTCTGTGCACACTGGGAATTAATTTGTGAAGCTCAAACATATTTAGATATGAAGAATTGTCTGAAGAGTTAAGCTCAAAGGGGTTTTGATAAATCCAGTTAACTGTATTACAATTATTAAATTCATTTTCTGGTCAAAAGGTAGAAAGCTACATTTCCTCTTAAGCAGTTAGACACTGCTGATAGCTGGATGTCCTTTCATGTAGTCGGTACCATCCTTTCTGCTGACAATGTATCATTGCTCAGACTGGGATAATTTCAAGTTTATGGACAAGATTTCCAGATTAAATAGGAAGTACTTACAGCTACTCCAGAGGAAAGGACATCCTAAACAAGGTTATTCTTGATAAGTTTAGGCATATGTGCCTGAAGGTTGAGTTCATGCCAGTTCCTCTCTGTCTTGACCCTCGGTAACTCAAGCAATGACATACACTTAAAAGCCTGATTTTGTTAAATGTCTTGTACTGGGTGCTGGTAAACCAGATATTATACCTAGAGGCACTACAGCTAGGGCTGATGATTGGACCTGTGTAAAGCCATTGGCACTACATGATTACTTAAGTTTTCATTCAGTGATCTGAGAACCACTGCTGTAGTATTTGTTTTTAATTGTCATGTCGCCTGCATAGAAAAAACAACCCATGGTTATATTTAAAATACTGTAAGCAGCAGGTAAATAGAAGGAGAAAAGTCATGCAAAAAGTGTGTTTTACTGAGAACTCCCTTTAGAGTTGTTTGAGAACCCTTTTCAGTCTAGCTGGCCATCCAGTCCAGGATCCTTGAGTTTGGTTTACGTCATTGCCCTGACAAGATGCTGGCTCTACCTGAGAACACACTGACTTGAAATAACAGTAGAAATCAAGTCAGCCTAAAAGCATTACAGATTTGTAAAACAATAACTTTGCCAAACACTTACAATGCAGTCATAGCATTTGCATATTCCTTCATGCAACTAGATGATTAAAAGGAAAACGTTTGTTCACACTTCAATTACATTTATTAAAGTGTTAGTGTAGTTACTCATCCAAGGAAAGGATATATTCAGGACAAACAGGTTAAATTTCAGAAAATAATTAGTAAAAGTAACTCTTGTAAATTAATGAACTCTGAGCAAATCTGCACCAAAAATTGTATATTTGTTTGTCTTTAAAAATACTTGTTCAGAGAGCATTAATAAATCGGGCCTTGTGGCAGTAGGGCAAATTCAAATGGATTTTTAGCGAATACAGGAAAAGTGAAATTTTAAATGACATGGAGCTTATTTGTTAGCTGTTAACATTCCAGAAAAGTGTTTAACATAATATTGAATGTAGTGAAACTTCATCTGTAATGTCATGTAGAAACATGGTTCTTTACATTTAAGAAAGGAAATTGGAATAAATGACAATAGAATGATCAAGGCAAGTATCTTACAACCATTTAATACCGAAAGAGGCTAAATAGTTTTATTTGTTTGCCCCATAGGAGTTATGGCTGCTTTTATAAATACGTTACTTGTGTAATCACCATGGAGGGAGAGGAAACACTTAAGTAAAAGGAAGAAGCAGAGACAAAACTAAATGCATATAAATTATATATAAAAAAGAAAATGTATTTTGTTGATCTATACTTGTGCGATGCCTTAGGATCCCTGCAGAGTGGGATTTAAGTTCAATGGTTCCTTTGACTTCCATATATTTCCCCTCTACATTACTGGGTTGTGGTTTGACGGAGGAGAACTCGGTTCATGAATATCTTGTGCTAAACTAAACTCTTCCTATGCTCAGTTTCTATAAATCCCATTTCAGAGCATAGAGATACACAGCTCTCACCTTTGAGAACTCCTTGGTGCTTATGAGAGTCACTACTTCACTGAATAAACAATATTAGGGTAGATACAAGCCTAGGAATTACAATATTTACATCCCCAGAGGAAGATGCAGAAGAACTACCTTACAAGGAAGGTACTTCACATACTGCTCTCAAGGAGAAGAAATCAATGTCTTTTTCCAGATATGCACATATGAGTTACTCACATATACAACACTTCAGTATCAGACATGACTTAATCCTATGGTGGTATTACGAACAGCAGAATCTCAGAAATGTTGCAAACATCAGCAAACACCTTTATACTTCTCCACACTATTATTTGCTACTTATATAGTTCTTAATATGTAAGACTACATTATTCTGTCAGATAAGAACTGAATACCTAAGATAGCAAGTGGCTTGTATTTGGGTGGCAGATGAGAGAAGGGCTCTATATCATTTACTATTACACAAAGCCTCTAAATTGGCATACACAAGAGTAAAAAGCCAGGTGTATCGGTTTTTGTATCTTTTGATATCTCACACAGGTCAGCTCATCAGCCTATAGCTCACTGCTATTCCATGAGCTGGATTTGCTGGCCTCTCACATTATACAGATACATGCAGAAGACTGTTCAGCTGCTGCATGGCACAGCTCCATGAAACAGCAGGTGGTGGTGGCAAGTTTTAGTAAACACAGTAGATGAAGCCTAGAGTTGAAGCTCTGTGGAGGTTTGTTTATTGCTTTGCTTAGAATTGAAATAGTTTGGTGAATTACACTATGGAAGATGAAAGACATGCAGAAGCGGTTTAGGGTGACTTACAGGGTGACCACAATGGGGACCAAGCAGCAGCTGCTGCTGTTGCTGCAGCAGTTCTCCTACCCCATAAACAGTTCCTGAGACACCACTGTAGGAGGAGTCAAGTCAGATGAATTGTCTCTCTGGACTGCAAATTTCAGCCAAAAGGTCTAATCACCCCTGCAATAGAAATATCATTAAAGTTATCAAAGCCATGTGCAGGTGTTAGTAATATGCTTGACCCCTTTGTAAGCACGTAGCAAGATAAGAGGGAAAGATTCATAGAATAACTTCACCTTGCAGGCTGGGTCAACTCTCTTTTACTATTTTAGAGGCAAATATATTTTTTTCAAATTCTTTGCAGGTATATGTCTACATAGGGCTTTTGGAAAAAATGGATTCTTACTAAATTAAAACACAGTTCTTTAGGACTGAGAGTGCAAAACCATGTATTCAATCTATCAGTTTTAGTTATACAATGAACATGTCAAATTACAATAGGATTGACTAAACATCCCAGTTATATAATCTAATTTATGGTATAAGAATCAAAATATACCAAATGACATAAAAGCTGCAGCAATCACTGCTGATGAAGACACGTAATTGGTACCATATGCCCAAAGTAGCTTCCTTCTTAAGGGCAGGTTAGTAATTTGTCTTTTTCTTAAAGCTTGGATCAAACAACAGATCTGAGTGTGACAACATTTTCTGCATAAAGGGAAATTATGGCTCATCTTGTCTTTTTTTCCAGAAACTCATCTGTAACAACAGGAAAGGGCTGTGTGAGGAGACAGCAAAGCTTTCTGAGAGTTTAGTGCACACATATCAGAGACACACAACAGGAAGGAAGGAAGGAAGGAAGGAAGGAAGGAAGGAAGGAAGGAAGGAAGGAAGGAAGGAAGGAAGGAAGGAAATAACTTGGTGAGTTTGGCAAAAACAGCATAATCACTATCTGGGAGGTGAGGAAGGAGCTTCTGCTATATAACTTATCTGATAATTCTAATTTTGAGCCTACCTGATCCTTTTTGATTAGGCTACAATGAATTATGATTTGGGTTTTTTTTAATTTTATAGATTTCTACATGTTGTTTCTAGAGTTACTTTTATTAAACAAGTATTCAGCTACTATTAAATCAAGGACATAGTTTCCAGTGAGCACCTATATGTGTACATGTACATATGTATGCATGCACTTATGTGTGACATTCTATAATATTTCACAATCACATTTTTCTAAAATAAGAACTGATGCACAAATGTCATTTTCTGGTCTACTTCATACATTTTATCTGTTTTAGAAAAGTCTCTCAAAATATAGAATCCCCTGTAGGCTTTTATTAAGCCAAGTTTCTTGGAATAAAAGGAAGACATGTAACTTTCTAACTAGCTTATTTTGGCTCAGGTTTTTTGAGGCAGATGTTAAAAATGACAAGACTTGTCTGTTCTGGGCCTCAGTGTAGAAATTATTCACCACAGCAGACATAGTCTTTTCAATTTTACTGCCAGTTATGAGCCCATGAGTAACACACCACAGTGCCCTGATTAGTTTTTGTTTTCACTCCCTCCTGATTATTGGTAGGACTGAAACAGAATGATAACGATATTCTTCCTGATAAATATGGTTTTGAGAGACAGTTCACTTTCTATTTCTTTGTTCATTTGATTTTTTTTTTAAATTAATCCAGCTATTAGCTGTATCAGTACTTAAAAATAATTTAAGAACTCAGCTGTCTCACCCCTTGCTCTCTTCAAGATACGCTGTTTCTCACAGAGCTTTCATAACACTGTCTTATATGAGATGTGAAATACACGGGACAAACTCAGGGTTACTGAGGGAGCAATTAATATGTATAATTGGATTTTCCTCCTCTTCCTGTACACCTTGTGTACTGGTTTTTATTTGAATATGGGCAATGTCCTGAGGATTTTTTCCTCAGTTTTTAGTTAGGAGCCCAAAGTACAAGCATGATTTTGTTGAATTGTCTTTTTTAGTGACACATATCTTAAAGTCTGCTTAAGTCTGTGTACTGTTTCTACTGAAGCCTGTGAACTAGTTTGAAAAAGAACATGTTGCATGTATACAAACCACCTTCCTCTGAGACCCTCATAATTCTCCATAGTCTCTATTTGTGATCACAAACATATGCCCAATAGTTAAAAAGTCATTAACAAATATGATCTTGAAGATGTCCCTTTGACTCTGGGCGGAGGGGTAGGGAAGTGGGGAAGAGTAATTATTTTTCTTATTTAACGGATAGTGATTTTCATTTGCTTAAGATTACACAGAAAATAGGTGACAGAGCCAATGGCTGAGCTTGTGGATACAATTCTGGTTGATCAAAGTTCAGTTCATTTAATTTACTCCAACACAACCAGGACTTCAGGCCAAGTCTCCCAACCGATGGTGTTGTGGACTAATTACAAGGGAACCCAGTGAACTAGAGTGTGATGGTGTTCCAACAATTTTCCTCAATCAGAAAATTCTCTGTCATGTGCTAATAGCATTTGAAAAAAAGATACAGCAGCCCCCATGGTACTCATTATAATAAACCAGATTGCTAAGCTGGCGTTCTACCACCTGCACAAACAAGATATTCAGGATGAGGTTTTTACAAACCTCAGGAGCGTGTCAGCAATGGGTCCAGAAGATTTGATTTTGAGGCACAACTATCACTATTAAACTTAAATTGTTATCTTTAAAATCACAGCTTTGTTTTTGATATCAGAAACTGTGAGTGGAATGGAAAAAGCTAAATGTTATGTGTAAAAGCACTCAAAGTAAAAAATATTCTGACACAATTTTGTTCTCCTCTCTTCTGTGTGTAAAAAAATCCTTTATGAGCTACTATTTTTTATGTTGTTTTCCAAACTGAAGTGATCTGTTATACATTCTGGGAAGATTAGCTTTATACTCATTACAGACCTTCATCATGGTGCACTACTAAGAGTGAAAGTTGGTATTCTTTTGTAACTTTCTTGGTTCATTTAACTGGATCATTAAGTTCTGATAGAAAGACTTTGTTATGGGAACCTTGATTTTGGGACCATCAGAATGTCCTGAGGAACAACAGTAGAATGGGCACTGTTAGTGTCTACTAAAACTGATTATTCAAAGAAGTCTTTATCAGAAAATATCCAGATTTTGTGTAATAGCAACTCCCCCTTTTAAGGCTTAGAAAAGCACATTATTTTGTTACTGTATTTTGCAGAAAAGATAGCATTTTTTCATTCTTCATATAATTTTCTTAGTTGGCTGAGCACATATTTGTAGGTATTAAATGTAATATATAAAATATGTCTTCCATCAATGTGTCTGCCTTTGAATGGCTGTGCTGCAATTTGCTCTATTTTAACCTTGAAGAAAGTTGTAGTTTTTGCCAGCTCACTGTATGTTTATTTCCATTCTGGTTTACCAAACACTGATTAAAAACAAAAATTAGCTCTGAAATCCCAACTATTTATAAAACTGACGGGAAATAGCTAAACAAAGTAGGAGCATTTCTTCCCCTAGCAACAGTCATACACAATAATAAATGTCACAACGGTTTTAAGAAAGAATTGTTCATGTTTAGGTTTAGTTATCAAAATCCACAGCATATAGGCTGACAGCTTTTGAAATACATAAACTCTTTCTGTCCTTTTTGTTTCCATGGCAACTGTGTGCTCAAAGCTTCAGTTTTGCACGTGAGGAAGAAAAAAACACCCTCTCAGAGTAGGATTTGGAATTGTCTTGAACAAAAGAAGAATGTGGGGAATGGAAAATTGAGCAACTACACGGACATCATACCCCCTCACCACCCACCCCCCCCAAAAAAAAACAAACAACAAAAAACCAAACCAAAACAAAAACCCCAAACAAGCCTAGCATAAAGCTTTTCTCTTTCATTTTGATCTTACAGATTGGTTTTTTTGAGTTGGTGGGTGCTTTGCCTTGAACGTTTAAGGCTAAACTCTTTCATTGTGCAGTGCTTTAGGAGAGTAAAAAAATCACAGTGACATTTATTTAGATAATCACTCTGTTCACCTTGAAATGGCATTTCATTATAAACACAAGCTTAATAGAGACTGTTTCTTCTTGCATTACAGAATATTGCTCTTCATGAGTGTATCATTAAGAGTTTCTAGTTTTGCTTTGTTTTGCTTAAACACCTGTTCTAAAGAGGAATTTTGTTTGTTTCAAAATATTTTGGTAAGGTTTGCCACATGAGGGAGAATATTTTACCAAATTAAAAGGTATATTCATGTACATGTAGAAGCATATTTATTTAAGTTGCAAAACATTCAGTGGGAACAACATTAAGAGAGAAAATATTATGCACTGGGAGTTACAGAAGGCATCCCATGGATAATATACATTGGAGTAGCAAGATGCTACAGTTTAAAAGAGGACTAGGGTTTCCAACCATACTCAGTTTTGCTATTCATTTTCTAAAAAAAAAAAAAAAAGTAAAGATAAGAGAACATCCCTGGACAATTCATCCCCAACAAGCAGAACTAGCAATGCACATGCAACAAGTGAAGAGACTGGATTGCTTTCAGGTATTCAGGGGAACGGTTTTAATGTTTTCTACCTGTGCAAATATGCAGATTTAATCTTAGCTTTACCTGTTAATTTGTCAAATAGATCAAATACACATGAGAGAAGATACTACTGCTACATAAAATGTACAAACAGATTTTAAGTGCGGAGTGGAACTAGTTTGAGCACACTATTCTGTACCATGTCTATTACAAAATTAACTTGCACATAATAATCCTTCTCTCACCTGTGACAAGAGGGGCAGCTGGAATAGACCCATTGGCAACAGACATCATGCTTATTTCCAGTTGAGCTGTTCTTGAATTATATTAGGCAAAATGAAGGCATTAAAGATTTGTAGAACATGTGATCTTTAGTTCTAAAGGCTTCACTTGTCAAAAACATAGCCTCTAGAACAGGAATTAAATTTGAACTAGTTGCATCCAGCATTGCTTATAGTATTTATACATAGAAAACAATCTAAAATAGGCTACAGTTGCAGTAGATTCCCCTCAGAATTTTAACACAAAATTTTGTCAAGGAGGGATAATGTCTTTAATGCATAATGACCTGATTAACCAAAACATCTTCTAAGGAGCCATTCTAGTCTACTGGATAAATAGTAGACCATATAAAATAGGGTATGAACAAAAACAGCCTGGAATGGCTTCTTGGTGTATTTTTTTAATAGCTGAAATACATACTGGCTCAGTAGACCATGAAGACATCCTATACGATACATAGCATGTGTTCTTAAGGGAGTGAAGGCTTGCTGAAGTACTCATTGCTTTATTTTTGAATGAACGACTCCTGCTTTAGGTGTATGTAGTAGCCATTTATAGGTATGACTTTGTGACAGATTTAATCCTCCAATCCAATTTATTCTAGTGTTATGATCAGTAAACCTTAGCTTTGGTTTAGCTCCTTATGAAAGCTGCAACTACTTCCATTAAAAGTCTTATTTTTAGTTGCTCTACGCTTGCAGCTGAGAAATGACATGAATCAAAAGTTGCTGGATTTGATAAGCAGGAAAATTAGAATTTCATGCACAAAATGAAAAATTTGAAAAAAAAAACAAAACCCAAACCAGTTAAAGTAGTTAATATAACATTAAAAAATAGCTTGTCTGGAAATTCAGCAAGAGTTTAATGTTTTGGAATCTTTCTAAACTTTTTGTTTAAAGCTATCCACACAGCAAAAGCTCCTGGAAAATCCATGCTTATTATATATTCAAAAAATAGAACTCTTGTTTGGCAATGCTATTGGATGCTATACCTTCTCTACAATACTGTCAAAATTTCTCAGATAAATAGTCTACAGCTTTACAGGCCAGTGTTTCAGGTACACAGCATATGGCATTAGCTATGTGGGTAGAAAAAAA
>WKFP01014007.1:347276-392891 GCA_011057875.1 Pterocles orientalis | reverse complement strand
GAGAGAAGATACTACTGCTACATAAAATGTACAAACAGATTTTAAGTGCGGAGTGGAACTAGTTTGAGCACACTATTCTGTACCATGTCTATTACAAAATTAACTTGCACATAATAATCCTTCTCTCACCTGTGACAAGAGGGGCAGCTGGAATAGACCCATTGGCAACAGACATCATGCTTATTTCCAGTTGAGCTGTTCTTGAATTATATTAGGCAAAATGAAGGCATTAAAGATTTGTAAAACATGTGATCTTTAGTTCTAAAGGCTTCACTTGTCAAAAACATAGCCTCTAGAACAGGAATTAAATTTGAACTAGTTGCATCCAGCATTGCTTATAGTATTTATACATAGAAAACAATCTAAAATAGGCTACAGTTGCAGTAGATTCCCCTCAGAATTTTAACACAAAATTTTGTCAAGGAGGGATAATGTCTTTAATGCATAATGACCTGATTAACCAAAACATTTTCTAAGGAGCCATTCTAGTCTACTGGATAAATAATAGACCATATAAAATAGGGTATGAACAAAAACAGCCTGGAATGGCTTCTTGGTGTCTGTTTTGCTTTGGTAAATAAATACATATATTATTTTTTTAATAGCTGAAATACATACTGGCTCAGTAGACCATGAAGACATCCTATACGATACATAGAATGTGTTCTTAAGGGAGTGAAGGCTTGCTGAAGTACTCATTGCTTTATTTTTGAATGAACGACTCCTGCTTTAGGTGTATGTAGTAGCCATTTATAGATATGACTTTGTGACAGATTTAATCCTCCAATCCAATTTATTCTAGTGTTATGATCAGTAAACCTTAGCTTTGGTTTAGCTCCTTATGAAAGCTGCAACTACTTCCATTAAAAGTCTTATTTTCAGTTGCTCTACGCTTGCAGCTGAGAAATGACATGAATCAAAAGTTGCTGGATTTGATAAGCAGGAAAATTAGAATTTCATGCACAAAATGAAAAATTTGAAAAAAAAACCAAAACCCAAACCAGTTAAAGTAGTTAATATAACATTAAAAAATAGCTTGTCTGGAAATTCAGCAAGAGTTTAATGTTTTGGAATCTTTCTAAACTTTTTGTTTAAAGCTATCCACACAGCAAAAGCTCCTGGAAAATCCATGCTTATTATATATTCAAAAAATAGAACTCTTGTTTGGCAATGCTATTGGATGCTATACCTTCTCTACAATACTGTCAAAATTTCTCAGATAAATAGTCTACAGCTTTACAGGCCAGTGTTTCAGGTACACAGCATATGGCATTAGCTATGTGGGTAGAAAAAAAACTCATTACTCTTAACAAGATTGATTCCCAGACTATCGAAAATATTTCTGCACAGAACTTCAGCTGAAAAAATATTTAATTAGAGATCAAATCCCTTAGAAGATGTCATGGTTTCAGCTGGGCCAGAGTATGACCTTTCAGCATTTTGGAAAGTTCTGACTGTAAACATAAAATACTTTCTACATCTAAACTTTCTCTTAAGTGCCATATACAAAGCGTATCATTCCACATCAATTTTTTACAGTGAGTTTTAAATTGACTAATAAAGCAGACATAGTGAGAAAAGAGAACAGTATATAGTGACTGACTAGGGTTTAAAATACCTGTCTTCTATCTCATACATTATTGTAAGTGACTGGTTAGGAAAAAAAAAACCACAATATTTTGGCAAGCTAGCACTGATGTTAAATTTTCATCCTGCTCAGATACATGGCTCTGGGATTCTGTGGACACAGTTTTGACATCTAAAAATACAGAATAGATTTCACATGGCTGCAGTCTTTTCAAATCTTTCTCTGCTGTCCTCTCACAGTAACCTCTTCTGTTTTGTTACTTACTGAGTCTGTGTTATGTTTTGAAATGTGATAGCTAAGCAAGCACCAGAATTCTGTGGCCATTTAGGACCTTAGTGCTTATCTCAACGTAGCTGTTTCATGCACCATGTCAAGAGGTACGTCCAAAATAGTATTGGTTCCAAGACACAGACCTGAAAAATGTCACTAATGATACTTCTGTTCAGCTTTTAACAACAGAGGGCTTTTGATACAGAAACAAATTGCTGTTCCTCCAGTCAGTTTAGTTCATTGTGGCATATTATCAGAGTTTTATTTCAGTATACTGTATGTTTCTGTCTTTTGCGTCAGAACAGGTAAACCAAAAGTCTTAAGTACTGTTTATGTCAGTCTAACTTGTATAACTCAGGAGGACATTATGAGGAAACCTCTTGTGACCAAAACTACCTCTTGAAATAATCTGGTAGATTTCTGGCTCTCTGTAATCATGGTCAAATTTAGTTTTTCGCTCTGAACTTGTCGTTCTAAAAATTATTCTGGTATTTTTGTCATGCATTATGTTAATATGCTAATATACTGAGCTATAATCTGTAGAGGCAAATATATTCTCTCTCACATCTTCTGTAAAAAACTCTTTTAATGGACTGTTAAATGATTTTTCAAAGCAAACTTCTATTTTGAGAAATTATAGAATGTAGAGATGGGGGTTTTTTTTTAACTACTGGTAAAACAGAGAAATGTTCTTTTCCAATGGGAGATGGCTAGTTCACATTTTTTTTTTGTATTCATAAATTCTTCTAGAGCTTTGCAATGATGTTTAAGTGGAAGGTTCTGGAGGAGTTCAAGGCATTCTTCCACACATCTTCTAGAGTAGGACTAATCCCACAACTTCTTTATATAGAGAACAAGAAGAAAGTCATTGAGGTATCTTAGTTTCGAAGAAGCAAACAGGCCAAAGCTCATTTTTTCTTACTCTTCTTTTAACTCTCCTTGCTCCCATGCACATGCATTACCATAAAACATGACAATATCTGAATATAGTTCCATGTCACAATTGTCTGTTCTTTAAACAGAAGGAATATTTGCCTCTAAAGAAGATTTTTGCTATGTCAATAGAATGCAAACAATAATAACTAAAAAAATAAAAGTCTCATTGAACTAACTCTCCCATCCATTTCTTTAAGTTGTCAACATTGCTTTTCAAAACCTATGGAGGAAGTTATGATGTGCAATGGAGGAGAAATAAAGCACCTTTGACCATAATACAATTAGTGTTCTACAGGATCAAATTATGAGGGAGTGTAAATATAGGTAAAACATACAAACCATCTAAAATGAAATATAATTTTATTAGCATCAATGATATAATCCAGAGAGGAAGGGCCAGTTCATTCAGTCTTTTACAAACTCTACTGGAAGATCTGTCATAAAAAGAAGCTGGTCATCCTAATAATAGTTTTCATAAAAATAATTATTTCCTGATTTGTCTATACTATTAATAAACTCTTTTATTTTGGTTGTGAAAGAAGTAAATCACCGTGAGTCTTTACTACTGCTTGCCTCTTACTGAAATGTAAGGAATGAATTTGACTATACTGTGCTTTTATATTATTTTAAATCATATTGTCTTTTTAGTGGTGCAATTTTTATTGTCATCCAATGCATTCTTTAAGTACACCACAAACATAAAGAAAATGTTTTTCTTAATTTTAGGTGGCATTTTAGACTGAATTTTCTACTTTGTTTCATGTTTCAAACAAAACCCTAGTTTTATTTAATGGAAGAATTCAAAGTATGAAATAGCTCTGCTCTTGTTAAATCCAATGACTGACCGCAAGATGTCTTGAAACAGCAAGCTATATAAATGCTAATAAATGATCATGGCATAAGCATAGTATAAAAATGGAACATGGAGATGAAAAACATGAAGAAACTAGCCCCATTTCCCCCATATCCCTCTCACAGTACAACATTCCTTTCGCCATAGAATGTATCGATACAGCACGCACAAAAACAGAAACAATTTTTAGCTTGAAATCGCTCTACACTCTTATTTTCCTCTCTTCTTTAGTAATTTTTATGACCTTTTCCCAATGTAATTTCTCAAAATTCCAGGAGCTGTTCTACAGCCTTCATATGTTCAGAATTTAAAGCAGGCAGAGATCACAGGGCACCAATATGTTTATGTTGCAAAGCTATAATATATTGTGATGTTTTTAAGGACCTGTATGTATATAAGAAGCGTAAGGTCCAAAAATGTTCATGCTGGTCCATTTCTTTAGCATAGACTAAACGTCGTATAGGGCATCATCATTTCTACATTCTGTGGGGCATGGGACCTCTGACCTCCAGAGAAGAGAATAAAAAAGTAATGAGGTGGCATCAAGAAGTGAAGAGACAGCTGCAGGGTGGATTTTTATTCTTAGACTTAGGACAATGGAAGGTCCTTTTACAGTTTAAGACAAAAAGTGTAGAATAGGTAACAGAACTGCGGGTATGAGGAGATGGAAGACCACTGAAGAGTCAATATAAAAATATATAAACTATAAATGCCACCAAGGCTAAGGGAATCTCCAAATCAGAAGAAATATGTAGGTAAATTTACATTTGTCTGTTTTTATACTGTTGTCTCTGTTTTGGTGTTCATTCTGAAGTCTGCAAATGTGTCCTTCTAAATGCAAATATGGATTAGGGATCTGAAATGATCACGCATTAGAGTATATAGAGTGGTGGTGTTATTTCAAGTCCTAGGATTCAGGAGATTTCACTTTTACTGTTGGAATCCTTGAGACTGACAGTATTACATAATAAGCATACTTAATACCTTTCACAAAAATTTTTGCTAGAATGCAAATGTGTATCATTTAATGTAAAGAAAACTACCAGGAACAGTAGTTTAACAATACTGTAAATCAAAGCATAAAATTCCAAAGCTAAATGTCACACAATCTTTAAGGGACAAACTTAAACTGAAATTGGATCCTCACAGAAAAGATCATTGTTCACTTCTTCACAATCCGAACTCAAGATGGAACAACTCCAAGTAAAAAATCAAAATGTAGATTTTGAGATACACTTTCTTCCCAATGACAGTCATAGCCACAACCCAGCTGTATTTTCATAAAAACATGCATACATAGCTATAGGTTTACATACAGGTAATGCACACAGGCATGCACAGGCGTTTCAGGAACTTGTCATTACAGTGCACTGAATTCCATGTTTCACTTTGACAGTTATGATAAGACTAAGAACACCTGGGCATACACTCTGCAATGTCAAGCACCCGTTCAGGTCCAGTGACTAGATCTTCAGATTTTCCATCATTATTAATTTCTGTTCTAACTGGAGTTTAGCTAGACTCTTCTTTTTTGCTAATTTGGCTTTGTTAAGAATATTTTATCAATAAACATGATTTTCCATAATAATAAAATATTTAAATTCTTAATCAGGTACACAGTCTAAACTGGTCAATCAGAATTCTTAGAACTTAAAAAAATATATATATTCCATACCCTGATTAGCTCATGCAATATTTGAGTGGATTCTTCAACTGTTTAGCATATGTGATAATCAAAAGTCTGTAATTAAATTAGGCATGGATTTCTTTGGTAACCTTATGCACTCTGTACTCAAGTTTTCTCTACATGAGTGCTTGACACTAATATTTAAATATTAATAGAAAAGAAAAAAAAGAAAATATCACCTAGTAATAGAAGTCAGAATAACAAATGTCACAGGTTTAGATTTGCACAGCAAAATGTCTGAAGGGAAAACACATTAAAATTTATCTGTTGCTGGTTTTGCTTTGGTTTGGTTTTGGGTTTTTTTTGTTTGTTTGGTTTTTTTTTTTCAGAGTCACAGAATGCATGAAGCTTGAAGGGACCTCTGGAGATCACCTGGTCTGACTTCCCTGCTCAAGAAGGTTCACCTAGAGCAAGATGCCCATGACCATGTCCAGATACCTTTTAAATATCTTCAAAGATGGAGATTCTACAACCACTCTTGGCAACCTTTTCCAGTGACTAAAATGAGAGAGCTTATGAGCCTTGTAAATTGTGACTGAAAGACAGTGCTGGATGCACTCAGGGGCCCAAACCTTCATCAAAAAGTCACCTGTGCTTATTTTACTGTTATGTCCTGTCATATTTTATTTGTTTGGATGGCTCTCATGAATGTAGATCCACTCAGGACTGGGTCACATAAACAGTGTTTCTCTGTGTGCTGCCTTTTTACTAATAAAGCTTCTCAGACAACCTCCTGCTCCCATTATGTGAGATTAATATGTAGAAAGAGAGACAGAAGAGATACTGCAGAATAGATTCCCACGTTTCACTTAAAGAGATCAACATGTGCTGACTGTGCATGAATGTTAAACACAGCAGTCTCAAACATGGTGGGAAATGCACATTCCTGAGAAGGAAAGTGCTGCTGTCCAAGAATATGCAAGAGTGTTTGTCTCAGTTGGGTACAAATTACACAATTTCACTACATGAATGTGATCAATCTCTTAAATTGAATCTTTTGAATAACTTCTAAGAGATTTCTAAATTTTCTAAAAATTTTCTTCTTTTTTTTTTTTAACATTTTATATTTAAATTATCTTAAGGACTTTCTTAAGTAGAGACCTAAAAACAAAAGAACTTTGTGAGCAGTAGATTTCAGAAGGGTTGACAATGTATAAATGTAGATTTATTCCATGCATTCTGTATATGAAAACTGAAAAAGAAAGAGATATGTTTATGACCAAGGCCGTCTGCTACCCTGTCTAGGTTTGAACAGGTGGATTTTCAAAAGGCTTTTAATTTTCAGTAAACACAGCAGAACAGGGAAAATGTGAGGAGGAATGGATGGCTAGTTTGTCCTTGTAAAATATAGAGAAGTTGTATTTGTTGAGAGACTGCACTATTGAGATTCACACAGAGAGTATGCCCTCAATTTCACTGCACTATACCAGTGTTCATTCAAGTGATGAAGTTCTCAACTCAAAGGGCAGCACACACTTTGTTCTAAGTTCCTGCTAGAATGGAAAAGCTGACAGGGGGAAACTTGCACAAAGGATATTGTGCTGTTAAATTTTGTTCAAAGAGACAGTTGTCAGATCCCTTTGAAATTAAATTGAAAAGGAAAAACCAATTTTCTTTGAGGACAAAGTTCAGCTCATTTGGTGTGCTGTACCTGTCTGATTTACTTCCCTGTAAAAGAAATTTTGACTAGGTCTATTTGAAAATGTAGTTTATACTAGTACAGGCGTAGCTCAGAAAGTTTAATTCCAGTTTGCACAATATTTATAGACAGTAAATGAAAATGAATTTATTTCTGTTTCAAACAACAGAAATGCCAAATTTTGCTAAAAGGATTGGATGTTCTACTTTTGTCTTACTAAATGTGATTTTTAAGGCACTGACTTGAGAAAGGCAACGTAATTTTTAATGTTTTCCTTTTAATTGCTTTCAGTAATGGATAAATAATGAGATCTAATGTATTTCAGGAGTTGAGCTCCTAGAAGACTTAAGCTATTCTGGAAAAATTTAAGTATCAGTAAATCTAAATCCACTCCATATTTTTAAATTTTTTGCAACATACATTAATTTGTCCTTGGATAAAATGATAATAATAAAATGGATAATATAGACTGCAATGTTTATTAATTATAAAATTATACTATGTATATTATTATAATTATGAAAACATAAGATAATAACACCTGCTTTATGAAATGATTGATTATTTGGATACAGCAGATATTTGGACGTATTGAAAAATAGTCTGAAATGCACCATCTTTATGTTTCAGAGTGTGTTAGAAGAGTTGGCTAACTATTTAGCAGCCTGCAGGATGTTTATTTCTCTCTGTTTTCCATGAAAAAGGGTTTGTCCCAGTGTGGTGTTGGTAAACATACAATGTAGACATGTAAAAATGGCCAATTTGATGGCAGGAGTAGATCCTCGAAATACATCTATTCTCTACTTGAAGAGCAGCATGCCTCTGTCCCTGTAAATTTATCAAAGCACCTCATATCACTTCTATATAAATAGCATGCCTATACTCAGGAAAGACCAACTCAATCCATATATCCATTGAAATAATTTTCACAAAAGGCAGTGACTGAATTGGTTTTGAAAATTCTCTTTTTAGCTGTTGGCTATGCAAGCAAATATTCCTTTGCCACTAAGACCAGGGTAACTGTCAATTTTAGCGTAGCTGTATACTAAACTATGGTGAGATTTCCATTTCTAGCATTTGCTTTCATCATTGTGCTGATCCAGTCTGCTGTGAGCAGTTTCAATCAACATCTGATCAGCATGATCAGATACTGGGTCTAGGCAGCTGTCTACACTGGAGCTTAAAATGCAACTAATAATGTTACAACAGATGAAATCTAATTATCTGTACTGGGCTTTTGTGCAAGGTTATGCTACCAGGAGGGGTACAGGGGTGGCTTCTATGGGCAGCTGCTAGAAGCTTCCTCTGTATCTGACAGAGTCAATGCCACCCAGCTCCAAGCCGAACTCGCTGCTGGCCAAGGCTGAGCCCATGAGTGATGGTGGTAGTGCCTCTGGGATAACGTGTTTAAGAGGAGGCAAAAATAAACATGCTGCAAAAACAGCAGCAGAGAGAGGAGCGAGATGTGAGAGAAACAACTCTGCAGACACCAAGGTCAGTGCAGAAGGAGGGGAGGAGGTGCTCCTGGCGCTGGATCAGAGATTCCCCTGCAGCCCTTGGTGCAGCCCCTGGTGAGGCAGCTGTGTCCCTGCAGCCACGGAGGTAACGGGGGAGCGGAGATACACCTGCAGCCAGGGAGGACCCCACGCTGGAGGAGGGGGATGCCCAAAGGAGGGTTTGACCCTGTGGGAAGCCCACAATGGAGCAGGGCTCTGGCAGGACCCATGGCCCTGTGCAGAAAGGAGCCCAGGCTGGAGCAGGTTTGCTGGCAGGACTTGTGACCCCGTGGGGGACCCACGCTGGAGCAGTCTACCTGAGGGACTGCACCCCGGGGAAGGCACCCACACTGGAGCAGTTAGTAAAGAACTGCAGCCTTTGGGAAGGACTCACAATGCAGAAGTTCATGGAGGACTGCCTCCCGCGGCAGCAACCCCCCACTGGAACAGGGGAAGAGTGTGAGGAGTCCTTCCCCTGAGAGGGAAGGAGCGGCAGAGACAACGTGTGATGAACTGACCACAGACCCGATTCCCTGTCCCCTGTGCTGCTGGAAAATTGGGAGCCAGATTGAGCCCAGGAAGAAGAGAGGGGTGAGGGGAAGGTGGTTTTTTAAGTTTTTGTTTTATTCCTCATTATTCTACTCTGATTTGATTGGTAATGAATTCAACTAATTTCCCCAAGTCGAGCCTGTTTTGCCTGTGATGGTAATTAGTGGGTGATCTCTCCCTGCCCTTGTCTCGACCCATGAGCCTTTTTAAATATTTTGTCTCCCCTGTCCAGCTGAAGAGGGTGAGTAATAGAGTGGCTTTGGTGGACACCTGGCATCCAGCCAGGGTCAACCCATGACAATATCTAACTGAAATAAAATTTGTTGTGGCAAAACTGATTTAGCAAGGTTTGAGTTGTGGAGAGATGATCCTCAAAAAGAATCTTGGAATGGTGGTCAGTGAGTGGAGCAGCTTACTTTTCTGTCTCAGTATAGTCTGTGGGCAGTCCATTGTTTTTGACCGTCTTGCCAATCAGCATTAAAACTTACCTGTATCTAAAGGTAAGCCCTTGGTACGGATGGATTTTGGACCTGCTTTTATAATTTAAATTTGTAAACTGGTATTCTTTTTTATAGAGACTAATCCCTACAGTTTGTAATGCAGATCAACTTACACAGCTGAAGTGTAGTGTAGTTGTCAACCTGTACATAGACTTCTGAAGCACAGAAGTAACCACTGCTTTGGCTAAGATCACACAGAGGAAGCCTGTATGAAAACAAGGTTTTGCACTCAGTGTAACACTTGTAAGCACCCTCAAAATTGGACTTCTTTCTTTCTCTTCTTTTTATTTAAATACATCAGAGACAACAAGAGCAAACAGTCTTTAAAGCTTTACTCATTACAGTTTAAAAAGATAGGTAGATAGGTCATAAGTACAGACAAAAGAAAATGAACAAATATGTTGGGATATTCACATGTGTGTAACACATGCTGATAGCAGAATCACAGGGATGACAAAACAATATCATCATCTGTGTAACATAGTTGAACTCTCTTGGGTGAAAAGTTGCATTCAGAAACAGTGGTTATTCAGAAGTAGGAATAGGCAGTATTTGTATGCCATCAGCTTTCAAAATAACTGCCTTTCCCTTCACACTGGAAAACTGTCTTCACAACAGTTGCCTGAGGTATTATTTTGTTTTGTTTTCTGAAAATTATAATGGTCTGGCATCATTAGTGGTGAAAAACATTCCCTCTAAAGGGTGATAATACATCCTGGAGGGAGAACAGAATGCACATACGTGTCCTGAAGTCTCAGGATGTTGGATTGACATGTACCTGGGAGTAGAATGTGCTGAGTCACGTGTACTGACTACTAAACACGTTTTTATTATATGTACACTTTATTTCGGTAACATGCTGCTGGGAGCTGAGAATTTCCTTCTTTTTTTTTTTTTCCTTGTCTATCCTGAAGCTAAAAGTATTAAAAGCCTGCTTTGCTGCCAGAAGCAGAAAGTGGCGTTATGCTCAACCTCTTTCCAATGGATGAATCATGGCCAGTTCACATCACGGTTTGAAATGCTGCAAAAATGTCAACAGACTGGCATAACAGCAAATAGGTTAAGCTTCTGTTTAGTCGTCAGATTGGCAAACAGACGAGGATCACTGGTATTTCAATTATTGGTGAGCCAATGGCCTCTTCTGGGTATGAAAGAAACTGAAATATGTTCAGTCCTGGAAAACTCAACAGTATTATAATGTTTGCTCTGAATTGCTCCTTGTTTAACAGGATTTCTGATGGAAATAGAGTTCAGAAAATAACAAACTCTGATTTTGTCACTGTAATCTTGCAGATAGTTATAAGGCTGGAAAAAAATTATGCCATTTCAACAAGCAGAATTTTCTGCTTGTTATAAACAGTGTATACTTTTAGAGAGGAGGGATATATAATATCATTTGTACATTTATAATGGGGCAGTGGAAGAGAGGTATTTTTGTGGCTCACTTTGAGCAGTTAAATTTCAGATAAGGATGTGGTCTGAACTTCAAGTTGACAGGACCTCTCTGATAGCCTGAAAATAAAGGAAAACAAAAGTATTTTTATAAAATTTTATAAAGCATATTACATGAATTTAGTAAGTTCAAACTGTAAATCTCAAAACTTTTTAAATAAAAAGGGTTGGTTTGACAGATGCTGTTATATATGGATGCAAAATAAGAAGCCTTGTGCATTTATGCAGTAACCAAGTTCACATTTTTCCGCCCTGGGAAGAGCTGAGATTGCTTGCCTAAATCTCTGAGATCAGGTCACAAAAAGGCAACTCTTTCTCATATCCTTCTATGAGCAAGGCTAATGCCCACTTCCTTTTCATGGGTAGTGAAGGTTGTCTATTGTTTTGCAGAGATCAAAAGCATCTGGTAACATTTGTGCCCACTGGGATCGTGGACTTCCTGGTGCTCCAGAAAGTAAAGCTATAACACCCAGTCTGCTTCCAAATACCCTTTGGAGGGAGCTAATAGCATCAGGAATCTTTCACAGATAGATGAAGAAAACAGAAGCCTCTTTAGCGTTAGATTCTGAACATCAAAGATTACCAGAGTTACTTGACTTGTCACCAGCACATTTGATCTGCAAATCTTGTGTAGGGTTCATATTTGGGGGAAATAAAAAAAAAAGGTCAGCCAAATAGTACTTGTAAAACATTCTTTGATAAGATAAGCTTACATGGTTATATCTACCTGGTTTTAACTGACAGACATATCTGGTGCATTGCTCCGTTCACGTCTAATATTTTAAACATGAATTTGTTGATAAGCAGTAGGTCAGCTAATAGGTAGTCTTCTTGTCAGAGAATGGATGATACAGGGCTGTGATGTGATGAAGCCAAAGCTAGCATGCCTTAGAAGAAAGGAGGGGAATAGCCTAGGGAGTCAAAGGCTATTCCTGTGGCACTTCAGGGTGTCACACAAACTGCTGATTTGGCAATAGATTGAAAAAGAGCAGCTATGCTTGCATTTGTAGGTGATTATGTCAGCAAGGTTCAAAAAAAGAGTGGGGATGAAACTAAACAGTCTTTTGACATGTATACACTTGATAAATACAAAAGAGTGTCTTGCATTTTCATCAAATCTTGAATTTCAAAAGTACCAATGGAACAGATTTACTTGGGCTTCTCTTGGCGGGAGGGACTATATTTTTCAGCCTTCATAAAACGGTCATTTGCAAATAAGTTTTTTATCTCCCTTAACAATGAATGATATCACCTAGGGGCATGTTAAGTTTTATGTACACTAAGCACATTAACATTTTACATTCAAGCTTTAACATGCTTTTATCGTTTTTTCATTTTTCACACAATATTAACAACCTGCTTGAATTTGTTTTAGTGCATAATATTTTAATTTTCTCTAAGCTGCTCTCCTAGGTTTAAAATCTAAGCTGTTTTCTGCAATATTTTCTTTACTAGCAGAGTTTAATTCACTTTCCATCTGAAAATTTCTATTTAAGCTGTTTTCTGCAATATTTTCTTTACTAGCAGAGTTTAATTCACTTTGCATCTGAAAATTTCTATTTAAGCAAGAGATCAGCTGTTCAGCATGACATGTCTTAAAGAATTGCAAGTTTAGTTAATGAATTTGCTGAAATATATCACCGATATTTTTTCTTGAAGAATTCAGAATTACTGAGAAGCTATTAAAAGAGTAGGGAGAAAAAAGCAAACACTCCAGTATTTTCACAAGAAAAATTGCATGATCTTTGCAAGGTCTTTTTAGTACACCCTTCTTTCCCTACAAAAATAATGGAACAAACCATGAACAGATAATCCAAAAACTGTGGAATATTTTTCATTTATTTTTATTTACCTAATAGGTAGCCTGCTAATACTAGTACATCTACTAAGATGTACTAAGAAAAGAGAAACAGAAAAAAACAATAAAAATGGTCTCATGGAAAGATATATCAGAATATATATATCAGAATAATCTGGTTTTGAGTCATAGTTTTCAAAAACTACTACTAGATGCTGAGGGATTGTGCCATAGCAGTATTTTTAGCTGTTAATGGCATCAGAATTACCCATTTGAGATCATTTTTACAGGTTGTTTTCTTTTTTTCTTAAGGCCAAAAATTAAGGAATTAAATTTTCTGACTCTTCTAATACTTTCACAATGTAGGAGTCAGTTACATTCCACAAAATACTATAAATCAAAGATTGCTTTTGTTAGTTTGTAGTAATATGTACCTGAAACAGTGTTCTTCTCATCACTGTCCGTGATTCTTACAGGGATCTTGGTCAAGATCCATTCTTGTCCTGAGTGGGTTGAAACAGATCCTTACCAATCTGTTGTTGTAGTTAACCTCTGTGTAAAATACTATTTTCAAAGTGCCGGTAGGGAGATTTTAACTCATTTTTACAGCTTCTCTTGTTCCTGACTATGGTAGAACACAACTACTTCATTTCACTGCAGCAACAATTCTTATTCTATAACTATACAGAAAAAGAAGAGTGAAAGGGAAATGGATGGACAGTTGGAAGGACATCACAGAAAAAATGTCAGATAATAGAGTTGTTGCTTTGAAATCACAAGATGAACTTTTTAAAAGCTTTAACTTCTGAAAAAGTCTTAGAATTGTTTTTGATGTGATTGGATTTGCTCAATATTCTTCTAGCAGATGGCAAATGTTGTCATTATTCTTGAAAGAATAAGAGGCTCCTGCTGATGGATTTTGTACCAAAATAGATTTTAAATGGGTTACCTATAAAATCATATAAAGGACAAAATAATCTTAGTAACCTCTATGAAGATTAAAGGTGAAATTTTTGGAATGCATAAATCTTGGCAGAAGAAGAAGTGAAGTGAAGCTTAAATGGCAACATAACTAGAATTCACCTTAAGTTCTTCACTCCACTTCCTATTTAATTATTCGAGTGTATAGTAGAAATCGGATAGATTTCTTATCTTTGCTTTGAATCTGGGAACATATTTCTCTTCTTCATGTGTTGTACAGTGATAATGTACACACTCCTGAAATGAACTGAAGGGTGCTGACAGTTCTGAATAACCATTATAAGTAGAGTTTCCCCACACACCTACTCTCCACAAGCTCCCCAAAACAACAACTAAATGTCTGTCTTGAAATGCACTCAGGCAGGACTTTGGACTGAACTTAGCCCAGAATGAACACTCTACTCAGAGACAGGAGACAGAATGTATAGAATGATAGAATCATTAAGGATGGAAAATGCCTCAAGGATCATCAAGTCCAACCATCAACCCACACCACCTAACTCACTAAACCATGTCCCTAAGCACCACATCTACAGGTTTCTTGAACACCTCCAGGGATGGTGACTCCACCACTTCCCTGGGCAGCCTGTTCCAATGCCTGATCACTCTTTCAGTGAAGAAATTTTTTTCTAATATCTAGCCTAAACCTCCCCTGGTGCAACTTGAGGCTGTTTCCTCTTGTCCTATCACTTGTTACCTTAGAGAAGAGGCCAGCACCCACCTCACTACAACCTCCTTTTAGATAGTTGAGAGAGTGATAAGGTCTCCTCTCAGCCTCCTCTTCTCTAAACTAAACAACCCCAGCTCCCTCAGCCGCTCCTCATAAGACCTGTGCTCCAGACCCTTCACCAGCTTTGTTGCCCTTCTCTGGACCTGCTCCAGCACCTCAATGTCCTTCTTGTGGTGAGGGGCCCAAAACTGAACACAGGATTCAAGGTGTGGCCTCACCAGTGCCAAGTACAGGGGCACAATCACTTCCCTAGTCCTGCTGGCAACACTATTTCTGATGCAGGCCAGGATGCCGTTGGCCTTCTTGGCCACCTGGGCACACTGCTGGCTCATGTTCAGCTGGCTGTTGACCAGCACCCCCAGATCCCTCTCTGCTGGGCAGCTTTCCAGCCACTCACCCCCGAGCCTGTAGCGTTGCAGGGGGTTGTTGTGACCAAGGTGCAGGACCTGGCAATTGGCTTTATTGAACTTCATACAATTGGCCTCAGCCCATTGGTCCAGCCTGTCCAAATCCCTCTGCAAAGCCTTCCTACCCTCAAGGAGATCAATACACCCGCTCAATTTGGTATCATCAGCAAACTTACTGAGGGAGCACTCAATCCCCTCATTCAGGTCATTGATAAAGATGTTAAACAGGACAGGCCCCAAAACCGATCCCTGGGGAACACCACTGGTGACCGACTGCCACCTGGACTTAGCTTTGTTCAACACGACTCTCTGAGCTCAGCCATCCAGCCAGTTTTTTATCCAGCAAAGGGTGTTCCTGTCTAAGCCATGAGCGTTCAGCTTTCTTTGGTATACGGTAGGGGTATCCCACTAGAGTCACTTAGTTCTGTCTTTGCTCTTAGCAACAACAGTTTAAAAAAAGCAAAAAAACCCAAACAGTCTGCACTCCACTTGACTGAAGAGCTATGTCTACCTATTCTTTTTCCCAAAGAAGTACAAAGTGCCTGCAACAGGACAGAGATAGAAAGAAACCAATGTCTTGAAAAACTCTAGAGGAAAATCTTTACAAGTGTATGGAATGCTAGTATAAAATAGAAACTATTTTCCTTTCACTCAGTTTACTTCCAGTTAGTTAATTCAAGCTTGTGTGTGCTTGTGGTAATTCCAAAAGTGCTGCAGAGCACATTCAGAGCAGAGTTTATATAAATTATGTCCTCCCTGCCATTGTCTTTCCTCCTTTCTACTGTTAGATTAGGAAGCACCCAACAAGCATATGTGGAACCTGATACCAGCCAGGATCAAGCTCTGACAGAAATCGTTGTCTTTAATACTGTGTAACTCGATAGTTTTAGTTGCACTGTTTGCTTTTTTCAAAGTGTAAAAAATATTTAACCATATCAACTCTTTCTGCAATATTGTTCTTCCTGCAGAATGGGATGAACTGGCAGGTGGCTAGCACTCAACATGTTTTCTTCCCTTAAGGTGTAATGCATTGTGGGAAACCTTTAAACTCTGAGCTGGAAACATCTTAGTCTGTACTCAAGGCACAAAATGTGCAGTCTTTAACCTGAAGCTAACCACAAGTTAGTCTATACTGACAGAGACAGAATGTGCACTCTGGGGACTTGAATAATAATAACAATAATTATTTAACAATCCTATGGCAGTGGGATACATAAGATAGGACATAGGTTGAATGTATACCTAGCATAAAACTCTACTTGCCCCAGGAATAGCTTGTCTTGATGTATTTGTGTATATCATAATAAATGTTAGCTACTTTTTTCAAACAAGTGCCCTAGATTTGAAGCCTACTAAACTCTGTATATAGTGATTAGACAGTATTTAAGTAAACGCCTATGTGACAAAGTTTTGAGCCAAAATTCCACATCAGTACATCTGTCAGGAAGAATGATATCTGACATTTTGATGCTTAGGTGTCATGGTTTGATTTCAGCCAGCAGTGAGCCCCACAGAGCCTCTTGCCCACTCTTCACCAGTGGG
Source organism: Pterocles orientalis (assembly GCA_011057875.1). Lineage (NCBI taxonomy): Eukaryota > Metazoa > Chordata > Aves > Pterocliformes > Pteroclidae > Pterocles > Pterocles orientalis. The sequence continues at coordinate 376,463 of WKFP01014007.1, read as the reverse complement.
ATGGGGGACAGAATTGGAAGGGTAAAAGAGAGAACTTATGGATTGAGATAAAGACAATTTAATGAGTAAACCAAAAATTGTGCTTGCAAGGACGACAAAACAAGAAATTCATTCACTACTTCAAGCTCTATCATGCATGAAGCTTATTTGGGAAGATAAACACTCTGAACATGCCCCCTCCCTCCTTCTTCTCTGCAGCTTTTATTGCATAGCACAACATCATATGTTCTGGGATACCTCTTTGGTCAGTTGGGGTCAGCTGTCCCAGCTGTGTCCCCTCCCAGCTCCTTCTGTCCCTCCAGCCTACTCACTCGTGGGGTGATGTGAGAAGCAGAAAAGTCCTTGATGTTGCACAAGTACTATTCAGTAACAGATAAAATATCAGCATGTTATCAACACTCTTTTCATTACAAACCACAGCACCATACCAGCTACTATGAAGAAAATTAACTTTATCCCAGCCAAAAGCAGTATATTAGGTTAACATTTTGAGAACCTTTGTTAGATTTAAAAATAAATTAAAACAAAAAAAAAGAATCAAAACAACTACTATTATTACTAGTAAAAATCCCTAATGATTGTTTTTTCCCAAGGACTGTTTTTGAATTGCTACTCTAAACACCTCAGGAAGTACTCCACCCTTCCTTGTTATAATGACTAAAGCTGGAGTTAAAAAAAAGTGAATGAAAAAGATAATGGCTTCAGCAGGGACCATTAGACAACTAAACATCACAAACCAGAGTTGCTAATACAAGATATTTTAATGGCATCAAAGTAGACAATTAATTACTGCAAAACAGAAGAAATCCCTATGAAGAAATAAAAGCTGAAGTCTTTGGTTCCCCATGTATGCAAGACAGACTAATTTTGTCATTTAATTAAGCAGTAAAAAAAAAAAAGTTTAGAAAAACCCTCATATAGTAAAACAAACTAATAACTGTCTTAATGAATAGTGAAAAATGAAATGTGACCATTCCTTACCCCTCTATCAAGTCTATACTTAGAAAATTTCCCCATTAATATAACTGTTAATCATTTGCATTGAGGAAGTTGGCAAGAGCTATCAAAATCCAAGTAGTATAACTTGAATGCCAACTTCACAAAATAATCAGCATCTGGTGGGATGTGTAATGAAATATGTCAGACAGTATCATTATAATGCACTTTTGAAAGAATTATACATATTCATTCTCCTCATTTAACACCTGAATGACAACAAGCAGGTGAGATCATCAGTATGATACATCAAGCAAGACATTTACAGTTATGAACAAAACATAAAAGAGAGTGACAGAGTCGAAAAATGGAAGAAATGTTCTGTTTATACCTTGGAGGCATTGTTATTCTTTGATAGTGGAATGAAGCTTACTGGGGAGAGGGGTATGTCTTTTGGTAATTGCAGGTAGTACTTCTGTGACAAAATGCAAGAAGTATGTATTTTTTAATAAAATACCCAATAAGTTTTTTAAAGGTTTCTTCTCAGCTCTTTTGTTACGTACAGATTTTTTTTTTTTCTTTGAAATGAAGGGTTAGATTTTGGAGTTCTTCATCACCAATGAACTCCAAAAACATGGCTTTCTGTTGTAATAATGAAAGATAAAATTATACCACGACATTATTGAGTGACAAAAAAAATCAGCTCCCTTCCCTGTCTCCATAATATGGTTTTGGACTGCAAAAAACTGCTTTATTTCTGTAAAATAAATAATTTAAAAGTACTTTCTGAACTCTGATTTTCCCCCTTCCTCTCCAGTGTTTCAAAATACAATATTGCCAAGATATTGTCTCCGATCCTTCAATCCACAGTATTTCTCTGATTAATTATATCCAAACGGATTGTTGCCTCTTAAGAATTAAGACTTACTGCTTTGTAACAAGATTATTTTAAAAATTACAAACTTACATGAAGATGTGTAGGTTTAAGGCCAAGTGCAAGGTCCTGCACCTGGGTCAGGCAATCCCAAGCACAAATACAAGCTGGGTGGAGAATAGGTTGAGAACAGCCCTGAAGAGAAGGACTTGGGGTGCTGGTAGATGAGAAGCTCAACATGAGCCAGCAATGCACACTTGCAGCCCAGAAAGCCAAACATACCTTGGGCTGCATCAAAAAGAGTGTGACCAGCAGGTCGAGGGGGTGATTCTCCCCCTCTGCTCTCATGAGACCCCACCTCCAGTACTGCATCCAGCTCTGGAGCTCCCAGCATAAGAAAGACATGGACCTGTTGGAGCGAGTCCAGAGGAGCGCCACAAAGATGATAAGAGGGCTGGAGATCCTGCTGTACGAGGACAGGCTGAGACAGTTGGGGTTGTTCAGGCTGGAGAAGAGAAGGCTCTGGGGAGACCTTATAGCAGCCTTCCGGTACTTAAAGGGTGGTACAGGAGAGATGGGGAGGGACTTTTTATCAGGGAGTGTAGTGATAGGACAAGCGGTAACAGTTATAAGCTGAAAGAGGGTAGATTTAGGTTAGATATTAGGAAGAACATTTTTCCTGTGAGGGTGGTGAGGCACTGGCACAGGTTGCCCAGAGAAGTTGTGGATGCCCCATCCCTGGAGGTGTTCAAGGCCAGGCTGGATGAGGGGGGGTTGCAACTAGATTATCTTTAAGGTGCCTTCCATTCCTAACCATTCTATGATTCTATGATTCTATGTGTCAAATACTCTAGAAAAGACAAAAATACGTTTGACATTTGTATCTGGGCCATGTTTGTAATAGCAGACATTCTAGAATAAAGAAATTCTTACACGTTCTTAATGGCAAGCGTAGTATGCCGACCACTGTTTGATTTTTTTGTTGTTGTTGTTTTTTGACAGTAAGACTTTATGTTTTATGTAAATCTTTGATTAGGATTATTCACATTTCTTCAAGGGAAAAATCAACAATAAATGTCAATGGCTAGTTGTCCATAACACCTGAAACATTGCAAGAAGAGAAGAGATTAATTCTGGTATGTGGTGGATTTGAAATATTATGGATAAATCTTGAACTATGTACAAAATCTGACTGAACATGAACGTATGTATTATTACCATTTGAATGGTAGATTGTAATCAGTGGTCACTGAATCTTATTTTAATCTTTTTACTTTCCAGTATTAAAAATAAGTTGGCATGTGTTTATTCATGATCCCAGCCATTAGATTTGGACGTTACCAGAACTAGCCATTTTAGTGACTGGTAAGTCTGTGAAAGGAATACTTTCGTGGCCATTTGGTGGAAGAGGTATAAAATCCAAAACACCTTTTTATTTGGCATCTAACGCCATTAACTGCATAATTTCAAAGGAAAGTGTGGAATGGGGTCCATCCTTCAGCTGCTTTTAAAACACATAGAATAAATATTTGAATAAATTTTAGGAGTGACTAGAATTTCATTATCAAAATTAAATTAGTGTCTGAAAATGTGTGTGAATTTAAGATCTTCTTTTCCATTTTCACACTATCACCTAAAATTCCTCCCTTCAGTTAAATTCCTATATTTTTCTATCTTTATCTACATTTCATTTCCTTTGTACGGAAAAGTGCATTTCATAGAATTTCTTATCTTTCTGAATCATGAGTGCAGCTAAGTACAACTTCCTCTTTATAACTGTTGTGCATTTAATTTTACATTCCTTTAGTTACAGGCAATCTTAAGCATTATGAAATAGTAATGACTAATAATTGATATGAGTTATAGAAGTTTTAACTTGACTGTGCAGAAAAGGTCCATATATTGCTTATTTCCTGCCGGAACGTAACTTCTTATTGCAATGTGGAGTTACTTTCTTAATCAGTGCACTCAAATCTGATTGCATACTGACTGTATTTGGTCTTTAGGATTAAGTGGCAATTATAAGATCTACAAACACCAGATGGGTAGAAGTATTTGAATTGTTTTGCTGTACAAGAGATGCACTCAGAATTTTGGCAAGCATACGGAATTTTTGAATGGGTAATGAAAACATTGGGCATGAAACAAATTAAACGAAATACTGTGAGATAAAACAACTTACTCAGCTGTAGATGTTTCTGGGGTGAGAGGGGGGGAAAAAAGCAGCATTGAGGGTAATTGCACAAAATATAGGGTGCTGAAAGGACTCAGTTAATATTTCAGCACATTGTGGACGGAATTTCCAGACACAAAGGCAAATGAGTATAAATCTTACACAGAATCATAGAATCATTTAGGTTAGAAAAGACCCTTAAGATCATTGAGACCAACCATAAACCTAACACTGACAAGTCCACCACTAATAGCTAAATAGAAAATGACAGACATATATTGTGTCTCATTTAATTATTGATATACAATGGTGCACATCAACACGTAATGGAAGTCTACTGAAGCTGTGAGTAAAAAAAAAAAAAAATCAGTCTCAAAGCTTGATAGCCCAAGATGAGAAACCACCCTTGAAAGAAAATTAGTGTGTCTGTGTGTTGTACACGATGGACACAGAGTCAAATCACCTTGATTTTCTGAAATAGTCAAGAATGTATAGGTTACAGCTGTATTAATTTCTGTATTTAATTTATATGTTTACAACACTGAGCAGACAGAAATATTGCTAATTTAACATATTTTATTCCTTTTTCCTGCTACTGACTTTTTTATCGTGCTGTCAGTTGATCTCCAATGTCTCTAAAATATTTTGTCTTTACATAGCAACTATTTAACCTGTTAGACCAATATTAGCTTGTCCCATCATTTTTCCTTCTTTTGACATCAGATTTTCTTCTTAATTTCTGCACTTTTTAGCTAAAAATACGTAAGGTTGCTGAAAGAATAATTCTTAATATGCAGTACTGTAACATAAGGATAAACAAACATTAATTAGGACACAGTCATTTAGATGATCCTTTTATCACTCTTTCAGCATGAATAGTAATGAATTAATTACAAACATTAAGATTCTAAAATAACATGACAGCTGATATGTTAATGGAATTCTTGAATTCTTCATTTTACATGCATGAATTGCACATTTTCTAAACTGTGTTTTTCTATGGGTCTTTGATTTGTTAGATTGATTTAATTTGTAAATAAAACCTACATTATTGTAGATATTTTGGAATTATGGCATTCTGTCTAACCGGTGCTTCAGCAGCCTCAAAGTAAGGACCTATGGAATATATTCAAATCTCTGCCTGCTTCTTTGACATTTTGTGTGTATGTCTTGGGTCAGGACCACCACCACGTGGTCGCAACCCCCCTCCCCCTCCCTTCCCGGTAAGATGGGGAAGGATAAGAAAAAAAAAGTGGAACCTCATGAGTTGAGATAACGACGGATTTTTAATAATACCACACAAGGAAAACAAAAGAAAAGAGAATAAGACAAGGTATAGAATACAATGGAAACACTGATACAATGAATATCTCACCACTGAGGGCTTCACAAAAAGAATGAGCCGTCTCCAGCTACCTTCCCCTTATATCCCAGGCACAATGTCAGCATGGTATCGAATATCCCTTTGGCTATGCCCACCTCCCAGCTTCTGTGAGGAATTAACCCTATCCCAGCTGGACCCAGGACAGTGTAAGGTCAATATATCTCAACACAGAAACTGTCTAATAGTTTCCTTAACTCTGCAATCTACTACATACACAGTACCTATGCAGAATAATTTTATTTACTATATTACCTTTTGTATGTCTTGGCAATTGTTGGAATATTTGTGTAAAGTTGTTACTGGAAGCACTACACATGTCAGCTAGGTTCTACACTCCTCAATTCAATCTCTGGATCAGATGGAGATTATAGGACTAATGACTTTACGGTTAAAGCTTAGTAATTCTGCACTTCAAGAATGTCCACTGTTGTGTATCTTCCATCACATATCAGATGTGCAGTTTTAAAGGAGGAAATATGGCTATTTATCGTAACATTTGGACCTACAATCTGCTACTATATTTTCTATTAAAGTGAAAGTTTCTGGATTAGTTGGAAGAACAGGAAATAATTCATTTTTAGTCCTTGACATAAAAATCAGGCAATAGTAAATGACTCCAAATGGTCCTGTTTGGCAAGAAGCATATGAGCAAATATTCTGGATGAGTTTCTCCAAGAGATCAATGACTTATTATAATAATTCATTACCTCATCTGATCTATTTCTATATACCATATCACCTTGGACTGTTATCTTGTATTACAGCTGGAGAAGACAGGGAAGCCAAGGTCTCACTAGAAAGGAAAACTGAAGAAAATTAAAACCTGATCTCTAGTCTCCTTAGCCTCTCCTAGAATATATGGTCATCAGAACTGAACTAGTTATCTTGGCATCTTCCCACCCGGGTCAGAAACTTATGAACTAAATATCTTTGTACCTAAACACTTTAAGGACTTTTACCACTAGAGGTTTTTGGAGCACTTTATTATGGGCAAGGAACAGAATAGCACAACCAACCACTTCCATGGAAAGACATGGCAGACATCCATTAGAGAACACTGGCTGGTAGCAAATATTTTCTAAAGGCAAACGCTGACTATAATTTCAATGCAAGAAAGACAAAAAGTAATAATAACACAAAGTAAGGAAATAAGCAAAGTAAAACTGAAATTAGTTTCAGACCATGACGGAAGATGTCCACATGAACAAGGTAAATTAAACAGTTGGTGTGGACCTGTGAATGCCACATACTCTAATAAATATGTATTCTGAGTGGCTCTTGTTTCTCTAAACTATTTTCTGGACTAATTATCCAATTCTGTTGTGAAAGAATTGATCGGTTTCTCTTTCCTTGGGCAGATCTATCTTTTCTAGATTGAATGGAATTGTGCATGTTGATATGTGAGCACCAGTGGAGAACTTACACTATCTTCTGGAGCCAAAGATTCCATTCAGAAAAAAGAAAAATATACTTAGGAGAAAGTTTCCTAAAGAAAGAATGGATGAAAGAATGACTCAGTTGTTTTCCTAAATAACTGGAAAAATCAGGAATTTCTTCCTTTTTTAAGGAGAATGCTTGATTGGAACCTTATTGAAAATATCTATTATCATTTACTTCTGTTTATCCTACTAGTCATAATCTCATCAGTGCAGGAAAGGGAGATTTATGGTATTGAGCTGAGAACAACAGTTTGACACCTACCTGTAAGTTGCTCTCAGGGAGCTGAAGCACCCAGGAGCATCAATAAAAGTTACATTTTCAACATAGGTGAAGTTTATTTTCGGTTACTTTACTGAAAAGAAGCTCATGCCTTCCCAGCCCATTACCACACTGCAATATAAAATTTGACTAACTGACTTCAGTATTTCTCTTATTTTCATTACTGAACTTATTTTTGCTTTGAGGGAATAAAGCATCTTACACCATCCTGACTAAGCACAAGATATATCATTTTCTGAAATGGAAAATAAAATAATATTAACATGTGAATCACCTTGGAGATGAATCATATTTCTGTAAAACAAATAATTTACATTTAAATAACTTAACGTCTTTTTCACCTAATTTAAGAGCAATCTTCACTCTTTCTCAACTAATCTCCAAATTTATGAGTTAGTTTGATCGTTTTTGTACAATAAAAAATTGAAAATTTTAGATATGGTAGGTAATCAATTTTAGTCTCCTCATCTGTGTTTCCAATCTCATTACAGATTGCAATTTTCAGTGCAGATTACATGATGACCCGTCACTGGCTTTGTTGTTTCTGAATTACCGATTCCTTGCCTACTGCCAAATAAGAACAAAGCCTATGCATCAGTCTGACAGCTTGCAAACAGAAAATGGGCTTGTAGGATTGGATTTAAATCCCAGGTGTAGGGGATAATTACCACATCAGTCATGCAGTAACTGAAAAATGGTATTTCAACAAGAAAAATTACATTCCTTCTATAGTGCCAACAGAAATCATTATTTGAGGCTTCATACTGATTCAGTGTATCATCACATGTGCACTGTACTCATTAAATATAATGTTTGCTACAACTTAAAAAACTTAATGTTTCAGATACTTTTGTGTCTGAGTTAGCTCAAATCAAGATTTGTGAAACCTTGACAACATCAAAGTCATTCAAAGATACAATATACGTTATACAAATGAAACAACAGCAAAGCCCAAAACATTCAAAACCTCTTCTGCTTCCGGGAAAAAAAGAGGAGATTGAAGTAGGAAAGCATAAATCCTACTTTGGAAAATCCTCTGGGGTTAGACCCTTTGATGCAGGCCTTTTCATTAAAACAAATAGAATGGTAATAAGAGGTTATCAACATTTGTGTGGGCTTATCTGTTCTATACTTTTCAATAAACAAGATACTGTTATAAATTAATTATTTTACTGTCCAAAATATCAAAAGCATCTTCAAAATAAACCATAAAAATAATTCTTAAATGTCACACTCTTCAAGCGCAGATTTACTGTATTTTTTTATTTTTATAGCTTGACTATAATAAATTTTACTTTGTTATTAAACAGACAGTAAAGAAATACGGAGATTTAACAGAGTAGTCTGTGGGCCCACAGAACTAGCAACTGGCAATTCGGAGGAATGAGAGGAAAGACACAGGCCTGTCAGTGATCTTAAATGGGAATTCTTTCCCTTGCATTCCATATCAACACTGCATGTCTGAGTTGCACCAGACGGACCATCAGTATTCTGTATTTCCCAGGGATAGCTTTGGCAATACCCAGCTAAGGACTGTAAAGGGAAATGTCTATTTCTCTTCTGAGTGGGGGTTTTAAGTGATCTTACAAGAACAACATGTGACTATAGGAAGCAAGCAGGAATACTTGTATTATTTCAGGAAACATGCATGGATGGTTCATTCAGTGCCAGGGCTAGGAAAAAGGTCATCTCAATGAGAAAAAAATATTATGAACATACCACCCACAGAGCTTTTCATGTAGTTAGACAGGTCTTGGTTCATCTTTGTCAGTCTGACAATTGTGTGCTGGGTATATTCTTAACTACAAGAGAAACTGTGAACAAAGACAACTGTTTGCAAACCACTACCAGAATTTTAGACACCAATATTAGATTTGTAGACAGTTAGACTGGCTCCAACTTCTTCTCATGTCTACACACTCGTCTCATTTCCCAGCAGTGTTTCTAGGAGAAATCTTTATCCTAGGACTAATGACTCCCTCCTACAAACTCTACCTCCTGCCAGACACAAAATAATTTTGGAATCCCAACTAAGCTAGAGAGAGAAACTCCATTTTCTCATCCACCTCAGATTCATCTTCCACATTGATGTGGGCTTTTCAAATGGGTAATGAGGAGTTCTTGGTCTACAAAAGATTTGGAAGCTGAATGCTTCTACCTGCAATGAGTTGCACACAAAAGGGTTAGGCTGTTTCTACGGTACTAATTGATTGTATTCAGCACTGATATTCCCATAGATGGCCTCTGCTAAACTGTCTCCAAAACTGTCTTCTATATAGGTTCAGGAAAGGTACAGAAGTGATGGAAATAACAGTCGGACAGAGTTCGGAAGTCCTGACAAGTCTGTTAGACCCAGGGAAAATTTAGGATGCTTTTTTTTTTGAGTGGATTATTCTCTTTAGGAGATATGTACACAATATTTTGCTCAAAGGTCTGTCCTTGTACAAATTTGATCAAACTAAGAAGTCACTTTTATTGCTTGGTAACTGAGCATGCATCCAGTTTTGTGGGGAGTAGGAAGGGCTATGTCAGATACATGGTGGCTGAATATTTAGAGAGGATATCAAAGACCCATTGAGATAAGTCTTTATTGACATTTTACAGCCAGAGATTGCACAAGAGGTAAATGAGAGACTCCATCTCAGCTTCAATTAATCTGTTTTTCTGAATGTATAGAACTAGGATTTGCAGGGAAGAATACTGCCATGTACTTCAACAGGAAGAATGTGAGGTAAGTGTTGTTAATTTGTAGCTTGTTGCTTGAATTTGCACTGTCTTCTGGGGAGTACCGTAACAGTAACTTCTAAAGAAAATTAGTTACACCGTTTGTAATAGGTTCAAAGAGTACTATAGAGAACTGGAAATGGTAGTGCTGAGATCCTGGAAAGAGTAATGATTAGTTGCTTGCAGATCAGGTGGTAGTATTAATGCATTAATGTCTGGCCAAGCGAAGTGAATGAAACTAGAAATTAGCGTTTTGTTCTGCTCTGGAAGTGCCAGTTCCTACAATGCTGTGGGAAATGGAATTTAACTGCATGAGTGCTATAAGTGCCTCACATGTCGTAGATGAACCACGGGGTCAACACGAAGCAGATTTAGGGATTATAAAATGTGCTGCAATTGCATAGCATTTTGAAGATGAGTGTGTTCTATATCTGGCTTTATTTTTCAGTTTTCATGGAGTTTTTATCTTAAGCATCTTAGCCCAAATTAATTATTTTGAGTTCCACTTATTCTAAATGAAATACATTTAAAAAATTCAACATATGAGCCCTGTTCTTATGGCAATTTTTAGCTAGTTGATCTGTGCAACTAAATGCCTCAATCTGCACGTATATGCTCTGTAACACTGGCTAATATGAAGGATAGGACTAAAACTGTATGATCTGAATATGTATTGAATGACATAAATTTTACATCTCTAGCGTAAGCATGATTAAGATTGTAATTTTTATTTCTTCTCAAGAGCAATATTTGTTCTTTTCTTTCACTCTTTTGTCTGTATCCTAAGAGCCCAAATTATCAGTCAGCTATACTTGAACACACCAAATATAAGGACAGCAAACAGGTAAACAGGCATGCAAACCACCAATTTAGACTTGCAAAACAGGTAATTTCACGCACTGGTAGTAGCCTGCACATACAATTATTCATCTTGTTCATGCATATGCATGGATTCAGCACAATTGTCTTTTTGCATATGGGCATATATTTCACAGGCACAGTTTAGTCACTGATATTTAGTCATTACGACTTGCGTGCATCTTTAAGCCCTGATGTGTTCATTCAGAATAGAATATAGGTTCATGATCCTTCTGCAGAAGGTAACAATATCATATCAATAATTACTGGTCTGCTAAGAAAGAAAGCTTCAGCAAACCCTAAGCTTCAGAGCATTTCATTCTACTCAATCCCCTTTTTCAGTAACATCTCTCACTTTCCCAAAACCTGAACCTCCTTCTTCACACTTTTAACTTTCAGTATTTTCAAGGAAAATATATGAAACAAAACCACAAGATGTGATACAGTAACAAAACAGTTAAAACATGTTAAATTGCCATTTTCACCCTATGACATTACTAATAAGAGCTAAAGTCTATTTGTAGTTTCTGTGGATTCTTAAAACTTCAAGAGCTGCCTTTTTTATTGCAAAATGAGAATTGACAAAGAAGAGTCATATTGAATCTATTGCAACAAATATTGTCATAGATAATCTCCCTCATACAGTGGAATTTACACTCCTTTTACTCTGACACAGTCCACGTAATAGATGAGGGCAAGCCAGAGGTTCATCACTGCAAACAGTATTTTGAGAAAAGGGCTGTCTAACCTTGCTAATACATAAACACAGAGGATGTATGTTTTAGATCTTACATGTCTCTACATCTCACATACTTAACAGAGACAATGGACATGTAAACGTTATACATCAAGGTACGTATTCTTTTCCTGACAGGAGGCTGAAGAAAGGAAGACTAGAGGTAGTGATTTCATATCAGTTTTGTCTAATATAGGTTTGCAAGCTAGCTCAAGATGAAGATGACATCTAAATCAAGATTAAGGAGACTCAAGTTCTTTTCATTCCTATATCACTGCCAGTTAAAACCTTTGACCTTTCCAGAATCCCCTGACCATTGAACTATAGACTAACTTGAATTAGAAGACTCTCAAATTGTCCTCTTGCATTAGATGGCAAAATGAAGGTACTTTTCTTAGTGCCAGAGCCTTAAGCACATCCTCCTCTCTCCAGGGATTTGGCTGCCTTGGCTGGGGACAAACTCAATTACAGGACAGCTGAGGGTAGTTCCCTGCCCTCTGGAAACCCTGAGGAAGAGCAGTAGCTAGCATTGCTGCTGGGAGTCCACAGCCAGGGCTAACCTCTCTTCCCATGGGAGTGGCTTTGAAGATGGGGGTCTTCCTCTGGGACTTGCCTGAACTACAGTCTCAGCTATGTCACAGTCATGTAGCCTGTTGATCTGGACTCTGACCTTGACCCAGATAATGAACACCCCAGCTTGAGCTTGGACCTGTCTATAAAATTGCCCAGCAATCCCTGGGTTGTGTCTGATCATGGCTAAGTTCTCCAGTTCTGGTTCTAGCCTGGACCCACTGATTTAATTTCCCAGCTTTTCCTCAGACAAATCCCATCACTATGGACACTTTTTTTTGACAATTTGTCTGTCCCAAGTTGCTCCCCAGCCTGCCCTGCTCCTGCATGGGGCAATGGGACAGGCCCTGGCTGCCAGGCACCCATGAGGAGCCCACATGACTTGTGGCACCCAGCCCACAGGGAGCCACTGGCCTGCACAGCCCCTGAACCCTTGTATTGCAGCATTCATGGGCTAGCAGCATTCTTGGTGCCTGTTTCAAAGGTCTGGTTAGTGAAAAACAAAGAACTAGGAACTATAATATGCGCTAAACTTTACAAGCACAACAGCAGTCTCCTCAGCTAGGAATATTTCTTTTAGGTCAGAAAGAGGTCTACTATATACACAAGGAATCTTTTCCACATTTTACTTTACATAAGTGCAGAGACAAGTAGAATACCTTGAAATGTATCCAGTGATTGCAGAGGATGTCAGCCCACAAACTGTGAACATACAATGTTCAAATAACACATCTATTTATTTAAACATAGGGTTATTTACAAAAACAGCAGTACATTTTTTATTTTAAAATAGGAAATTGGAAATGAGTTCTCTCCCTCTACCTCTCCCTTTCCCTCTCCCTCTTTACTCCTACCAAATTATATTCCATAACAGCTAACCACATGTTTCAGAGTTTCCAAGAACAAAACAATTACTTCTGGGCAATTACCAAGAATGGAAGCTTTCAGCCTGAGAAATAACTGCTTCAGAAAAAATGAACAAAGCTAATTGAATAGTGCAAATAAATTATTCATCAGTTTGCAGAGGGAGAAAAAGGCAAATCTACTGGCATATTTTGGTTAAATAGTTTCAGATATGGAAAAGGGGGAGAAGTATAGTTATTCCATAATTATGATACAGGGTGGGATTTGAAAAGGCGTCAAATGTTTTCACCATCCAAGAGTTATTGTAAGTCAGTAGAACTAGGGCACTTCCTTCCTTTCCATGAATGAAACCTGACATCACATTTGAAGCAAAGGAATGTAAATCAAAACGCCAAGCAAACGACCGAGAGGTCATTTTAAAGTTGTGGATGCCATCTCTGTTTTAAACCTGTATCCTGATGCCTAAGAATAATTACAAATCAGAATATAGGATTAGCGAAGCATACAGTTTTTAAGCCTGAACAATGGCATAGAATCAGTGGGTAAGCAGAGTGACTGATGTAATCTACCTAGACTTGTGCAAGCATTTGATACTGTCCTGCACAATGTCCTTGTCTCTAAAATGGAGACACATGGATTTGACGAGTGAACCACTTGGTGGATGAAGAATTAGCTGGATGATCAGACTCAAAGAGTTGCAGTCAACAGCTCAATGTTCAGGTGGAGACCAGTGATGAATGGCGTCCCTCAGAGGTCTACATTGGGACCAATACTATTTGACATCTTTATCGGAGACATGGACAGTGGGATTGAATACACCTTCACCAAGTTTGCACAGGGCACTAAGCTGTGTGGTGTGGTTGGTACTCTAGAGGGAAGGGATGCCATCCAGAGGGACCTGGACAAGCTCATGAGGTTTAACAAGGCTGTGATAGGTTTATCCTTGGCTGGGCTATCCCCCATACAACTGCTTGCTTATCAGGGAGTGTAGTGATAGGATGAGGGGTAATGGTTTTAATCTGAAAGAGGCTAAATTTAGATTAGATATTAGGATGATTTTTTTTCCTGTGCAGGTAGTGAGGCACTGAAGAAGGTTGCCCAAGGAAGTTGTGGATGCCCCACCCCTGGAAGTGTTCAAGGCCAGGTTGAATGAGGCTTTGAGCAACCTGGTCTAGTGAGAGGTCTCCCTACCCATGGCAAGGGAGTTGGAACTAGGCATCTTTAAAGTCCCTTCCAACCTAAATCATCCCATGATTCTATGATAAAAACTATTTACTACTAAAAAGTCATATTCATAATCATTATATTTTTTTATAAAAGAAAATCTGTTCGTACCCAAATGTGTGCATTAGGTGTTATATAAAGATCCTGTCAAGAGCTCCTCTGGTTCTCCTTCTTATTTTATGAGTCTTTGAACATCCAGAAAAAGCTGGATTTTAAAAATTTGTGTTCCAAAGACTTTATATTTTAGCCAGCTTGAACTATACTCAGAAGACTGATTGAAATAAGAAGTCCTTGGCTTTAAGCAGAATGCACCTTCTTGCCTGCTTGTCCTTGGCTTAACTTTAACTATAACTAGAAGATATATATCACCATTAAAAAGAGTAACAGAAGTTCTTGGTGTCAATCAATACCTGATATCTTCCTGTATTGGGGGCTGTATAGCATCAAGCAATAAACTAGGCAGATAGGTATGAGTCCCAAACACTAATCCCGAAATCTACCCTTATTTTATAGTTAGAAAACTCATCAGTAGATGAATTGAGAATATAAATCCTTGGCTTCAGCTGACAAGAGAGTTCTTTCTGATATAAGCCAATATCTTTTGTCATTTTTTTTTTGTGTAGATGGAGCTTTTATCTCTACCTGTGTGTTAGTGTTAGGTTTGGTGTTACAGTTATGGTTTGGGAATGCAGACCTTCAGAAGACCAGTTTACTAGTTTATTCTGGATACTGCCATGCCCTCAAGTTAGGGCAAACAGAAAGTATCTTTTGAAATGTAAAATAATGTAAGACTAGCTTATTGCCAAATGCTACAGGGCGTGCAACACTGAGAAAAAGCTGGTGACAATGCAGCCTTTTTTTGTTATTGGTTTTTGTTTGTTTGTTTGTTCTGGGTTTTTTTGGCTTGGAGTTGGTTCCCTTTACTGGATTAATGTTAGAGTTTGCTTGGAAGTTAGCTTTCAGTTCTAGAACATAAAGCTCCAATATCCTTATTTCCTTGCAGTGTCCCCAAGATCTGCAGAGTAATAAAGAGGTCTGTTAACTTAAGATATCAGTGACTTAAGTCCTCTCCTTTTACATGAATAATATGAAGGCTTTGTCACAGACGGTCAGTTTGGTGCTATTATAGCATGACCTCAAGAGTACACGTTACATGTTTTTGGAATGTAGTACAAAAGCATGTGGGAGTTCCTGTGTATATAACTGCATAGATCCA
This sequence comes from Pterocles orientalis, assembly GCA_011057875.1. Taxonomy (NCBI): domain Eukaryota; kingdom Metazoa; phylum Chordata; class Aves; order Pterocliformes; family Pteroclidae; genus Pterocles; species Pterocles orientalis. The sequence continues at coordinate 361,185 of WKFP01014007.1, read as the reverse complement.
AGAGAACCAAAACTTGTACAAATTGTCTCCAGTATCTTAAAGGGAACGGTACTTAGCAGAATGTCCTAGAATCACGCTTGTGCTTTGTGTCAGAGAAAATAAGTTTATTTGCTCCAGAACAGAAAATAAAATTTTGAATGCTGTGTATAATATTAAGGTATCAGGGCCCAAAGACAGACTGGGACTGGGTTTTGGTTTGTTTTGCTGTTTATTTTTAGCATCAGAGAGCCAGCTACTGCTTCTTTTTTCATGTCTGTGAGACCTTTCTGATATTTCCTAAGCAATCCCCCTTCACTCACACAGATCTTTTCTCCACTTTAGCACTGAAGTAATATCAGTTAACATCTCCTATGAAATTCTAGGTATATGCTTGGAAAATGTATTTTTTTCTTTCATTTTTTAAATCATTTAACAGTGTTTTCCTACAAATCAAATCCCCTGAGAAATTATCTCACAAGAGGTCTTGTGCTTGTTTTTTTTCTTGTTACTTTTATGAGCAGGTTTTTTTTTTCATTCTGTTCCTTTAAGTCTTTCATACTGCACAAATATTCGCATGCTTACATGGAACTTTTTTTTTCAAGTGACGGTTCTCTTCTTCTCAGTTGATACAGTTAATAATAACACTCCCCTTCAGTAAAGGCATTAATCATCGACATTCTGTGGTGTATGCTATGTGGAAGACAAATAAAATGATCATGTTAATCTTTTCTGAACTTAAAATCTCTGAATGGTTGCAAAATGTTCTCCTGAAAATAATGTTGGACAGAATGCAATCAGATGCCCTAAGCATTAAGGTAGCCTTGGAAATTCACTTTTTATGATTTTATAAAACAAACTGAAAATCCTGTTGAGGCTAAGCTTTGTATTTGTTACATCTAAACACAATGTTTTCTTCTCCTTTAGATTAAATGACAGTCATAAGATGCTAAGTTACGGAGGAGTGACATCTGGCTCCTTGGCAGACACCTCAGGCAACTGTGTTAATGGCTTTGGAGATGGCTGTGTATCTGTAACAGAGTTAAGTTTGTTGTCTGGATTGTATTACCCTCTTACTATCTTACACATTTTTTCCGTTTTGTCCTTTAGCTCACATTGGAATCACTGAACCACTCATAACCCTGACTTATAAGCCTTTTCTTGTATTTCCATCTGCTACTGTATGTTGGTTTTGTTGTTATTTGTTTTTCTTCCCCCCAGGAAGCTGTGAGCATATTTTGCAAAAACTTCAAAAGAAAGGTTTTGTCAACTGGAAGTGTATTCTTAATGCTTGACAAAACCAAAGATTTTAGACAATGCTTACTGCTTCTTAAGAAAAGACACTATAAAGGAAATGTGCACCTACTGAATACCTGCACTTAGAATTGAGAACTACACTTCAAACTTCACTGTAAAAATCAACAGTATTAAAAGTTAAAAAGGAAAAAAATATTTTAATATTTCTTAACAGGTGACTATGTACAAAAGCATAACGGCAAGTCCAGCAGACAGTATTTCTAACCTACAGCTGAAACATTCATTAATATTATCAGGTCAAAATACGTGCCAATTTAATAGAGAATGAATGGAAAATATGCTTTCTTCACTTTTTTGAGGCATATTGTAAAATGTGCATGATCTATCAAAAGGTCAATGTTAGAAGACATCTGAAATCCTGTGTTCTGAAATAAAATAACTTCTTAACTCCCCTATCTTTCATCTCACCTGTGTGGCCTATATGCTGTAAAAAAAATCCAGAAATACTGATTGGATACATTTATTTCCTGGAGAAGAATTGTAAGTCCCTTGGGCAGATCTCTTCAATGTATGAGAATCATCAATACGGCATAAAAGGCTATTGTTTTCATACAAGTAGCCATTAGGTCCTGAGTATTTCAACTTTTCCCTGCTGATGTACAGCACGTTTCAAATGTAGTCATCTGGTACAAGTTAACATAACCCTTAGGCAACAACATTATCATCAGTTGTGAGGTAATAGACCTTCAGAAACTTCCTGAACTCTGTGGAAACAGGCACAGCACAACACCTGTACAGTCAGATAGCCGTAGATACAGTGTGATACCTAAGATTTCATCTGGGACACAAGAACATGAGGAGATAGCTGTACGTCTTTCCTTTGATCCCAGAAGCACTATGATGTTGAAACCTACCTGCCTCCTGATTCTATTTTCTGGAAATTATATGACAGCAATGTGCTTCAGCCACGTTCCTTTCTGAATGTGAACATGACAACTCTCTTCTGTGATGGGAGAAAGGACACAGTGTGCAACTGATAATGTGTCTTTTATGTCACCTAGGGTTTACACCATCTAGGATTTCACCTTCACCAAGAAAATAGCTAGCGATGCAAGTCAAGCCAGTGATTCAGATGCATAAATGAGACAGATATAAACAGTTTAAAGTTCTGACCCTTAGACAGGAATAGAGATTACATGTCTTGTCTGAAATGTATGAAAGTATATAGATACTACAGTTTGTAGCTTGTGCTTCAGTTGTGCTGCATGTGCATCCTTTTGCCTCCTTAGGAGCTATTAAAGCCTACATAAAATGCAGTATTTGCTATTCTAACTTGCAGCTGAAACACACATGAATCATACATTTGTCGTATTTGATTGGGAATGACTGGAAAATATGCATTCTGTGTATTTATTTTTTTTTTTAGCTATGACATTTAAAGTGTATGTAATCAAAATAATTACTGATTTGAAATATAGCTAGGAACTAAGAAACCCAATTCAAAATTCAGGATACTTAATGATGAAATTATACATTATCATTTCCCAAACAGTCTCAAAAATTGCTCAGATAAAAAAATCAAAAACAAGCAAGAAAACGAGCCCCAAAACATCATAAGGTTAAATCTAATTTAACTGGCTAAAGTTTTGAGAAGTTTTGATAACTCTGGAATTTCTTTTTCTTATTTTTTCAAGTCAAAATAAGCACAGTATAGATACTATTGTCGATGTGTAATATCTTTCAGCTATGAATTATTCTCACTAGAAACCACGGAATCTTCTTTTCAAAAGTTGTCAGTCTCTTGTGTCTTGCTCAACACAAGCCTTCAACCCTATTAAAAGTCTAGTGCTGCTAGTAAAGGTGTGAACAGATGTTTTATCTCCATATTTTGTGCATAAATGCAACTACTGTGATGCAAATTGATCAAACTGTAGAAACAAATCATTCAAGATTTGTGCAGTGATTAATAATAGAAGCCAGTAATCAAATCTCCCTGCCACCAGCACATCTGTTAGAGAGAGTTTCTAGTTTGCCTTATTATGCAAATGTGCAATAAAACAAATAAATTACTTGATTTAACAGCTGGTTGAAAAACATTATTTTTAGATGATTTTTTTAATGTATTGTTTTTACCATTGATAGCTGCTTGATGTAGACTAATTCAATTATACTTATGTAGAGGGCCACAGAACTGAGAGGGGAAAAAAATACCAATTCTTCTCAGGAACAGCTGCAGAATTTTAAAGATATTTCAAATTCCTCAGACACATGTAACTTCTGGAAAAGTGCATAGGAGGAGAGAGTTTTCCTTGAGTCCAACATTTGACAAAATTCCTTATATAACTTGGCTCTTCAGTTCTAGTAGTGTCACTTAAGTAAGCCTTTACGGTACCTTGAAAGGACCAGATTTTGATTCATCACCGCACGTCCAAATGAAAATAATCTCAAAAAGCTGTTTCTGGACAGTCTCACTAATAGGCTCGTGAACTGAAGAGAGGGAAGTATCAGCACAGAATTACCCACCATTCAAGGTATGCTTAGACTGTGTTGTGTGTTTATGCATACTGTAGATTTCAGCAGCCTCTAGCACCAGGATTGGAGAACTTCAAAAATTTTTAAAGTGAGCAGTGATAACTTTCTTCTTTTTATCGGTCTCAGGGGAGTATGATAGGTTGTGTGAGACTTTTGGTTTGGATCTTTTGCTTGCAATACACCAGATGTATATTGGAAAAAATAAGATAATTTTTTCTTCTGCGGAATGGAAAAAAAAACAAAGTTAAGAAACAGAAGTAGTAAAATGCATCCCCAAGACAGAACTCAGTTCTGAAAATGTTTGTTCGTTTTTTAATGTAACAATACATGTTGCCCCAAAATTCTGTATGCTGAATTATACATTTTATGAAGTAGTACTATAAAACCAGACAAACATTAATTTCAAGCAAACATCATCTTTCAGCTCCCTGGGTTACCAAATATCCAGCTGTGCCAGCAAAGTATATTGCTCTGGAGGGATGCATTTTAATGCAGTCATCTCAGAATAGAACATGTTGGTTTATAAAATGCATTCAAAAATAAGCAAACATAAAGTTCTGTAACTATTTGGATGTCTTCTATTCATTATTGATAGACCACACTAGCAAGCAACATGTATATTTTCAAGTCATCCTGTAGACAAAAAGAGATAGAACACATGCTTTAAGGGGAGATGAATTATAAATGTGTCCACCATTCCTAGTAACTACCTAAAAAATGTTGAAAAAACTTTTAATGTTCTTTTCTTAGGTATGACAAAGAGAAAAGAGAGAGAGCCATTTCTGGGAAGCATATAAGAATATGTCACCCAGTCCTTATTCCATTTTGCTGGAACGAGAAATTCAGCTTGTGAAGTACTACAAATATTCCTCTCCTGAAAAGGTGATTATCAGCGCATGTTAATGGTCATTTTCATCCAAACATCAAAGTCTGTCAGTTTTTTTTTTTTTTTAATTTTCTAGGTTTTTTAGTGTCTTTTTGTATGTACAGCAGAAAAGAAAACTGATTCAGAAGAGATCTTTAAAAGAAGGCTTCACAATTAGTGTAAAGAAAAAAATCTAGAAGTTTGTCAGGAATTCATTAAGAGAAAAACTGAAAAAGACAAGGGCTTTTTCAAATTCCAGTATATCTCAGCTGAGAAACCAGGTTTCAGGCATAACAGGAATGGAATTCCTCTTACTCCTTGTCTTGACTGCCTTGATTTTGGACAAGTCAAAAATCTGAAGTAAAATCTTCCCAGCAATATTCTTTCTACAGTCCTAACAAAAGTAGAGCATAAAAAGGGTTAAACGTTTTCAAAGTATCACTAAGTGTGTGTTTATATTTTGTATTTTCAACATGGTGTGTGAAGCAGACATAGTTGTTTTTATGAAAAGAGGTTGACAAAGGAATTAAGTAAAATTTCTTCTTCAAAAGGGCAGAACTGATCAGAGCTATTTAGTGCCTAAAATTAGGCTTTTAGTGCTGTTTCAGAAGTTTCAATGTGTTTGGTCATTTTGGACTGTGTAGATATGGCACAGGACACAAATAATTCATGCACCCTTCTGGAAAGTCAGCTGAATAGCAGACATTAGGTCATCTAAGAAGGTATAAGAACCTTGTGTTACCTGACTTGTTCCCTAGCTATGTTATGCTTGATACACTATGGGAAACTTGAGATGACTACAAAGCTCCCTTTCCACCTTCTTTCTCCTAGACTCTCATTTTCCAGATTATTGAACTGATTCAATCCTTTAGACAGCGAAAAGAAAGCTGTGAAAATACCACACAAGCATATACAGGTTTGCATTTCTTATATACAGCTCACTGGATTATGTTGGGAAAAACACATCGTCCGTATCTCCCTGCTCATTTCCATCAACTCCATGTATCACTTCTGCCATAAGATAAGATAAGTATTTAAGATGATAATATAAGGATTTAAGAGGAGTAAATTTAATCAATTATTTTATCTTATAAGTACTTTACTTTTCATCTATCAGAGTTCGTAACTCTGTGAACAAAAAGTGGCTTGTATTAGCAAACCTTTGGTGTATAAGCAGTTCTCAGGAAAATTTTTCAGCATCAGATTTCAGGAGCTCAGATGTGTTTTGTCTGCTTTAACAAGGGAATTGCTATGGTTGTATTCTAGGACAAGAACTTGGGGGGGAAGATATGTGGCCTGAGTGCTCTTATGTCCTTACAGTTTTGCATCTCTACAGTGGTGAAGAAAGGTCATTTGAAGCTCGGACAGTCTTCAAAGAAATCTTGTGTAAACCAGGGGGTTACCCTACTCAGTACAAAAATAAGAGTTGCAATTCCGACATTCCTTTGTGGATATGGGGCTTGTACAACTCACACCTTTCTTTGATCAGTAATTAATAAATTAATGTAGCAAGCTACATAAGCAATCAGCAGGTTGACAATAACCATTCATACAAACACACAAGATCTGCTAAAAATGTATCCTGTGTTTGTAATTTAGTAAGCTACAGGAATTGTATAACAGGAAACATAGAAGGAAATCAATAATTTTGTGGTGTAGTAGCAAAAGAGAATGAAAAAGAACGTGCACTTGTAGAGAACAAGGACAGCAGAAAAAATGAACCCCAAATTAATATTTTAAGATGAAATGAATGGAAATGGAAACAAATCACTTGATCAGTGAACAGAATTATCCTGATAGGACCAGTGGAATTACAGGAAATGAATGAATGAGCTGAGGTTACAAATACAGGAAAAATTAGGTATTTAAAGCATAGTATGTAACCAAGGAGGACACTGAGATCATAAAAAACAACCACAGAAGCCTGTAGTAATAGAAACTCTAAAGAAACATAATAAAAATGAAAAATGTTTATTGGAGTACTATGAAATCCATAGATTACTGAGAGAGTTGGATACTCTTCAACTGCCCTCACACAAACCATCCCCCTTCTCCCTGGCCTCAGCTGTTCACAGATGTCAGTCAGCTGTTCCTCATGGCCTCCATGAAATCCATTTAAAAAACCCTAAAACATATGGATTTGATTTTTTTCTGGTAACAAAGCAGAAATACAGAGGTGTTGGCTAGCTAAAAGTCTCGTGAACTAATTGTCCACTGTCTTGTATCTGGTTTTGATTAAGTAACTATTTAAACACTCTATCTTGTCTTCCTTCTGTTCTTCAGACTTAGAACTGTATCAGGAAGATTTTCTTTAATCTGGACTACTATCCTTCACTGATATCTGCAAGTTTGCAAGGGAAAAATTAGTTATGTCCTCAGAAGCTGTGCATCAAAAACCGCAAGGTCAATTTTACCCTACTACCTAACTGCAGCTCAGTGCATGAAATGTAATCAGATGTATGATAACTTTTTCCCATGGAAGAAACAATCAGGCTCATTTTTTTTTGTTCTATCTTCTATATAAATTGTAACGACATTTTAAACCACCTATCACCATTTGCTGTAAAACACCCCATTGCAAAACAAGCTGAGTTCAGATAGAGAGGCTGCATATTGTTCTGATACTAAACATTACACAGCTTCTTGGTGGTGAAAGGATATCATGTTTGCAGAACCTCAACACCATTTGACATAATAAAGCACTAGTGGCTGATAGTCATAACACACAACAAGATTAAATGCTTGTGGTAAGACTGACACAGTCTCTGTGACAAAAATCAATAATATTTCAATGAACCATACAGGAATCCAAACTGATGACAAGGACAGTGAAATAGACTGCTACAAAGAGGGCACCTGTGCATTTATTTTGTAACATCACTACAGGTATCCAAATTGTTCACTTCAGCACAAGTAATATTATCTGTGCAGCTGGTATGTGCACCAGTGCTCAAAGCAGAGCCTATGCTCAAGCTGAACTGTATTATCACTGCTTTCCCTGTGCTCTGAGATGCATATAACTTAAATAAAACAAGTTTCTCTTCAGTACCACTAGTGTAGGAGAGTTTCTTTCACCAAAAAATAGCAAGGCCAGTAAGCCTCCTAGAACAACTGTGAAACTTTAAATACAGTGCAACTCTTCCTCCAAAATTCAGTTTAATATTGTTTCAGATAGCTTTCTTTAAAGAAATTATTGAAAAGATGAAGTATAAAACCAGTGCCCAGAACATTGCAGTACATTGTTCTGCAGAATGTCATTGATTCCAAACTAGGCCGTTTGAAACAGCATTTCAAAATGCTCATTTCCTGCTGTTTTTGGCATCATTAAACTTGTTTGAGAAAGGATAGTATATGCAGAGAAGCTGCACACTATGTTGAATGAAAGTTCGTTGCATTACTAGATGCCCTAAAGCAAGTAACGGGAACGATCTGTATGTTCTTTTAGGGACAATCCTACAAGGCACCACTAAGGCAGCCAGTGCTAAGGCAGAATGCACACAAGAGACTAAAGATACAAGATGCTGTTTTTACAGACACCCGACAGACTTGGCTGACTGAAACAGTGAAAAAAGTATCTTTCTTGTTATAATGGAGTCATTTAGAAAACATCAACGATGCAATTGCAAACATTAAACATGTTGCTTAGGTAATGATATGAGGGAATGAGCATTTCTGATATTGCTGAAAACTTTCTGTGGTCATAGGATTATGATGACAACCAAAGTGTTTAAGTATCTGTCAAGAAAAAATGACAGGACACAATATAATATGTGGAAATGGACTGTTCCAAGGATAGATTTAGGACAGCCTGAAGAAACATGGAAGATGGTAGCACGATATACTAATACAAAAGAAAGATGTTGCTAGTGATCTAATTGGGACTACAGAGCAGCCTGAAACATTAACGGACTTTTAGAATAAGTATACGAGAAATAGTAGTAATAAAATGCACTGCTTCTGACATTCATGTATATTGAAGTCATTCAGAGGTCAGAACAATTAGGCTGATAAGAAATAATACTGTTTGCATTCAAAGTTCAGGCATTATATCTTCCCTATCTAGCAAGTTAATTTCTACTTGAAATTAAAACACTTTTATGTCACTTCTGTGAATACACATATACACCATGGTCCTTTTTCCCCACATCTCTATATACACAGAAGTACTGAGACATGCAACAAATCCAATTTTTCTATTGGACACTGTCTCTTTAGACAGCTGCTCATGAAGAACACTTCATCACCTGGCTGTGTTGTACTTTCCATTAAAAAAACTGTTAGTTACCTATTTGGATCTGGGTCAACTAACATTGACATAGATACTGAGAATGGCTTAACTCTATAACTTTGCCACCACTGGAGGATGCATGAACTGCTTTGCCACTGTATTTAGTACATCTACGGGGAAGATACTTCAAATGTTGAAAAGTCTCTGTCTACCTCAGCAGGGCCTTATATAGTTTTATTCCTTAATTTTCATTAAAGATCGCTTGCATTTCATGTGAAATAGGTAGCTTTGATTTCCACTGAATGACATTTCTTAATGTCGTTCACTCCAGTCACTTTCACTCCCTTATTTTCAGAAAGCACATCTCACTTTTGGTGGAGGGGGGGGAGAGAGGAGGTCGAGCAGGAATCTCATCACATGAGCTCTCATTTTCAGCACTTGTCATAATAATTTCTCACTTTGACAAATAATCTTGTGGGCAAAACAAAGATTAAAGTCAAGGCACTTGAATTTCATTGGTGTCTTTCCCTATCACTAGCTGTGAGACCAATGCAGAAGTTAAACTCTTTCGTCCGTATTTCCATTGCTATAGAACAAGAACAGCATGGTTATAGAGTCCTGTGTCATATATATAAAGTATATGTAGGGTAAAAGAACACAGCAGGAAGTATGTGACAGGATTTGGAAGACCTGATATTGATCTTGACATTGATGTTAGGATCAGATTTTTTTCCCCCTCTCATACATTCTTCGGTAGAAAAGATACATTGGCCCACTAGAGTAATGTTTGCATGATTCCTTGCAAACAACTGACCAATATCTGGCATCACAGAAAGATAAGGATTTCTGTGCCCCACAGAAAATTATTCTGTCTTAACACTTTTAATGGAAGAATTACTTTATGTTTGCAACACTTTTTTTTTTTTTTAAGTGACCTGATTGGTTGACTTATGTTAATGTCACAGATAATTCTAATATCCAACAACATGTCATAGCTAATCTAAAAATTAGTTACAAATAAATATAAAGCCAATAACAACAACTTTATCATCTTCTTTACTTTAAACCAACATCTGAATTAAAAATTAAGAATTAAAAATTAAAAATTCATGAGAGATAGACAGAATTTAGGGCACGATTTTTATGAAAAGGAGATGGGAGGAGAACTTGTGTCTATTTTAAAACTGACTCAACGACAAAAAGTAATAGTATTATTGTGCTGTTCTTAGTTGTCCTCCTGTTAAGCCAGACTTATTCTAGTAATGAAGAACTAGAATCTGGACAGAGAAATGTAACCTACAAAGGTGACAGGGTTAGAACGCAGCACAGATTTCCAATGTCTCTGGCCTTTTACTCATCCCTTTAGAGGTTTTTTTGGGGGGGTATATGCAGAGCCTTGCAGATCAGTAACCTGTGCATTACCCTCTCTCAAACAAAGCTACAGTACAAATGTTTCTTCTCACCTTTACAGTTTGGACTTACATATTTAAATTCTAAAGCATCTTCACTCGCTCATTTATAAAGCAGTATGGCTGAAGAATTAAAAACCTTACCATTTGCAAAAACCTACCACCTGTTTTAACTTTATGAATTGCATCCCAACAACTTAAATAAAAAACAACAGCAAGTAGTGACAAATAAAAACCAGAATAAGTTGCAAACATATTTACCCTGTTCTGTCCTGCTTTCTTAAGTGACATCTCATCGCACTGATTTATAAACACAAGATTTTGGGCTTGAAAGATGCAAGATATTAAAAACATTTGAAGGCTTTTGAATCTTCTACACCTCTATCTAAACCAGCCAGAACTTTGCAAGTTTGCAGCTCTGTTCTTACCTACATCACGGTTCTTGTGTCTCTTCCAGTTCGTCCTCACTGTCATGTGTTGAAAACTTCCTGAAATCTCTCTTGATCCTATAGTGAATTTACAGATATGTCCCAATCAAAGGCTACTTTGCTTCTCTTGTGATGTAAAAAATGCAGCTCTTGTTGTAAGGTTGTAAAAATCTCTCAATAAAGTAAAAAGGAATTGAAAATGCAGATTTTCTATACACCATTAAAGCAATAGCACCAAACTAACATTTTTCTACTGAAACAAGAGCTAATTCCTGGATGACTGTTGTGTGACAAGGTCAGCTAGCTTGGGAATTTCATTCAGTTTCTTTACAAATGTGATGAAGTTTACAGCATGCTTTGGAATTCACATATGTATCCATTACCTGAAACTAGCACAGAGCTTTAGTGGTGGTTGCAAACAGAACAGAGAGGAGTGTGGTTACTTTTCATTCAGTTTCAGGGGGATGTAAAGCTCTTATTATAAAGGAAAAAATATTTTTTTTTCTTTCATTTTGAAGTATAACAATGGAACAACACCAAAATGGTTAGGATCCTTTCTTTGTGTAAACTGAAGGAAGAAAGAAACACTGATAGGCAAAGGATAAAACACTCGACATTTTCTGTAACAAAAGTTCCACGTCTCTTGCAGTTTCACTACTATATCTGTGGATCAATTTATGAACTGCAAATTCAAGTTTAGCATACAAAATAAGTTTCCTCATGTAACTTTAACTTACTGAGTTGTTTTTTGAGGCGTGTTTACATCTTTGCAAAGAAAGCTACAAATAATTTTCAAAAGCAGGTATTTTCGTGTTGTATGAGGACTCAAAGATTTAGTCCTCTAAGGCAATCTGCACTATTTTTGTGTGCTGAATACCTTTTTCCATAGTGTTCTCATTTCACAAGCTTGGCCTCCAAACAATATGTAGTTCCCCTCACCTGAAAAAGGTCCTTGTGAGTCATTCTGGTTTAGAGCTGAAAGAATATAGATCATCCATTAAGCAAATTTAGTGTGTGTAATGCCGTCCTCAAGGTGGAGATAAGGAGAAATGCAGTACAGAAACAATAAGACTACTTAATATTCTAATCTTAATCACTTATCTACTGTCCATATTTATAACAATGCTCTCAGTGGATGTGTTCTTTTGTCCTGAACTATTGCTCAGGAGTGTTGTATTGTAACTCACTAGAGAGTATTTGGTTGCTTTAGACTCCTACTTTAATTTGGTACTGATTAATAAAAAATGAAGTCTTACAACTGAGATTATAGAAAGCATTGCTATTGTTTTCATAGAACTCTGAAACTGAAGTTAAACTGACAAAGTGACCTTATTCTTATACACAGTGTTTGGATGAAAAGACAAATGCAACTGTATTTCATTTCAACAACAAAACTCTTGCAATGTTGTATTGTTCTGTTGGCACCGCTGTGGTTTAAAGTTTATCTATTCATTCTGAATAAGATCCTGTGAATGCAATTAAGGGTCATGCATTTGGTATGAGGAGTCAGGGATAAAGGAATTAATTTCTTATTTTTCGTTCCCGGGGGCTACAAATTGGCTTGCAGGTTACTATTCACTGGAACACCCCAGAGTGCTGACAATAAACAAAGCAGCTATAACTGCACTCCACTAGGCAGCACAAAATCAGATTCACAGGAAAAACATTCGCTCGTAAAAAGTACAGGATGTTTATGATCAGAACAGAATTTATGGAATTTTTCAGTGACTGAACACTGCCTAACATTAGAGCTCAATTAAACTAAAATCTCTAATTTAAATGCTATACATTCTGTCATTTTGATTCTACTAATAATACAAATTATTTGCAACTTATTTGTACATTAAGAGCATTACAATCTACAGGAATTTTGATACTATTTCATTCTTTCTGGATCATTTTTTTCCACAGATTATTTTCAAATTCTCTAGCATGTGTCAATGTCATCAGATCTGACCCAATGAGAATTAAGACTCTCTGATGCTAAAACCTATATGTGAATAAAACATGACTTAAGAGTCATTATGGAGTTCAGTGAGTACAAAAATGCATATGGGGCACCTATTTCAATAATCCATCTATTACGAGAATATGGTAGACTGTATAGACATCACTAGAGGGAGTCATGACCACACAAACCAGATTGGTGCATTTCATAAACACTCTACTGAGCTGAAATCTGTCTCTGGACCATGAAATTTGTGCCATATTACACAGTAGTCAGCTGTAGGAACTTCCCATTTGTCTTCTGGAGAAAGGAAGAAGGGAAATGCATCTGCCACAAAGACGATTTTTGGAAAAAAAAAAAAGATTGAAGGTGTTACATTAGTAGAATTTACCCACAAGTAGCCCAAAGAGCTTATTGCAGATCTCTACATGGGGTTTTCCATAGATAGAAACTCCATAACCCTTCCAGGCAACCTGTGCCAGTGCTTGATCACCCTCACAGTGAGAAAGTGTTTCTTCATACACTGAAAGAGAATCTCCTTTCAGTTCGTTCCCATTGCTTCTTGTCCTGCCAGTGGACACCACTGAAGAGAGTCTGGCTCTGCCTTCTTTACAACCTTTCTTCAGGTATATGCATTGACCAGACCCTCCGAGCCTTCTCTTCTCCAGGCTAAACAGTCCCAGCTCTCTCAGCCTTTCCTCATTGGAGAGGTGCTTCAGCCCTTGCTTTCCTTCCTGGACTGTCACTGGACTCTCTCCAGTACATTAACGTTTCTCATGTCCTGAGGAGCCCAGAACTGGACACACCACTCCAGGTGTGACCTTACTAGTGTTGCTCAGACATATAAAGTATCAGAGAGAGTATAGTAAAGACGAGTATTCTTAATGAAATCAAAATCAGGAACCTGATATGTGGCAACAGATGGAAAGATCTTGACGAAATGGGGCAATACTTTTGCATTCTGAAGGATCAGACAACATTTTTTCCTGCATTTTAGAGACAACTGCAACTAAAACAATAGCACAGCTTTCTGTTGTCAAGATATAATACTAATTTTATAAAAAACCTTCAAGTTTGAGACCTTGACTGCGACTAAGATCACAGAATCACAGAATCACAGAATGTTAGAGATTGGAAGGGACCTCGAAAGATCATCTAGTCCAATCCCCCTGCCAGAGCAGGAACACCTAAATCAGATCACCCAGGAACACATCCAGGCAGGCTTTGAATGTCTCCAGAGAAGGAGACTCCACAACCTCTCTGGGC
>WKFP01014007.1:332499-347256 GCA_011057875.1 Pterocles orientalis | reverse complement strand
CCCCTTCTGATACACCCCAGGATGCCATTGGCCTTCTTGGCCACGAGGGCACAGTGCTGGCTCATGGTCATCCTGCTGTCCACCAGGACCCCCAGGTCCCTCTCCCCTACACTACTCTCCAGCAGGTCAGTACCCAAGTTATACTGGTGCCTGGAGTTGTTCTTGCCCAGATGCAAGACTCTACACTTGCTCTTGTTAAACTGCATTAGATTTTTCCCCGCCCAAATCTCCAGCCTGTCTAGGTCTCGCTGGATGGAAGCACAGCCTTCTGGCGTGTCAGCCACTCCTCCCAGTTTTGTATCATCAGCAAACTTGCTGAGGGTGCACTCTACTCCCTCATCCAAGTCATTGATGAATATATTGAACAGCACAGGTCCCAGTACCGACCCCTGGGGGACTCCACTAGATACAGGCCTCCAGCTAGACTCCATCCCATTCACCACAACTCTCTGGCTTCTTTTCTTACTAGAGCCATGCTCTTTCCCGTGCTCTGACTTCAGTACTTTTTCTACCAGTTAGGGCTGACAGCAGCAAGACATCCTGTTGCCTTTGGCTTGAAATGGCTGCTGGCTTTATTCTGTGCTCATCTAGTTACAGCTCTCGATCCCATGCTGGCACCTATGGTGATGCCTAAAGAAGTCAAGGTGATGCCTTGCATTTGAAATTGCATTAGAGTTAAACTAGGATAGAAATACCTTAAGAGAAGCACGTAGATGCAATTAATACACTTGACCTTTAGATTGGTGACTGGTATTCACTCAAAGTGAACATCAGGTCTCTCTTGAACCTGTTTCAAAAGGCTTTCTGGCAGTTATACGCCAGAAAGCAGTTAAGAAACTGAACTATATGCCAAGCAGTTCAGAAAGAAAAATATATAAGTGAAACAGTTAAGGTAAGAAAAGTTTCAGAATGTCCTTATAATTCCTTGCTATACAGCCATGTGCCATGCTTCCTAAATTAATGAAAAGCACAGTGACTTTGTCCAGCTCACCCTTTCTTTACCAGTTACCATCAGTCAAACACTAAGTGAACAGTATAATTTGATCTGACCAGTTACTCAAATGATAATGCCAACTAAAGGCAGGCAGTGGTATCAAAGGCTACAAGCAATCCACAAGCTAAAATTTGTTTCAAAAAATTCTAAATTTCTGAAAAATCAAAGTCATTTCACAAACAGACTGTGAAGAGAAAGATAGAAATGTGTTAATTAAATTAATAATAGAATTCACCCATTTGGGTACATAATATTTCTTAATACAGTGGATGTCTTCAAACCACATTTGTTGGACTCCACTGGAGGCTACAAAGAAGGTGGCTCTGTGTCTTCATAAATCTTTTTATTCTTGGTTTGTTTTAATTTGGTTTTTAATGAAGGACTTAAATATTTTTTTGTCTTAACTTCCCTTTTCTGAATGTATCTTCCCTTGCACTTCTAAATGCTCTTCATATGGCAATAAAAATCAGTGTTTCTCTTCCCTTGCAAATTCATTTTTTTCCCTCCTTACTACTTCAAAGTTTAACAGGAGAGTTTTAAAGTGCCCTTACAGAGGGCCCTCAACCAGCAGCTCTGCAGAACTGTGTCTGAATAATTCATCAGACTCAATCTTACAGAGTGACTAATGTGCTAATTATACAGAAGAGTCATTTATAAGGTTGGGTCAGGTGCTCAATGCTAAACATCATTATAAAATATTCATATGGTATTTGGGAATTTTCTGAAAACTGCAGATATGATAGACATCCATGAAGATGGATAGTTTCCTCAGCACTATGGTCCTGCTTTACTGAAAAGATTTATCAGAAAGCCAGCATCAAGACCCACTTCTTGGAGAGGTAAAGTCTACTGTGATTGCTTGTTAGAAATATGCTACCTATGTATACTGCAAAGCTATTTAAAATTAGATCATCAAATTGAAACCCTCCCATAGCCACAATACCTTGCTTAATTTGTTGTTAGATCTGAACCTATCATTTATATGGACTCTCTTTTAGGAGATCTTGTTAAAACCACTTATGAAAGCTCTATGTGAAACATGAAATTTGGCCATATGTGTTTGGCCACAGTATTTCACCTTGAACTATACATTTCCTTTATGTTTTAAAGTGAAGAAATGGAAAGCTTTTGATTTATAACAGAAAGCGGAACTTATGAAAAATAGATAATGGTATTTGTTACTGGAAAAGGTGAGATTCTTCTTTCAGGAACATAACAACAGGTGAAACAATAACGAGCAAAAACCTACCACAGTAGTACAACATCCAGGAAGGCTACCGATCCAGAGACGAGATCTACAACAGTTCAGTAACCAAACGAAACAGAGTGCCATCTGAAG
Source organism: Pterocles orientalis (assembly GCA_011057875.1). Taxonomy (NCBI): domain Eukaryota; kingdom Metazoa; phylum Chordata; class Aves; order Pterocliformes; family Pteroclidae; genus Pterocles; species Pterocles orientalis. The sequence continues at coordinate 344,923 of WKFP01014007.1, read as the reverse complement.
TACACACGCCAACTTATTAGGAGTATTTTTGCTGTTGAGATCACAGGCCAAGCCTCTTTTCATAGACAACGGAAAAAAAACCTATTTTCTTGTTTAATTTAAAAATCTATAGTTAGATAAACTCATTAGCTGTGATTTTCTAGACTAAGCCACAGTTCCTCCAATTACTAATTAACACAATTTCTTTCATACAGTTTTGTCAAAGTAACAGGCTCATACTGGATGGTATTTTGGTCAGTTTGAATACTGCATTCATCACTGATTCATCCTTGTATTCGACTCTTGATTGAAACAGCAAAAACATTCCAGAAGTCTAGACCTAGAATTACCTCTGCTACCAAGGTAGTCATGGACAGTCCCAGACATGCAAGGAATGTCCAGTGCATTCATGATGTGGAAGCAGACCACTGGAAGCAGAAAAAATACTGCTTTTGCATGTTTCCTTTGGGATCAGACCGTATGAAAGGGAACTAATGGCACTTTGTCTTTTTCGCACAAAAACTGCTAAATTTTTGTCACTTCATGGCACTTTCCACTTAGGACAAATATTTTTGCATGCTTAATATCATGGTCCTTTGTTTTGCTCACAGTCTTCTGTAGTCAGAACCTTCTTCCACAGGTCAACACTTGTTCAAGTATACAAACATATCTGTGACTAGCCTGCTATTTGAGCAATGACCTCGACTTCTGATGCCTTCAGGCTTCAACTCTACTCCCAGCAGGAGATTTTCTGTCAGGCTGGATGCTCCAAAACCCTCATGGGCCCTTTCACATCTTGCTGCTGACATTATTTTGATCTCTGCTGTCACCATAGCATCTTTCTTAGTCGTGGTTTAAAACTTGAAATAACTAATCTAGAGTGCCTTTTTTTCAACATACCTCTCTGTCATATAATGTCTCAGTTTTTTTACTCTTGGTTGGTTTAGAGATATTAAGGGTTATGTGAATTACAAATATGCTTAGGTAGAAAATAGATGACAGTAGGAAAACGAGCATAAGTTTCTCCTGGGCATATATGAACAGAAAAAAGCTCACGTTCACAAGAAACAGTTCTAGGAGACTAGGGAGTGAGCTGGTGCTGCACGGTCATCAGTATAACGCTTTTGTATTGGGAAGCATAGGTCTAACTGACTAAGATAAGTGCAGTGAAGGCAATCCTAAATCTATGAAAACTAAAACTAATCTGAAAATAAAGAAAAACTTCATCAGTAAAACTTACGGCAAGGATGATTTTTCAGTGATACAATTTTCAGCTACTATTTCTAAGGGATTCTCTTGAAAGGAGCCAAGAGACAGGTAGTTATTATAAACAAGCGGCCATTAAAAATCTCAATCTACTCTTAATCACTCAGAAGAGGGAAAAAGGTAGCAGACAGTGAACCACAAATCAGTGAAAATCCCACAGAATCATAGAATCATAGAATCATTAAGGTTGGAAAAGACCTCAAGGATCATCAAGTCCAACCCAACACCACCTAACTCACTAAACCATGTCCCTAAGCACCACATCTACATGTTTCTTGAACACCTCCAGGAATGGTGACTCCACCACCTCCCTAGGCGAATCGAGTAAAAGGTGTTTCATTTAATACACCTGCTCAACAAAATCACATGGATTAATAATCCAGTTTGAGAGTGGATATAAGGAGGAAACGGTGATGGATAATTGGGATATTCTGACTGTATAAGCAAACAGCGTGTGCGTGTTAATTTCAGAGATGCAGAAAAAAGTGTCCCTGTCTCAGCAAGAATGGAAACCAGCCCTGCTTTGGCATTGCTGGGACAGGGACTGGTGGTCCTTTAGGGGCTTACATGGAGTCCTTGGCCAAGAGTAGGGTGAGGGGAGCCCTGGGAGGGCAGGCAGGGACAGCCAGGGCTGGGAGTGCCCTGACATTGTCCGATGTGTTTTAAATAAAAAAAAAAAAATCTTCCTCACAATGAAAGAACTGACAACAAATAAAGTTACTTAGTTGAAGAATGGATGAAGTGAATAGAACATAATTATTCCCCCATGATCTTTCCCCATATAAATTATTTATTCCCATATTAGGGAATTCCCATATCAGGGAAATTTTTAATTCATACTCTAAATAATGTCTGGAGAATTATTTTCAGATGTTGCTCAATGATTTGTTCTCTGGAACAAATGGTGTAATCCAGATAAGGACTACAGAAACAAAAAAAAAATGTCCACAGTTCTGGCTGAAATGTACTGAAATTTGAGAACTTTTTTTTTTAAATTACTGACCCCCATCACAATCAGTTGGGTACCTCTAATCTGACTTCCCTTATGTAAATGTGTCTTCTCTCAATTCGAGGAGTTAACACACATTCCATACAAATTAATTGTTCCCCAAGTTGACAGTTGAAAATTATTGGCTCTTACAATTACAGAGGTGCTTACACTAAAACAAAGATTCTTGCAACATTTCATATTTTTCTAGAGGAATATTTTAAATGTCCTACCTCCCTCATTTTTGCTTATTTCCATCCCTGAGTGTCTCTTCTGACTTGTTGACAGTTAACTACTGAATGACCATGACTCGTGTGCAGCAAAAAGATAAGAACATCAGATGTTCTTCTATCAGAAAGGGTTATTAATTTCTCTAATTTATTTTATGAATAATTCTTCCCCACCTACTTTCATTTTTCTTGTAGCTGAAAATTTGAATTTTTCTGAAGAAACTTAATACAAAAGGAAAATTTCACTACAGACCTTGTATTTTCCTTTTTTAAAGAAATATCATCTCTCATGAAAGAAAAATATTACTTGACATCCTACTTTTAACTGAAGACTCTTCTCAACTATGATCAGTGTCCCAACAAACACTGTTTTTCTTTGCTTGACAATTTATGCTTTATGTCAGATGTACTAACTTGCTTGTGTGATGGCAAATAGACACTTTTCCTGTTACAAAAAGAACAGGAAATAAATATAGCATGAGTTAGTATTTGTTTTAACTGTTTGGCAGTGTACAAAGCTGACATATGTCTCACCAGATTATAAATTCTACAAAGCTGTTAGCATTTTGTGAAGTATCATAATGTACTCTTGACTGATCTTTTATTACCAAAGGCCTCAGTCAGCCATTGAAGACTGAAACTGGCAGACTGTTTAGCGTGCCCTAAGTGTAACTTTGAGACAGCAGGAGATAGAGCTTTCTGTAATTATACTGCCTGATTGTGGAATGTGCTCCCTATTGAGACTGGAAGAGCAGCATCTGTTGTGACATTTAGGTTAAAATTAAAGAGGTACACAAGTTTGTTGATGGGTTTAACTGTGGGGAATCATCTTAATTATTATTTTTAAACTGTTTCTGTAAAAATAAATAACATAAAAATAAAGCTGTGGAAGCGACTTCATGTTGTAATGTTAAGAGATAATTTTAAAATATTAGTTATTATTTATCCACAAATGAAAGGAAAAGAAGAGGTAATCAACACCATGAACACAGACTAAAACACCCAGTCTGGGTTCTGAAGAAAATAGTTATTGCACCCTTATTAGTTCACTTATGCATTCTCCCCACCCTCATCCTACTTGTACAGTACTTGTCAGTACTATGTACCTGGGGAGGCTGGTGTTTGCCCTAAGAAATATAAGCTATGAAACTGTATTACTAATTAGTTCTGTCTTTAAAACTAGCTCAAAATCACAGAAAAAGATCTCTCTTCATGTAATCAGGTGATTTTTTTCTGGGTTGGCTGGAGCATTTGGTTAGTGTGCCATCAATTCATAATATTATATAATTTTTCAAATATTCTTTTGCCTAAATATTGTTTTACGGTTCCTACACATTCCCTCAGCAAGTAATTTTCTCCTACAGTAGCTATTTTATATTAGAACACAGCATTCTCCTAGAAGAATTTTTTTCATCATTAAGACAGACTGTATTTAACACTGGAGTTCTTACTGCATCTCTACAGAAGTGTCCATACAAAATGGAACAAATCTCAGGTGTCCTCTTCAAAATTTCACTAATTTGTCCTCAAAACACTAGCTTTTAAATATAAACAGTTTCTAGTATGTTATAACTTTCATGTATGTTATCATAGTTAAACCACATAAACACTTGAATTCTGTAATCCTAATGTAAATAAGGCTCAAAAATACATAGTGAGTTATGGCCGGGGCTGTTGATATTTTGTAATCCATGAGAGAAGAAAATACAGATATCCCTCTCTGCATGAAGTCTATATTTGATCCTCTACTTCATACTAATTCTACTTCTTTTCAAGCCTCTCCCACAGCCTGTCCTTTCTAAGAAGAGATAGCCAAATTCCTACTGTCCTTTACTTCTTGGCTGGCAATTTTCTGCTTGGAAATTTGCAAGTTAGGTGTACCTAAGCTACTGTGAACTATGCTAAAGACCAAAGTGAATTAAATCTTAAATTTACCAGGGCCCTGTAAACTCACTTTACCTATCATGGCTGTCTGGCAGAGGACTGACATAGGCAAAGAGCATTCTCAAAAACCATCATAGGTCAACCATTATTTAGCACAAGCTGATTTACTTTAGCCACCATTATACCTTTAATTCATACTTGGTGTAAGGAAAGAAATGACAGGCAATCTAAAGGAGTAGGAGCTGTGAGAATGCATCCTCCAAATTAATCTAAAAGCTCCCAGCGAAGATGGATACCTTCAATGTGTAGTTAGATTATCTCAAAATGAGAGAGAGCTTTGTAAACCTGGAAATATGACAACGGAGACAGAGATCTTTCTTTTCTCCAAATACAAAGGGAAAAAATATGTTCTTCAGAGGAGTGCCTGTCTATTAGTCTGTGATGCTCAAACCTGACAGGTTAGAAGGATTGAAATTCATGTAAGAAATTGGGCTTTTGTCAGTTTAAACGTGTGATTTTGCCTAGTAACTGAGAGGATTATTGGTGAAAAAAAATCAGTGAATAAGCAGTAAGGTAGATAAAATATTGCTAAATCTTGGCTCAGCTGCTTTAACTTCCAGAGATTTAAGCTCATATTTTCTTGTTTCAGTACTCTTGGCTTTACAACCTATATAATTTTCTTTCTGAATTTCAAGCATAGTTAACACTCAGAGAACAAAGCAAAATAAAGTGCTATGTTTAAAGATTTGATTCTTTCTGGTTTTGCAGTAAAATCACATGAAGTGAAAAATATTCCAGCTCATACAGATGGACACAGTTGGAAGTACAAAATCTATGATCTGTAAAGAATTTTTTTCATTTAAATCAATACAGTTTAATCAATGGAACCAGGAAAGCTATGCATTGTTTCAGTTTTCAAACACACACATCTATTAGATTGTAACTACCATTATAAACAAGAACTTTTAAAAACAATAAAAAGGGTTTTCAAATTTTCCTACAATTTTGGGTTATAAAGATGCAAGTCAGCGTTAAGTAGGAGAAAATGCAGGTATAATCCCAGGCTGTGCATGTTTCTTAAAGTGTAATCAAGCCATAGCAAGAAAACTACCTTAAAAACATTCATGAGCACCAATATCTCTGTGCAAATAGAAAAGTGCAGAAGCTCTAATGCACTACTGAGAAAAATATGAAAACATTGTCTGAGAAGGCAGACTTCTTACTGTTGTTTTTATTGATGGAAAGGAAACAGTTTATTTAATTTGCTTGTTGCTGTTTGTACTTTTTGACATGGAGAAGTCCATTTTCCTACAAAACAGATAGCATAGCCCCATAGTAGTGTCAACTGCGAGCCATTTACAATATAAGCCAGTGTTACCCATGAGTTTAATACAAACTATGCCTGTTTGCAAAATGGACAGTTAATATTTGGTTGGTTTTGGGTTTGTTTTTTTTTTTTTGCTTGCTTGCTTTCTTCCTGTAATTAAGTTCTTTGCCTACTGTTTCAAATTCACAAGTGCCCCGACAAGCAGATAGGGAGTGAAGCAGAGCTGGTCAAACAGGAAGCTAGTATGCACACATCTTCCATGTGATGAGAGGGCAGGAGTGCTTTTGCAGGAGATAGTCCACCATGAGACTTAAAACAGATGTCATAATTTCCTGCTGGCTGTAGGGAAGTTGCTGCTGCTTTAGGAAGTTAGACACAGTTTTCGGAAGTTCATCACTGGTACTCCTATATGGCTCATATATCACAGCTGTTAAAAACACCACATGCCTGGTGTCATCAGTCACTGTGGGGAAACCAGATTTCAATAGTACCAAAATTTGCTGTTCAGGGTTGCTTTAGTATCTTGATTATCTTCTAAACTCCTGAAATTGAGGATATGTGCAACTTCTTAATAGTTTCATTCAGAAATCCAGATGTCCGCCACTTGTTTTCACCATTCTACATGTCCATTATTTCTAACTGGTGCAAGACTGTGAGTGTATCAAAAGAACCTCCAAAATGAAGACTGAGAATGACAATGGTAACATACAAGCTTGTCCCGACTTTTTAGTCAGTGACAGCTTAAGTGGGGATAACAGAAAAGATAGAAATGGTGTTTTTTTCCTGATAAATTAAGATTCATGTTGAGTAGTCATTGGAAGGATTAGGCAGAAACTGCTGAGAGATAGTAAAATTTAGTAGGAAAGTTTAGATTCAGAATGGGGGAAAACAAGGGCTAATGTAGGCAGACCATGAAAATCAGACATGATACCAGCTAATTCAAAGTCAGGTCTGGGAAGCAATGGGAAACTGGAATCGAAAAGGATGAGAGGGAGGTGGACTTGTTAGGGAAGATGCCAGTAAATTGTTAGAGAAAGATCCTGTAAACTTACACAGACTGCACTAAAGCAGTCCTTCTCCAGTACTAGCTACAGAATGGAACTGTTCCTTGGGGAAGAAGTAATGTGATGGACATGGATTTCTTGATAGGCTTTCAGTGCCTTTCCTTTCAGAACTGTTTGAGAAATTCTGTTTTCTTTTAGGGACTTGGATGTTTTCTGCTGCAGCTTTTGTTATGAGTTTGTAAAATTAGAAGAAAGTAAGAACCTTCACTGTCTTTTTGCAAGAGAGCTGTGACAGTCACATGAAAGAGTGAATGAAGAACTCTGAAGAAATGGACGAAGGAAAAAGGGACTTGCTGACCTGTTTCAATCTTGCAAAGACTTTTGCTGTGAAAATGAGTAATTGTTCACATAAGCATCTGAGAACTGAATCATTTCAGATAAGGCATAGACATTTGAAGCGTCTTCAATTCCATAAAAGGTGAATTAGACACTGACATTTGAGAAGCCAACTGAATTGAGATTAAATGTAGTTGAGATTAAACGCAATTGCCTATACTGAGAAAAGCAGCTACTCTAACTTCAGATGACTACTATTAGTCAAATGACTAGCAAGTTACATTTGTTAAAGTGTAGAACTGGAGTACATATAATGGAATCTCAAAAATCCTTGAAATGCTTCACAATAGTATACGCATTGAGCTTGTTTGCATCCCTAAATGAGAACATTAGTTAGTATAATGCTTAATTAAAATAATATTACTCAGTGCTACTAGGTTTAGTTTGTCAAGCAGTCTATCAAATTAAGACACGAGTAAGGAGTCATACCATTGTATATTACTGCAGCCTCTGAAGTGCTTCAAAAGAAAATAACCTATAGCAATATTATTTTTATTGTCACAATGTACGCAGAAAAAAACCAATTACTTGACTTTATAATTAATTATAGAACCTGAGAAGTACAAGACTATAACAGAAAATAAATCAAATGAAATATGATGTACCTATGCCTTTTAATCCTTAACTTCCGTCCAGGAATGCCAGAATACTGTTAGACTCAAAAGAAAAAAAAATAAACAAAAGTAGAGAGAATGAATCACAACTGACCAGAACTTTTTTTCCTAAAAACACTACTTCCATAATAGAATTACACTGAATTTATATTAAACTCTTTCAAAGTGTTTACACCCCTGCTTTATGTTCTATTCTACTTTCTGTTGTTGGGTTTATGTATCTGTTTTCCATTTGGATTTGGAGTTGCCTAGACATCCCTCTTGGCTAATATCTTACCAAAGCAAGCCTAGAGTTGGAAGGGAGTTAAGCCTAACCTTTCAGAAACACCTTCAGATCCTGCTCCTCATTGTCAAATATTCTGACATCATCTATTGGTTTCTTATTCCCCTTTATGTTTCTCCTTTTTAAAGTTTTCTTTTCTCCTTATGTTTTCCTTCTCTCTTCTCCTGCTGTTCCTATTATCTCTAGTCCAACAGGTTCCCAGCTGTAGTTTCCTTTGTTTCCTCTGTTTGACTGGTAGCTCTTTTGAATCCACCCCAGTGTCTCTGGGTTGCTCTTTTGGTATTTTTTCTCCTTCTAATCAATGCCTTTCTCATTTAAAACTAAGGTGTTCTCAGAATTGTCTTGAAGGGCTCCTTTTTTCTATTGTGTCTAAACAGTTAAGTATTCTGCCACCTTTTCTGAAGATTTATAGTCCTGCCTCCTATCATTCCAGTGACGATTTAGCAGAAGGCCAGAGAAAACAGAGTATAGCCAGTCAAAGACTTAAAGCAAATATAGTAAAAGTGTTTGGTTAACCTGATGCATGACACGACATTTTGGAAATTGAAGACTGTCTAATAGATTTTCATTTATAGCAAAACATTATTTTCTTTTGTTAATGCAAATCAATAATTCTAATATATACATAATAGTGTTCTCAGAAACTCCTACTGAAATAAATCAGTTTGGAAAGATGTTTTTTCACTCACCTACTGCTGAAACTGGGGAGCATACTCTATACAAACTGTAAAAAAACCGTTAAGACAAATGTTCAAAAATATGCCTTTTAAAAGAGTCTTCCAAGTTTCTTTGAACTCAGAATTATCCTACTTCTACACTTCTATTCCTTTTACTTCATTTCAAATAAAGTAGGGTTGAGCAACTAGCTATTTAAATGTGATTTGATTTGAATGTCAGCAGTTTACTGAGGTAGGAAACAAAAACCTCACACAGAGAATATCCTGCCTCCAGCCTGCTTCATAGTTAAGCATAAAATGCTATTATAAAAAGAATCTTGTAGAATTATACTGAAATATGTCTTCCCAATATAAAATGTTTTAAAGATTCTTTAAAAAGTTAGTTTTCTATGATTTTCTATTATGCATTTTTATGTCTAAATTCTACAGAACATTTCAAACTTAATTTAATAACTTCTTGGCTTTACAACTTCTAAACTCTTCAGAGTTTTCTCAGAATGGTTTAACTTTAATATTTCGAATGATCTCATCTTCCTAGAGAAAAGCAGAAGCCTCTAACGTAACCAGAGCTAACGCATTTATGAATGGGTGGATTAATTTCGACACACTAATTTGCACTTGGGAACCACCTGCAAGCTGGGTACAATATATAGTATGCAGAAAATGTTTTGAAGTATTTAGACTCTAGTAGTTTCTAGTAGCACTATGGAGGTGTTATATTGCAGCTGAGATACTAGTATAAAAAAGGTCCACAGAGCAAGAAACAAGTTATCAGCCCTAAGCAATATATATCAGACACTGCCATTGCTTTTTGTGTGACATACAAGACCAAATGTAAGTCTCGATGGCTGCACACTAGACAAAATCTTCCAATAGATGAATGAGTTAACATTGCTGATCTTTGCACCTAATGCCCATTCTTTTTGAGGTTACGTTTCGGTCATCTCATTCCTCCAGTCTCAACAAAACACTGTCAATCAAGCATAAACAAGATTAAATAAAATGAAGAAACTGAGACAAACACCATTCACAAACTGCAGATATCCCAATAAGTATTCATTTGCTTTCTTCTGCAATGTTCTCGCACATGTACCAGGTAGCTGAAGTAACAAAAATGTATCTGGTTGGAACTTCCCTGTCTTTTAGCTGTTGCTTTTGGGGGAACACACAGTTTAACCAAAATTTTAATTATTCATGAGATAATTGTATCTGGCAATTTTCTTTCTCTACAGCTGAATCATCTAGAATTGAAATATCACTGTATATTAAACTGAAGTATTTCCATTCAAAAGAAGTTTCATAGCAAATCTAAACTGTTCTGAATTTTGATACAATGCTGTGTGTTTCATCTTCCTCTTCTACGTCTGCAGTCAGCTGCATAGCAAAGAAGACAGAATCCATTGGCTCTTAATAGAAAAATGAAGGTAGTTACCACAACTAAAACTCCCATGAAACACTGTCAGTTCAGACAGATAGGCCTCTAATATAACATAAAACCTTAAATACTACCTTGTTTATCAGCCTTTCACAAAATCCATTCAATTCCACAAAATATGAGCTTAGTCTTATTTTCTCATCTGATGCATGATGAAAACAAATACCAAAAATACAGATTTATGATGGTGTTACCATTCCACTTATTAGATCAGTGTCAGTGTAGATCTCTCTCTGGTCAGCTCTTCTCAAGTATCTTTTCAGAACAAAAGGAATAGAGCATCTTTTTTATCTATTTCTGGCATATTTTACAAAACAGTCTCTGTAACGCTTCATGTCTAATTGTATCAAAGGCAGCTGTAAGACCTAAACGAATCAGTTTGAGGACTTAACTCACTGCCATTGCCAAAAGGAGATAAGCAGGCAATAAACCATTGCAGTCCTCCTGTCATATGTGCTGATTAAGGTTAAGGATTCTAGGTATTAGCAGAGCCTGGGATAATTAAGGCTACACCCAGAGATTATTTCTTTCTATACAGTCCCCTTAGAGATGGGTTGGGATCTTGATTTACTGACAGGAGGAGTCATAAAGGCTGCCTGTTTCTCCTGGAACACAAGCAAAACTTGAAGCATATTTCCAGGGTGTGAATCAGAAGCTGAGCAAAGAAAAACTGGCAAAAACACCAGCAGAGAACATTCTGCATTTGTCTTCACCAGATTTAGTCTTGGTCAAGCAGCAAGCGAAAAGTCTCTCTCAACAATTTTGTTCAAAATCTGCTAAAATTCTTTCCTGTAATCCTAGATGAAAAGTGCAAAAATTTCCTATGCTAGTAGTAACCGGTTGATTGGAAATTTCTGTATATTAATGTTGAATCTGGCTTTCTTATACAAGAAAAAGATGTGGCTTAGTATTCCAGAATCTACTTGATTAATTTAACAGGACTATCACCTGATAGGTGAATCTACTTTTGTACAACATGAAGCACGTATTTCATTGCTAAAACAGACAAAGATGGTATCACTGTTTTTTCATGACCAATAGATATTGTCTGTCCTTTGTATATCCATGATCTCTCAATAGACAAATTCAGCTTGATCACATACAGGTTTTAATCCACAGAATATTCCTAATATTCTCGTTATCACCATGAAATCCTCCAGTGTGTCTTGGAACTTCTTACTACAGAAACAATGAAGTAGCATAAACATTCAGTCTACATAATTCCATGGTCACTGACTTAAGATGGATATGACACACTCATCATACTAATTATTTTTCTTTTCCAAGTTCATTCTGAGATTTTCACTTTTTAAAGAACTTTTGCTAGATCCACTTTTAGCCTTGGCTGTCAACAGAGTTACTTCCACTCCTCTGTTTTTGCATAAAATAGTATCTGTGTGTGTTTATTTCCACACCAAACATTATTCATTAAATTATTCTAAAGGTTTGGCAGTCCTGATTCTCTTTGTTTCCTAGGAAACAAACAAGACAAGAAGTTTAATTATACTGAATGGAAAGGCAAACTTGCTCAAACTCTTGAAGTGTACGGAGATGTATCTTCAGAGTATTTCTGTTTAGGACATTTCTCAAAATGATCCCTTTTACGTTCTGAGTACATTATTTCTATCGTATCAACTTGCTTCAAAATTATGAAGGATATTACGGGTTGTTCATCTTGTATACATGACAAATAGTGAGTAGCCTGATTTTCATGTTCTTCTGTCTGTGACTTGACTTTGAAAGATCCTGTCCTATGTTTTACCTACTGGAAGGAAAGGAGGTTTTAACCACATTAATATCCATTGCCCAGGATATTCTTAAAACATCCGTATGTTAAGGGAATATGTCAAATTTGCTCCACACACATGTTATTTACAATGTTTCTTTGTGCACAAAATTAAACATAGGTGAAAAGAAGGATTGAACTAAGGAGGTCTGTCCACAGAATCTTCATGTAATTCTGCAGTTTGAATGTTTTCTATGTGCCACCCTTAGGAATGAAATGGAGGTAGGCAGGTCCTTGTGGATCTGTAATTATATAGTCATTGCTAGACCACTCTCCATCATCTTTGGCAAGTCGTGGGAAACAGGGGAGGTGCCTGAGGACTGGAGGAAAGCAAATGTCACACCAGTCTTCAAAAAGGGCAAGAAGGACGACCTGGGTAACTATAGACCGGTCAGCCTCACCTCCATCCCTGGAAAGGTGATGGAACAACTTATTCTTGATGCTGTCTCTAGGCATATCAGGGATAAGAAGGTCATTAGAGGCAGTCAACATGGCTTCACCAAGGGGAAGTCATGCTTGACCAACCTGATAGCCTTTTATGAGGACATTACCAGG
>WKFP01014007.1:283563-332449 GCA_011057875.1 Pterocles orientalis | reverse complement strand
AGGCCTGTATCTAGTGGAGTCCCCCAGGGTTTGGTATTGGGACCTGTGCTGTTCAATATATTCATCAACGACTTGGATGAGGGAATAGAGTGCACCCTCAGCAAGTTTGCTGATGATACAAAACTGGGAGGAGTCGCTGACACGCCAGAAGGCTGTGCTTCCATCCAGCGAGACCTAGACAGCCTGGAGATTTGGGCGGGGAAAAAATTAATGGAATTTAACAAGAGCGAGTGTAGAGTCTTGCATCTGGGTAAGAACAACTCCAGGTACGAGTATAAGTTGGGTACTGACCTGTTGGAGAGTAGTGTAGGGGAGAGGGACCTGGGGGTCCCTGGTGGACAGCAGGATGACCATGAGCCAGCACTGTGCCCTCGTGGCCAAGAAGGCCAATGGCATCCTGGAGTGTATCAGAAGGGGGGTGGTCAGTAGGTCAACAAAGGTTCTCCTCCCCCTCTACTCTGCCCTGGTGAGACTTCATCTGGAATATTGCGTCCAGTTCTGGGCCCCTCAGTTCAAGAGGGACAGGAAACTGCTGGAGAGAGTCCAGCGCAGAGCCACGAAGATGATGAAGGGAATGGAGCATCTCCCTTATGAGGAAAGGCTGAGGGAGCTGGGTCTCTTTAGCTTGGATAAGAGGAGACTGAGGGGTGACCTAATCAGTGTTTATAAATATGTGAAGGGTGAGTGTCAGGAGGATGGAGCCAGGCTCTTCTCTGTGACATCCAGTGATAGGACAAGGGGCAATGGGTTCAAGCTGGAACATAGGAGGTTCCACTTGAATATGAGAAAAAACTTCTTTACAGTGAGGGTGACAGAGCACTGGAACAGGCTGCCCAGAGAGGTTGTGGAGTCTCCTTCTCTGGAGACATTCAAAGCCCGGCTGGAAGCATTCCTGTGTGATCTGATCTAGGTGTTCCTGCTCCGGCAGGGGGATTGGACTAGATGATCTTTCGAGGTCCCTTCCAATCCCTAATGTTCTGTGATTCTGTGATATATCTCTGGGGTACATACATGTGCTTAAAAAGAATGCACCATGTACAGTTTACACAGCAATGCAAATTCTCTTCAAGAGACAGATATATTTCCTTACCAGCTAGACTACTTCAGTGTAAACTCAAAATATGTCAATAATTTATCCCCAAAATAGCTTTATGTGTCAATAATCAAAAGTAAATCATAGGTTAAAACAAGAAATGGAGATTTAGATTTATTTTCATCTTCTCTCTCCAAGTTGTTTGACCTTGAGTAACTCCCCCAATACTCCTGGATCTATAGGGTTTGGTTTTTGTTTTTGTAAATTGATGGCAGTGCTAATGGTAATGTATATTATCAGAATAAAAAGTTATACTGGGATTCTCTAGACTAAATTTGTTTGAATAAGTGAGAATAGCACTGGAAAACTGAGAAGTCTGAAGCTCAAGAGAATAGTAAATTGGGACTTCAAATAATTTCTCTCTGGAAGATGACAAAATAGGATTTGAAAACTGAAGATGCAATAGTGAGGCTATCCCTACATTTGAAAAAATGTGTGAATGCTCTTATAAAATGAAATGGATTTCTATTTGTAGTTACCTACCTGAAGAAAAAAAAAACAGATATATATTAATTTTTTTATGTTATTATCCTGGGTTTCTTATGTAACCTGGAGATCTTAAGTGACTCATAAAAATACCTAGGGAATATTCAAATATACGTAAAAAAAAATTGAATGAAAATTATGACCTTTCAAAAACCATTCCAGCGCTGTTTTCTTTAAGCCTGTATGGATTCCTGCCTCCAAGTCTTCTAAAGCTACATGACGTCTTTATTTCTTAAACTTCTCATGTTGCTTTGTGCCATGAAGCATTCTGTTTGATTCTGACCTGTAGAGACTCTTTCATATACTGACATTATTATTTGCAGGTAAAATACCACATTATGTGTGGCAGCTATTTCTGGAAAATAGCTGTGAACATATTTATGACTGCTCAGGAGAAAAAAATAAAATTGAGTGAGAATTTGCTAGGACGGAAAATTCAAGTGAATGTTCACAAACACTAATGTGCAGTATTTATCTAAGCTTTTATTTTAAAATTGTGCTGCGTACCTGCTTGTGAATGTTAGTATTCACATATCTTTCTAGGCTGTCATAACATTTATCGTATAAAAAAGGCTAGCAAAAATTAAGTATCAAATATTCCAGCCTCTGATCCCAGCATCTGAAAAAAAATTTCAATCAGCCTAATCTATATTTAATGAAAACCTGTGTTATATAACCACAACCTTAACCCACAATAACAAGGCTTTAAGCCATTTTTGCATTAACATACAGCTTGTCAGTAATTTTCTTTTACTGAGAGAAATGTAGTTTTTTAGCTGATGGTGAAAGGAATTCTAACAAACCTGTTTCCAGAATGTCATTTACATCACTGCTGACATAATTGATTATGCTTTTACAAGGCAGGTGAGTAAATATTCCATTTCCAATGTAGTCCATGCCTCATGACAAACAGAGGAGAGGGTGGAAAAAATCAATTTTTCCAAAATGGAAGGGGACAAAACTAGTGAGACATAAAATACTGTGTTCCTTTTTCACTGAAAGATTACAAAAGACAGAGAATGAAAATCAGAAATGAGAAAAAGCTTACAGTGTTGGCAGTGTGATTTGACCAACAAAAAATAATTCTATAAGCAAACATTTCTTATGTTATCTTGATCTTGCAACAAAGTTTTAGGCACATGTATAAACCATATTTTTAACTGAAAGTGATATTTATCTACATATGTGCATATGATTTACATAGAATGAATAATTCAAAATCAATATCTTGCGCTGATCTATGCAAAAAGTTACCGACCTATGAGCTCAGGATAACTGACCCTGAAATGATGGCAATCTGGAATCATATACCTGCATCGTCAGCTGTTCATCACCATGACATTTCCGAGCTGTGTTTAGTGCTATATCATGGGAACAATTTAAATATCAGAGTCGAAAGGAGATTGACATGTTCCTTTATTTCCTTTTCCTCTGTACAAGTGGAAGAGTTTCCCTGCAGATTTTCATTTTCTTGCACAGGCAATGAGAAAGCCATTCCTGCAGCACTGTACCCTCACATTTGGTATAGAGCTAATACTGAAGAAATTAAACCTGGCCCCTGAATTCTGTGCCGCATCTACTCAAAAATGAGTTCAGATAGAGGATATGTTCATAGGGAATGTTGCACCTATCCTCAGCTGGAGAAATTCTGTAACAATAATAGGCATCTACCAAAGACTGTCTGAGAAAAAGAAGACCCAGGATACAGTAAAAGGAGGCCTCTCTACAGGTCATAATTTTCTTTTTGTGAGCACTCTGATTTTCTATAGTATTTTAAGAGATTTTCATTTTCTGACTAATGCAATTATTAAAGTGTAGTGTTGCTAAGGCAACGTCCTAGAATGTCCCTTCCCTGAAGTCCACAGAAAATCCCAAGGAGCAAAAAAGGTAGTTAATGCCTATCTAGCATTCACTCAGAATTTCCCTTTTTCTAGAATCTTATTTCTTTTCTCACATCATTGAGCTCTTTTACTTAAAAAGAAAAAAAAAAAGGAAAAAAAAACAAACCACCTTAACTTTCAGGAATATGTCTCACATACTATCATGTCCCTGGATATTCCCTATTGTAAAAGTCATACATCACTTCTGACCATGTTGTCTTTATTTTGTTATATAAATAATTCCATTTTGGTGTGTCCTATAGGTCAGACACTGAACAAAATTCCAGAGACTTAAAAAACTACAAGTTCCCTTTTTTTTCTGATATCTATTCAAGTACAGGTCACTGCAGAAGTTGATTAAAAACACAATTCCCACATAAAGGATAAACATTGGATGAATTAAGCATGTGCTAAAGCTAGAATGCTCTAGAGGTTTTCTACTCAAAGAAGGAAAATTAGCCTGGAATAGATATTCCCTGTTTGGATGTGAAAAAATGATCAGAATTATCATTAGCAAACCAGCTCAAAGGAGACTACCTAAATTAGGTAATCTCATATGGTTTCTCATATGCATATGCCTGTCAAAAAAATACCTTTGCTTTTTTATCACACATCATTTTTTTTCATTTAATCAATCACTGACCACCTACCATGGGTAGACCAATGCCCACTAGGTTCCCTAGCAAGAGGTGGCTAACCCTCTTTAAATCCTCTCTTTTCCCTTTTTATTGCTGAGAATGAAATTACATGGCATGGAATATCTCCTTGGCTTGTTTTGATCGTGTTCCTGGTTGCATCTATTCACTGGGGGGACAGAGTGAGAAACAGATAATGCCTTGATGCTGTGTAAGCACTGTTCACATCATCAAGAAGTGTAGCATTGAGAAGATTTTAGCAAATGACAAACCTCTTAATTTTCTACCTCTCTGCTGTTGACACTCTACCTTGACCTTAACTAGTGCTGAATGGTCAAAACCTAAAAAAAGACCATGATATCACTCACAAATTATGGGGAGTTTTATAGTTCATTCTTCCTTTTAAATTACTGAACATATTACATAAATCCCAGTTGCAGTAACAGAACACAGAAGTCCATCCTCCTCTATTGCTACAAGGCAGTTCTAGGCAGCCATACAATAAATTCCAGATAGAAAGCTGAAAAAGAAATTTCTGCTTCCCAAAGTCAGACAAACTCATCTGTGATTTCCCCAGGCATATTTTATATTTCCATAGTTCATTAACTTGGTGGTGCAATGGTATTTCATTATTCGAGTGAAATGTGTTGCACAGAGCCACAAACATCCTTGTAGAAATAATCTACAGGTCTGGAAAAACAAAGTGGTATTTCAGAAGCCCATCCAAAATTCACAGAAATTACTAACACTTCTTTTAAGTAGGACTTAACCATTGTTCTATGGAACTTTTGTGTATATCAAAGACTATGTAAAAGAATCGCAGCAGTTGACTCTGAGCAAACTGTTATCCTCTCTTTCCCTCTCTCATAGTGATACTGGTTTTGAAGCCTGAAGGAATTAATAGCAGGTGCAAACTATTTGGGGAACATTCCTTTGAATAAATCAGAAATTGACACTAGATTTTGTCATAAAACCTCTAGATAACCAGCCACACTGTGTATTTCAGACTCATTTGACTGTAGTCCATTAATGTGGCCAGAATTCCACCTTCCTCTTATAAATAACCAAATATGAGGATTGTTGGTGGGAAAAGCTCTAAATAAACAAAGAGCAGTTGCACCTGTGTGTCTGTCCAGGGACTTTTCATCTTACCCCCCTACTTTTATATTTAAAGACATTTGAACTAATTAAAAGCTTTGCTTTTATAGTCCTGGCTACTGAGCTGGTTCTGTGAGCAGATAAGATGTTCTCTTAAGAAAAAGAAGATCTAATTTTAACTTTTCATTCTAAACACACAATTGCTAGCTATTTATAACAGTCCTAACACCCTTGAAACCATTTTCCTCCTTAACATTGCAATGTTTAATGTAACAGGATTGTATAACAAATGCACAAATTGGTGAGACCGCTTAGAGATTTCTGGGCTTGCAAAGTTTGATTGCCTCTGCATCATATTTCATATTACCTGGGGAAGTCAGTAAGATTTGATGCAAATACATTATTTTATGGTAGTGCTATACAATTTATGCTTATCAAAGGCACACCTCACACATGGCAAATATCCGTCAGACACATTTTTTACTATGGGCCCTATTATGAGAACGAGCATTAGTGTTCAATTAGATCAAAACTAGTCCTGCAGACAGTTTTCTCAGCAGACTTTGGGACCGTCAGCTTACTCATATTGTCACATGTATTAACAGAAAACTAAACACAGGTAAATTCTAAGCAGTGAGGCAAAAATTATCTTTCGCTGTATTTCAATATATTAAATCCCGGCAATCGGAAAAAAAATACGGTTCTTGTTAAAAAAAAATCCATATATGTGTTTGTATAAAGTGACTAAAATATTAGCACCTCTGCTACAGGGTAGGTTGACTAGGCAGTAAAAAAATTAAATAAATGACACACTTAGGGACATAGTTTTATTCTAATAGTCTGAGGTATGATTAGTAAGAAACTCCAGGTGAAATGTTTTATGTTTATATCTCCACAGGGAGGTGAAGCGTATACTCTTGTACAACCGCTAAAGCTGTCTTTGGAATGCCATAGCACTTCAGTGGAAGTTGTTGTTCATACATATAGTTATTATAGGTGCCATTTGGAGTAGTAGTAGAGACTAACATGGTTTAAATGGTGGGCAAGAAGGTGCTGCAGGACGGATGAAAATCTAAAAGTACTATAATATTGTGACACTTGTTCTAAGTTAAAGATCTTGTGGTATAAATTCCATCGTCAAGGTTAGAAGGACTATATATTTGGCTATCTTCAGCTTCCAGTAAGGAAACCAACTGCAAGAAAAATGTATTATTTGAATACCTTGTATACAGATATTCATTTTAATGCTTTTATGGTATGTAATTTCAGAGATAAGTAATGGGGTTCCCTGGTGAATATCCACCATTATAAATCCTCATGACTGAAAGAAATTAGCTCATAATGAATGATGTCTTCAAGGTAAAGCAAGACTGCTACCTGTTATTACAGGTGGTTAAAAAATATTTAACACATTTTTTTTTCCTCAAACATTTTAACAATTGAACAATTGACCCAAAGCTTATGATAAAACCAGATGCTTTCTTAAAGTTACATTTTTATATTTGCAGTCCAGTTGGTACTGCAGTTATGAAATATTAATTTTACTTGATAAAAATTCTTATGTACTTCCATTTCCTTTGAAAGCATATATTCCCTTTAGCACATGGCAGAAGAATCAAGCTTGCTTATTAGGAAAAGAAGAAGAATGATTTTATCCTGCCCAAGAGTCTTGGTTTCAGCTGGGACAGATTTAACATTCTTCATAGTAGCTAGTAAGAGGCTATGGTTTGGATTTGCGCTGAGAAGAAGGCTGACAATGTACTGATGTTTATAGTTGCTGCCCGGACAGTCAAGGACTTTTCAGCATCTCTGTTGTGCCAGTGTCCGCAGGGGCAGGAGAAGCTGGGAGGAGTAGAGTCCCAGTTGCTATCCTAGGATTCGACCTTAGATTTGGGATTGAGACCCAAATTGGCCAATGGTATATTCCATATCATGTATGTCATGCCCAGTATATAGATGAGGCTCCGTCCAGGAGTTCCTTCTTCTTCTCTAGGTCATCTTTCTCTGGGTCACCCCTTTCTCAGAGTAGTCTCAGTCTCTCGATTGGCTCTTGGTCTCTTGAACACTCAGGTTCTTATCTCTGTTCCGGGATTGCAGATCTAGTACTCTCTCTGCTCTGGGAACATTAACTGGGAACAGGAGGAACCTTGGTCATCAGACGATGAGAAGTTTCACTGTGTATCACTCATTTGTGTATTTATGTATATTACTATTATTATCATCATTATTATTATTGTCATTGTTTTCAATTTTATTGTAGTTTAGTTATTAAATTGTTCTTATCTCAACCCATGACTCTCTTTTCCCTTTACCCCTTTAATTCTCTTCCCCATCCCTGGGAGAGGGGAGGGTGAGTGAGAGGCTGTGTGGTATTGATTTCAGCTATCTGGATTCAAAACCACAACACCGAGACAAAGAGTACCAAAGAGATGCTCTTTGAAAATGGACCAGTTTTTGAGGTCCTAGAATACTTCCTTCCTTGTCCTGAGTGTTACCTTTTTGCTGGTAGAAAGATTAAAAGAGCAAGAAGTCTGTGGAAACTCTGTACGACACATATCCCCACGCTTATATTTTTCTCTATCTCTAGTGTCCTTGAAATCAGTTACAAAGTGAAGTTTACACTGAATCACTGGTGTAGACGTACCTTACACCCCTCTTCCACAGATTAGTTGTTTTGCCTAAAGGTCATTCACCCTTCAAAAAAATTTGAATGTTGGGCTCTATGACTTCTGTACTGTCAACAGCAAATGCTCAAAAGCATGTGTCAGGCTTACCAAAAATCAATGTTCATAACAGGTGTTGAAAAAACATTATATAATTCACAAGTAATATTCTTCTAGTTTTTGGGCTATTTCAAGTCATATTTTCAAGCTTCACTTACAAGAACCAAAACAAAAAAGTTCTTATTTTTAAAAACATATTTGCATGCAACTTAGTGAAGATAGTGCTTTAAGAAAGGCATTAGATGTTGCTGAGACTTATGATAAAGTCACACTAAATGATGAATTAAAATCGGTATTTCTACTGGGTTTGTGTTTCACGGAAAGTTGATGCTGATATATTAACATAAACAAAGGATAATTTTTCTGGAAGTTAAGAATGATGTGAGTCTCTGGAGTCCACTTCTTAAGCACTTTGAAGAAAGCTTGTAAAATAATATTTTTTTGTTGTTAATAATAGTTATAATAGCCATTATTGAGAGTATTACATGTAAAATAATAAAAACATCATCTTCTTCCCCTCATCCCAGAAAATAAGGTGAAGGGTTGATTTTGGAAGTCCTTGCTGCATTACTTCGGATGGGGGGGGAGGTGTGAAATAAAAATGTCATTTTTTAAAATCGTATCAATCGTTGCTGTTGCAGCTTTCTACCCATTGTCATGCTTGATCTTAAGACCCTGGGGAGACACCAGAACAGTAATAGTTTGTCTGCTTCATCTATATCCAAGAAATAATCTGAAGCTCACGCACAGTTTCATACTCTGTGGAGCAGGTTTCCATTGTTTTTACTGTTGCTGAAAAGAATCAGGGTGAAATTTTGATGAAGAATGGACCACTGTTGAGAAAAGTGCAAAACTATAAACTTCCTATACCGTCCCCTTTTAGTGTGTGCTTGAGAACAGACTTTGTTATTTTTTTTATTATTATTATGAAGGCAGAGTATATTACTTTGAAAATTAGATTCCAATCTTTCTTGTAAAGCAGCAAGAAAATTATAATAAAATTGCACATCCAGTGGCTGCCTAAAAATCTTGTATTGAGAAAACATCACTACACAAGAAAAAGTAGAATTAAAACATCATAAACAGTAGGAGGTATCTGAATATTGTCTGACTTCCTTTTATTCTCCTCCTTCCAACTTGCAGCAAAGATTTATGAATGTGAGTTTTAAAAGCATTTTCCCAGCACTCCTTCATAGTAATTGTATTCACTGTTAGTGACAGTATCTCTGCATCAGTGGAGAATATACGAGAGTGCTAGTTCTTTGTATCCCTCTTCCTTTGATCACTGCTCCTCTAAATAATATAGGAGATTGCCAAGATTTTCCTTTAGTATCAATTTATCACAAAGAAAGCACCATTGCTTCTTATTGTTTTGAACTAATGCATTCCTGCTGAAGCCTGTTTTTATATCACAACTACTGCTAAAATGCAGTGTTATCAGACTGGAATTCAGGAGAGGATTTCTCATACATTGAATATATTTGCAAAATTTATTCACTGATCTGTTGCATTTAAAAATTCCTTAGAACGTGTAAGCTCATATTGACTTGGCACCTTTGAACTATAGTCTCTCTCAGTAACTTCTCAGCTTTTATCTTTTTTTTTCTTCCCCAATTTCTACACCTCCTCTCCCCTCTCTTTTAAGACTGTTCTCTCATTGCTGAGCTTTCAGAGAGAGACATCTATTTTACATGTTATGGTCCAGTACGTGACATGGAAGCCAAACTGCAGCAGCATTCTCAAAGAAAGCCTCTGTTATTTGTCTACATTATTTAGCTTTAACCTCTTCGCACATGAAATTGTCCAGTAACTGCCCAAATCTTTAAAACCAAAGCAATTAACACGAAAGCAAAACTGATTACTGACTAAATATATGGAAAGCACAAAGCCAAATAAATGGATAAACAAGCCTATATAAGAATAGTATTCTTTCTCTTTCAAAACTTCCATTTATGGTTACCAGACAGTTACACAGAGTATTAAGAAATCCCCAGGACAAAAAAATCATTTTACTTCGAAGTATATTCCTGTGTTAAGTCCAAGGTTAGTGCAATTTAATTAGCTGCAACAGGTGCATAAAATTCTTTTAATTTTACCTATATTTAAAAATTCATTAGTCCCACTTGGTACAGAAGATTAAGAAAATCTGAGATTATACCAAAATAGACGTTTTTCATACTACTGCTAAAAAGCTATTTTACTGTCTCCTCAAAACCACATAATGCATATGCAGATATGATATATATTTTACTTATCTCCTGATAAGTAGAATTTCAATAGTATATGAAAACACAGAAAACACAAATATAAAAGCATACTAGGTTAGTTAATTATTTCTGTCATTTTTTTCTCTCTCTCCTAAAATGCTAGAAAACTGCAGTGATTAGAAGCTTGTCACTCAATTGTCATTGTCTTCTATGAAATTACACATGTAGTCGGCAACTGACTTATTTAAACATTTTATACACATATTATCATTCATTTCCATTGGGAATAAAAGCTTATTGATGTATTTCCCACCTCCACAAAGTTTAAATGCTGAGTATCTAGAACATTTTACCTATAATGGGAATGTAGGGAATTAGTGTTTAATATGACATATAACAGTGTCTATGACAAGGAGGCATAGAAGGAAAGTTGTGCTTTATTAGAATGGAAATACATGATCAGAAGTTGATTTTAGGAATCATAAGCTTTCCTGACAGTCCAATTTCTCCTTTGAAATATTTAAACCATACCTTTGAGTTTCAGGTATGTGAGAGAAATCCACTTGTTTAACAAATTTGTGCGTATCATCCGAGGCTTGCTGAGAAAATGCAGGGTGGAATGCATCAGTTTATACAACCCTTTGCTGTTCTGCCTCATACCTGTCACTTCTTAGGTCAACGTAGTTCAACTGAGTGTCCAAGCAGACAAAAAATTCTCTCAGAAATAGATATCTATAAAGGAGAGGCTAAACACACTTGTCAGAGAGTGAGTTCTTCACAAATTCTCTGGTCAAAGCTACGACATTCTGTAGAAATCCAGTCTTTTTTCTAACTATATAATTTCCTCTTCTGAAGTCTGACAGTTAAAGAAATATTTAAGTCAGATGAAAACACCATTTCTGGTTTTATCCAATTAATCTTCCAAACCCTTGCAAAAATTCCAGACTTTTTTTTTTACTTTTGCATTCCACTATGAATTCAGGAAAACATATGGTGAATAAATGTTGTTTCACTTCATTGCAAAACTGATGTAAGTAAGTGGACCATAAGTCTGGTCCAAAATAGTCTTTTTTTTTCTGATTAGAAAACATTAATTTGTCAAAAAATAAACATTTGTTGCTAATCATAGACTTTTTCATGAAACTTTTTTCAAAAACTTTTCTTGAGTTCAATATGAAATGTATGATCTGAAAAAAATAAGAGCTCTAAATCTTCTGTTCTCCCTTTTTCAGCCATTCTGTTGGTGACAAATCTAATTTTAAATCCTAGCTTGATTCAGACATAGGCTGCAACCCTGATATCTAATTTCCATTGTGAATGCTTTTAAAACTTAGAATCATGCTCTTGCTTCACACCAACAAACATTTATTTATACAGAATAAACTGACCCAGCTGAGAGAATGACATCATAACTTCACGCGTTTGAATTGCACGCAACACCCATTTGAAACTGTCTTACCCATCATAAGCAAGTGCATTAGCTAACAATCCATGAATTATATTAAGCAGAAGCAAGCTTTAGTTGTCCCTGTCTGTCATTTTGAAAAGAGTTGCAAAGGACTTTTTCTTTCTTATGTGGTGAAAAAAAATATATTATGAAGGGTCCAAAAATATATTTTAGAATATGAATCTCCATTCATTGTATTCATCATGTTCTCCATCATGTTACAGCTTCCTGTGTAGCCCTTCGCACAATATGGTAGATTGTCTCTGTATATGTATTTACTAATACAGGTAAGGCAAATACTATCAATCAAGAAATTGATATACATTTCAAATAATTCCAGAAGAATGGAATTACATTAAAGCTGTTTGGCAGATTTCACCTGATAAAATATTTCCTCCAAAGATGTTTGTACAGTTTAAATGAAATATATCTCCATGTTCCTTATATCAGCAACTGCATATGTTAGAATATGAAGCACCTATCAGCATGGATAGGACCAGATATTTACACATAATATTTTTCTTTCAGAATCTGATATAGCTAGTAGACTATAGGTCAATCCTTTTCTCACTGAAAACAACAAAAAGATTCCTATTGTTGTTAAGATCAAGTACACACTGCAAGTCCAGAATATTCACACACTAAAGAATTGTACCATTACCATTCACATAAGAAATACAATTAATTAATGTTAAAAATGAACTAGACAAAGATTAAAACTGGTTTATCAGAAGTTGGGGTGAAGGAGAACAAGTCATCTGAATAAACATTTCACAAGACTATTGTAATAGTGCTGATAAGAAGGAGACTAGTTGTATTACAGTAGGGCGTTCTATAATTAATTTAGTTAACAGCACCTGAAGGTGAAGAATAAGCAGAATGTAAGACATGACAAGGAAAAAAATTGCCCTCTCTCTTCCTCCCTCCTCAAAGGAAAATATTAATTTTGGACTGACCATATTTGTGGGTGAATATTCATTTTGAGGTAAAGACCTAAAAATTAGCTATTTAAACAACATTCTATATACTACTAATGTGAGGAAATAACTCTGAGTTATTCACATAACATTATTTCCCTCTTAATTGCACAGAAGCCCTTGACAACAAAGAAATATGTAGTCCTAAGGAACTAGGAGGTTTTAAAAAGTACTTACAAACGTTCATCTATCCCATGTGCTTTACATTTATTTAATTTGCATTCAGACCTTGCAGACATTAGAGACATCACAGACAGCGGAGTAAGTATATGACACCTTGGGATGATGAACTAACATACATTTGAGTATTGCAAGTGATAGAACAGCTTTCAGGAAGAACAGATCCCAGAAGCTTCAGCACTGGCTGTCAGGTAGGTCTGATGTGATCTGTGCACTAATGAATAAATAATAATAAAAAGTATCTTCTCTTTTCATTGCTCAGGTCCTTCAGTTGAGGTGGCAGTTTCTAATAGTTCCTTCTTATACTACAGTTTAGAGATTTAAAAAAAAGGTTGAAAATTTATTTTTTAGTTAATAAAACATTGTCACAAACAATTTTCTGTTATGAGGTGTAAACTCATTGAAAATTCTAGTGAAGGTAAATCAGGTTTCCAGTTCTTGTATGTGTAATATTACCAGTCAGATATTTCAGATGAATCCTTACAGCACTTCATATATATAAATTATGAGGAGCTTGCATAAAAACTCTGGTACACGAGACAAAGATCTGATTAATTTTATGCTTATTTGTTTGTCCAAAGGAAGAATAAACTCTTACTCTGCTGTTTGGTTCATCACAAAAGAAAAAATGCTTACAACGTGGCTATGAACTAAAGAGAAAAATGCCATTCTCTGGGAAAAAAAACTATTGTCGCTGGATCCCCCTTATTTTAAAAAATGCCAAGGTTAAAGCTATTTCTAAGACATATCTTAGTGCGAGTTCCAATTCACAAGTAGTGCACTTGCTACAGTAGCATACAAAAGAAAAACACATCCACAGTATAAATAATGGGAAAAGAGAATCATTATATCTCTAAAGAGCAGAGTAATATAAATATTAACAAGAGCAAAACTGGAAAAATACAAAATATTAGTACCGTTTTGAAGAATTGTAAATTACATTTGCCTATGTTCTTTCACTTTATTTGATTTTCTCATAGAAACCCCACAGAGTATTACAAAAGGATGATACATAAATGTTTCCATAGCATTTAAAGGTGATCTTGAAGCAGCTGGGACTAAACTAATAATAAAGAAACCCTATAGGATTCTATATTGTTTGCTGAGAACTATAATGGTAATAATACAGATGATACATTTGTTACTTCAGTTGACAGAGGTTTTCTTTTTTTGTAAAACAGTCTGGAACTTTCACTGTACAAGACTGGGAACTCTTCTGTCTGATGCCAAAGGCGGCTTTCTCTGCTGGAGATGTCACATCTGTCATTGAATCCTGATTGCGCCTACATAGGAGAAACAAGTCTGATGTTGTTTCCTTTAATATTGGTGGCAGCATTCCCAGCAACTTAACAAGACAGGAGCTGAGATAGGACCTAAGCACTGCCTTCATGGTGTTAGCTTCCCTCAGCTCCTGCCATCTGCTAAAAAGCCTTGAACTTTAATGTCTGTAAATCCCACAGGACTCATTCTTATATAGCAAGGTAAAATTTATTTATGCATATGCCAGCAATATACAAAGGCATTCAGTGCGTTCAGCAGGTTTTTACTGAACATGCCAATCCTGGGACAGGCATGGAATCCTGTAGCTGGCTGAGCATCTACTAGCATATATTTGTCAGTAGCCATTGAGAGAATAAGATATTAATGAGAATGAAATTATTAATGTCAGCAAAGGAGCTTTAAAATCAAAGATAACCAGTGTAAAAGTACATTTGTGCAGAATCACTCTGCTGATAATAACAATTTCACAAAAGTAAATTCATCCTTTCTAGGTCAGCTCTCTCCCTTACCACAGACAAAAAGATGCATCCTGTGAGTTGTAGATTGAGTGAAAGAGGACAGCCTGACATATAATAATAAAAAAAAAACAACAAAAAAAACCAGAAAAAAAACCAGAACTCCTGGTATGTCCAGGTTCCACAGGTGTGAAATAGTTCCATTTCAGACAGCTCCAACAACCTTCATTTTTCATGCAAACAATCTACATTAACTGTGTAAGACAGACTATCTCCCTTCTTTAAAGGCAAAGCTTCTATTTTTTGTGTGTGGTTTGCCATTTGGCTTGGTTTCATTCTTTCAGCCTAGCCTGGATAATATGTTAACTTACTGGTTTACTTTTATTTGAATTATCCTGAGGTACACATAGGTCTCCAAGCATTGACACTGAGAAATTGCAATTATTATGAAGTGGTACTTGGATATATTTCATTACACTGATATTTATTTTTCTCTCCTGAACAGCAATATATAGCTGTCATTTTCAACTCAGAACACACCGAAGTTTTTAAAGAACTTGAGCACATTACTGAAGTCACATTGCAATAACTCTAATAAATTGCACCTGTGGACTCCTCTCTGGTTTATTTATACACTGTATCACAGGTTATTAACAGAAAATAACCCACTGAGATACAACATTCTTGTTTACAGTGAGATGCTGGTGGTGACAGCAGGAATACAAAACATAAAATCAACAGGGAACACAGAACTAATAAAAAGACAAGGGCCTATAAAGCAGAAAAAAAAAACCCCAAAGCCAACTGTGAAGGCAGAAATAAAATAAAATAAACTTCCATCATAAAACAATCAAAACCTGCAGTATATTGATAGATACCAGGAAGCACAAATACCCTCTGAGCTTGAATACTTGTGGGTGTCCAGAAACCTGTGAGCTATTCAGAATCAAAATTTGATCAGCAGGGTATAGTATCTAAAAAGCTGGTTACGTCTACTTCACTGTAGCAAAGGAAATGGAAAAAAAAAAAAGTAAAATAAAAGGGAAAAAAAAAGAGAATAAGAGACAAGGAAAGAAAAAGGAAAAAAAAATCACCCAATGAAAAAAACCTCATGTTTTAAGAGAAAAAAGAAGAAGTAAAAGGAAGATTTGAGAACATACAAAGTTTTTGAAACTCTTTGGAGTTGTTATTTACCTTAAAATTGTTTTCAGAAGAACATCTGGTATTTTTACAGTTGTCTTGACACATACATTGCGTAGATGCCATGGATATATTAACAGTTCTTTTGGTCAGCATTAGAAGTTCTCTTTCTGACACCAAGAGAAAAATCACTGGAGAAAAGAATGAGAACCTGGAAGTGGTGAGGATATGGTGTTTGTTTTATCAAAAGTATCAAACTACGTTCTTTAGAATGTACTCTGCAGAGGTCTGTAGAGCTCCTTGTCATTCTATAGCTCTGCACATCACATTTTATATTGTGCTTCTCTATACCATCATTTGGTATCACCTTAGTGTCAAAGAGACAGAAGAATTTATCAGAAAGAAGAGAAAATATAGCTTTTTTTAAGGAAGATAACAGGTGAGGAATATCTCTTCTTACTCCTGACTGTTTGCAGAAAGCATGAAACGCTACAATTTTTAGCATTTATTAGCTATCAAATTCAAAAGTATCATCTATCAAAATAAACAAAAGGCAGAACTATTTCTTAGCTGTAAGTACTATACGCTAAGGCTGGAAAACAGTCACAAAACGCTAATGGGTTTGGAAAAGGCTAAACTTTGGTATAAGGCACACAGTTACATGCTCATCTCCTGCTGAAGTGCATCTTCAACTTCATCTCACACTGAAATAGTACATTTCTGGGATAAGGCAAGCTTACATATCATTCAGTCACAGAGAACATTGCCAGGCAGAGAGTAACAGTGTCCTGAGGGTTAGAGATGGGACAGGGAGTACACATTTGTGACTAGGGGAAAAACAGCAAGAGAAATAAGAAAGAGAAAAATGTTGCTGGGCAGCTCTCGAGAATCTAGTCCTGCTTCTCCTCCTCTGAACTAAGATTCTCTGGTTCATACAATGAACTTTTTGATATGATTACCCACCCCTCAGACCTATTTCACTGTCTGCACCAAGTACCTACACAATTTATCTGAAAATCTTATCTACCCTTAACAGTACGACGTGGCTTGGTTCAGACACTATGGAGTCACACAGCACCCCTTTCCATAAGAGTGGGCTCTTCAGGAATGGGAAGGTTTTAAAATGTAAATCATATTCCCTTTATTCCTCTTCTGATTCTGGCTGTTTGTAGTAAAATACAGTAAACTAACATCAGCCAGTACAGGTACTGCTGTCTGGGCTAATCACTGACCTGCTCCATTAGTTCTCCATACTACAGCAGTAAGGTTGAACAGGATCACCAGCTCACCAGGAGCTGCATATCTTGTGGGGTAACTCCACTGAGTGTCTACGTTAGGTGGATGCCTTGCTGACATTCTAAAGAATCCCTGTACTCCTGTGTCACTAGTTTTCTTTTCTGTTTGTTGTGGTGGGGTTTTTTTCACCTCTTTATTCTGAATGACAAAATACTTCACAATATTGTCAGGAAAGCTGAAGCAGAAAACCACCTATGTTATTTTTTTCAGCTAAAGGGAATCATCATTGTTACAGATAACTTCAGTTTATGTATCAGCTTCCCCCTCACCCCTCCTAATGAGCACAGATATCTGATTTATTCACTTCTTTCTGGGTTTAAAGTCATTGTCTATAACAGTTGCAGTGGAAGTGATATACAGCCTGTAAGTCATGCTCATCCCTTGCGAGGTTTTCCAAGGAGAATATCAGCCTTCTTGTATGTTTTTGAGGAAAATGTTCCACTATTTTTTACTAAAAATGGTGGCCAACAATCCTCTGCACTATTTTCTTTGCACCTGTATGCAACCAGTCTGTTCAAGGCCACTTAATATTCACATACTAAGTATTATAGATTAAGATGATTGCTATCATATCATTCCTTGCTACTCTACCAAATACCATACTGTCTTCAGCAGATCTTGGAAATTAACTGATCTGATCCAAAGCAGTTGCTTGTCTTAGCCTTAGGACAGTGTTAATATGTAGTGTAACCTACACTTTGTTGCACTTCATTCAATATATATTATTCTGAATTTAAAATTATGCATTTAATTATCAGTAATAAATTTATTTGTACAAAAAAAGTAACAAATAAAACATATTCTCATCTGTTTTGTCTTAAGAAGTGATATGCAGTTCAACTTTAACTGCCAAATCAGAAGTGACCACCTAATCTACAGTATAAAGCTATCAATTTATAATGGACATTTTTGCTTATCTCATGTGTATCTGATGCATTTAAAATAAAAGAAAAAAAGGCATTTACAAAGGAGTACAATGGTCCCTGGAGACACAACATCTCATTTTCAACTCAGTTGGCAAGAATACTAATTGCATTATCACATATTCAGCAGCATTCAGCAAAGTTATTTATTAATTCATCCTTAAGACCCAGGATGGCTGGCAGGTCACTGCCAATAAGCACTACCTTGAGAATCTCAGATGATGGTACACAAAGAAAACTAGATGTAGAGCTGCTTGAAAAAAATATCTCACAAAGAATCTAAACCTCTGAGATTTGCCTCTTTGCTAGCTTCACGACTGAGTGAAAAAAAATTTACTTGTCTCCATGAACAAAACAAAACAAAAAACCCCATAGCTTTCATGAGCATAAAAGAGAAAGGAAGAAAGAAACAAAGGGAAAATATACAGGCTGATCTACAAATCATAAAGCGTGAGATTATAAAAGTTGCAGAGGAGCCAGGAGTCAACATGCTAAACAAGGAGCTGCATCCCACAATCTGATCCTCTATCGTGTGTGTGTTGTGCTCAGCTTCACTGATTCTGAGGCAAGCCAATTAAATTCCAGAACAATTTTCAATATTTTTTTATATTTCCTCTTTATCACTATATTTGGCACTAAATTGAAGCCTACATCATAGCATGGAGAGAAAAATTGAGAAAACAAGGAGGAAAGACAGGCAAAATTAGGACACGTAGTGATATTTGTTGTTTGTTCTGAGGAACAGGAGCTTCAACAATGTGCTGTTTAAACAAGACATGAACAAATTAAGACTGAAAGAATTATTTAAAACAGCAGTCATGCAAATTATAATGGTACAGAGTTACCTGAACTCAATTCAGACAAACTGTTTTGAGTACAAGTAACAGCAGACCTCAGCAAAGATCTCTACAAGTTCTCATTTTATTCAGTTTCTCAAGATGACCTTATTATCGGAGAGGACAGGCCGAGGAGGGGGGAAATCAAAATGGAATAGACTGGGAAAAATGAATTTTTGGTGGGAGAGAGAAGCAGTAGCACAACCAGAAAGGTGAGAAGAAAACCAAAGCTATAACTGAAATGGGAATAGGTTTAGATGAGTAGAAATTTGGGGCTTAATCTGAGACCTATGTCCAATTCAGAGACAAATCAGATATGGAACAAAGAAGAAAGAGATGACCTTATTAAAGGGGAGGGGAGCGCAACAGTAAGAGGGAAATTATTTTGAATTTGAAGCCTAGGTCATTCCCTTTGAGTGGGCAGGGAGACCAATATAGGGAACTTGCATATTAGAGAAAACATGGTCAGGTGTTACTGAGAAATTATAGGTGACAGTTGTGTATCTAGAGCACAGACAGGGAAGTTATGGTATGAGAGAAAATTATCTCACATCAGGAACATGAAAAGGGATTTTAATCCAACCCAGCAAAAAGACTGGGGACAGACATTTTGTGGAAAAAAAGACAGATGCTGGAACTAGGAACAAGGAGTAGGTCACAGTGAGGCATGAATGTGCTGGAACTGCACATCATCCACTTGATGTCTGAAAGACCCACTGACCACTAGTCTGGACCATAAAATCATAGAATTCTAGAATCACAGAGTCACATAATAGTTTGGGTTGGAAGGGGCCTTTAAAGGTCATCTAGTCCAGTCACCCCTGCAATGAGCAGGGACATCTTCAACTAGATCAGATCTCTCAGACCCCAGTCCAACCTGACCTTAAATATTTCCAGGGATGAGGCATCTACCACCACTCTGGGCAACCTGTTCTAGTGCTTCATCATCCTCATGATTAAAAATCTTCTTCCTTATATCTAGTCTGAATCTACCCTCTTTTAGCTGAAAACCACTACCCCTTGTCCTATTACAACAGGCCCTACTAAAAAGTCTATCCCAGTCTCTCCTATAAGCTCCCTTTAATTACTGAGAGGCTTCTGTAAGGTCTTCCTGAAGCCTGTTCTTCTCCAGGCTGAACAACTCCAACTTTCCCAATATTTCTCCATAGGAGAGGTGCTCCATCATTCTGATCATGTTGTGGTCCTCCTTTAGACCTGCTCCAAAATGTCCATGTCTTGGATCAAGGGTGGACATTTGTAATTGCCATTAACCTCTCACTGTCTCAAGAGACAGAGGTCTGTTCATAGAAGTCATGGAACTCATTATATCAATAACCTGCAATAACATGATGCTCTGTGACAGCAATTCTACTTTTCTACCTCATTTTCAGTTGAAAACTCAATTGTTGCACTCTGACACATTTAAATGTTAACATTAAAAGAAAACTATGTGATGGCTTGAGGTTGTAGTACAGAGAGTCCGAAAAACATTAACATAATATATTCTGTATAAGCATACAGCTTACACAGCTCTTTTGCTTTCAATTTTAATCTAGCCTTTTATTAGATTTCAGGAAGTAGATCTTCAGCTGATGTTAACAGTAACAGTTCTATTCATTTTAAGAGTTCTTCATGATTCATTGCACAAAGCTAAAGAACGATGTATTTGAACAGACCTGATTTTGTCTTGTTTCTTTTCCAACCTCCTCTGCAAGTTTGCCAGATACCATTACACTGCTTAGATCATCTTATGTTCTTCTACTAACTCAGTCACTCATAGTAAAGGAATAAGCACCAATGGATATGGTTTTTAACAAGTAATTCTGACAGGCTCAGTGGGATTATTTCCAAGAAGAGTTAGAACCCACTCTTACTTCAGAAAACTCAATAAATTCAAGATAAATTTTCCCACTAACCTGTAAGGATGTATAGTATTGGACCACAACATTCATACATTTTAATATCATAAATGTCCACAATGTAATGTGACCATGTAAAGCAGACCAAAGTGTTTACCAAAGGATTTCTAAATAGCACCCAAAACTATTTCCTGGGCTATTAAATACTTTTAGAAAATTGTAAAATCTTTAAATTGACTTAAAATGACTGAGAAAAATACCACACCTTTGCTAGGTAATTTATTATATTATTAAGTCATTGATATATATCTTACTATTATTAGCATTGTCATCTTTTCTTTTCATTATGCCCTTTTATCCTATTTGATTATAAATCTTTTTACTGCCAGATAAAGTCTTTTCCAGACAGGTATTTTGAAAATCTCATAAAAGTATCTCTTTATCTTCTTTCCCAAGGCAAAAAAAAAAAAAAAATCATAACAAGACAGGTTTTTCACGCCTTGACTAGTATTTTTGGCAATTTCTTTCATTTTTTTTTTTTAATTTTTCTCAAAGGTATATAATGAAACAGTATACACTAATGATCTTATCAAAAATTCCTCAGAAACAACATCTCTATCATGACTGAATTGCCGTGCTTAAATATAGTCAAACAACATCCCTTTTAAGCACAGCACTATCTTAGAAGGTCATTTTCTACTGGCTATCTCAATGATACTATGCTCCTTCTCATTGTCACTGATTGTAGGATACTGTTTCCCATCTAATGAAGTGTGACCTAAGCCTTTCTTTTTCTTATTTTTTTTTTTAATTTCTTTTAAGCTATGTGAACTTGAATTTGGCTATATAAAAATGAACATAGTTCAGATTGTATATTTTACCAAACAACTCAGAGTGGTCACTTTAGTGGACTTGTACCTACTGTTATTTACCCCTCTATCAATTTTTGCAATGCTACAGGTTATTGGTTTGGGGTTTCTTTAATATTTTTTCTAAATTTTTTTTATTATTTCTTCAGCGGTGGAAGCATTCCTGAGGCTCAGAGACTGCAACACCAGGAGTCTGGACTTAGATATTCATTTAATTCAATTGACCTATACAGTATCTGTGCAACAGTCCAAACCACTGGATGGAATGCAAATACATTTTCCAGTGTCTGAGCAATGGGTTGTCATTCCGTACTCCACCCTCTGCCCCAGCATCCTCAATGTTCTCATAGTTTAGCAATGTCCTTTTTTCCTTACTATCTTAACAATTTCATCTCTCAGCATTAGTTCGGTATAACTTGACTAACAACAATTGTAGGATCTTTAAGCAATCTCTTTAGCATTCATTAAATCTTATCCTCAGTGGTCTTCACAGCAACACAGTATAAGCTAAATTTGCTAAGTAGAAAAGAGTTCATTTTCCAGACCCCCATGGGGATATTGTGCCTTCATAACTGATGACTGAAAAGTCAAGGGAACAGAGCTTAAAACAAGTGCTCTATTTTGGCCTTGTACATTGCTAATAATACCCTCATCAGTGCTGAGCAAACACCTCACTGTATTTCAGTGGGGTTATTTGTGGAGAGAGCTATTGTCAATGTAATGGTAGCCATAGGGGAACGAGAAGATGCTGAATTAGGATTTGACTTCTGGGACATAAAGCTTTTCCCTTATGAGACCGGAAGAAGAAGGCTTTGCCCCTAAGCAAAGTTGAAGAAGAGGTGATGGTTGACCTGACATGGCTGGAAGGAGAACTGACTGAAATGTAAACAATGGAAAGATCCAGATGTAAACAAGGGAACGAATTCGCTAGAAAATAGTGTGTTGTTTTTAGTTAATAGCCAATAAAAGGTTTTGTAGATGACATATTCACAGCAGTAAAAGACTATAAAAGTAGTTGTAAAGGAGCAATAAAGTGATTCTTCTTCATCACCTAGCAGAGTTCGCTCTTTGATCCCACCATTACAAGTAGCAGAGTCAAAATCATGGACTACGTTTTCACTGTGCTAAAATGTTATGTTAAAGTGCTATTGAGATTGCTTTCATAGGAGAATGCAGAATAAAGTATCTTGCAAAGTCAAAGTAATGTAGTATGCCAGGTAGTCTGCCTCCAAGTGTGGAACCTATTTACCTATCTCGCTTGTCTTGCTGCAGGACGTACAAGGTCTTCTGACATCTGTGCTGTGCCTTACTGCACCCTGTATTACCACACGCCACCTCTCTCCTTCAATGCCCGTACTAATTTTTCATTATCTCCCATTTTTCCAAGCAGTTAGAGAATGACAAAAGACAGAGCAGCAAACCTGACAGCAATTAGGGTGTCAGGATAGCCACACCTGCTTCTAGAGACCAGAATGAACTGCAGTAGGTCATTTTGTCTCACAAGTCATACTCTCCTGAATGGTGTAAGCCTCAGCCTTAGCTGAAACCATGGTACAGGGCCTAAGTGG
The DNA here is from genome assembly GCA_011057875.1 of Pterocles orientalis. Classification (NCBI taxonomy): domain Eukaryota; kingdom Metazoa; phylum Chordata; class Aves; order Pterocliformes; family Pteroclidae; genus Pterocles; species Pterocles orientalis. The sequence continues at coordinate 309,496 of WKFP01014007.1, read as the reverse complement.
AAGACTGAAAGTTTCATTAATCATAAATGGCTAAGATATTCTTGTTTATGGTGAGGGTTTGACACTAATGTTGCAGACATGCTAAATTTATACCCATCTCACAATGGTTCTGGAATCACATCGCAGACACCTGCTGGAGAACCATGACTTTTGAAGTTGAAATTCACCTTCATGATCTCTTACAACAGCCCAGCACAGGACCTGAAATAGAAGAAAACTCATTTCCAGGCTGTCATTTCAGCCTGTGTGTAGGTGGACATCTCTCTGCCAGACTCACACAGGTTTCGGTACAGTTGTTTGGCATTAGTAAGTCCACTACAGGTGACGTTGTCAAGAAAATATTATAGGATTTTAAGATAGTCTCGTCTCCTTCTAGTTAGTTTAAGGTCTCCTAACATTGCTTTCAAAAGTGGATCAGTGCTAGCATGAACAATATTATCAAGATCAGGATGGCCTACTCTGCACTAACCAGTTTCTGCACCTGCAGTGGGATGCCATTCCAAGACGAGCTGGAACTACATGACTGGTGAGGGTTGTGGAGTTCACTAATCACTGCCTCCAGGAGGGCATGCAGAACACCGTTTCCTTCATCCACACAGTCCCACTGTGAAAATTTCTGCTGTTCCAATTGTAGGTCGTAAACTTGTTTCCTTTCTCCCTACTTTCTCTTTCATTTTTCCTGCTTTCCTGAAGCAGACACAACATCAATACAGCATCATGATTTCATTGTTCAGCCCTACTTGCAGTTTTTTGTTTCCATTCTTCAATAAAATCTCGCTACACAGCTCTTTTTCCACCTAGGAAAAAATCGGGATGAGGACTTTTCACAATCGATGTTGTTTTCACTCTTCTCCCACAGCATATAAATATATAACTGTAGAATGAGATCTTATACTGTTTCACTATCTGAATCTATTTATTACAGAAAAGATACGTATTTCAGCTTCACTTTACATATAAACCTCTTATCTATTCCCATGCTTCAGTCATATTCCTTTGTGCACACAAACAGTAAACATGAGCTGCAGAGTCCTTCTGAATTTCTCAATTCAGTATCATTTTCTCTGGGATTCTAGCCTATCAAGGGTTTTTAATAAAATTTTATTTTACTTTGGTTTAGTTTGGCTTACTTTGGGTTGGGATTTTTATTTTATCTTTTTTTTTTTTTTTTTAAGAGTGCAATAATCTTGAAATAAACTAAACTATTTTCTCCTTCCCCAACAGGTAGTTATGTCCTCATTTGCCAATGAGGGAGCTTTAGAGTTAAAAATCTTCCCAAAGAGTATCAAATTAAGAAAGCAAAAGCATTTTTAAAAAAGAGAAACCCAACCAAAACAAACACCTTTGTTTTTCAAAGCCCTAAACAAAAACATCCATTAACAGGAATTAGTAAACTTTACGGTTCTTATTTAAAGAAACTGTGACTAGAGTGTACACCTTAAGAACAAGCCCAAAACACACCCGCTTTCAATGGTGTCTGCCTCACAGACACACACACACACACAAGAACATCTCCATATACAAAACTTGTCCTTTCTAACTCAGGCCTTTTTTAAATTACTCAGTTCATAGCTAGGGAATATTTTCATACAGACCACACTTGATTAATGGGGCCAGCTCACATTAGTCACAGTTCTTTCAAGAAAAACTTTGATACAGGCCACCTGTCAGAGCCTAGTCTGACTGTATGCACATGCAGGCTGGAGCATTAAGCAAAGTATCCAGAGAGAGACAGAGAACACAAGAACAGGCTCCATTCTGATTTAGCTCCTCTAATCTGCTAAAAAGTGATTTGGCATCAATATAAGCAAAACCAGGGCGACTTGTCCTCCACTGCTTTTCAGATACCTTAAATTCAGATCCTGGACTGTTCTTCTACATATTCCATAAAATGAACCCATAATCACTTGTTCTGGCTTTTTTTTTTGTGGGTTTGTTTGTTTGTTTGTTTGTTTGTTTTGTTTTGTTTGGTGGGGTTTTTTTTTTTTTTTGTTTTTTTTTTTTTTTTTAGGTACAGTTTTAAAGGCATGCAGTCCCTATTAAGAAAAGACTGGAAATCTCCAGCTGTATGCCTTTAATATTTTTCAAGCCAATAAAAGTGAAAGCGACTGTTAACTGCTACATGCTGCACAGAAGCAAACTTCCTGCCTTCCTGTGAAATACCTCCCCTATAATCCAGTCAGGCAGACAGCCCTCTTTTCAGTCCTCTCCCTTATTACGCTGAAGAAGCGTCTCTCCTTGGGTAAGGCCTCTTTTATTTTTTTTAGTATTGCTCCAGGTCTCTGAGTCAGTTATCTGTTGCTTGTCACAAGGCATTAGTAGCTCACCTTGCTGTAGCTGTGGTGAAACATTTCATTTTCTCTCTTTCTCTCCTTTACAGACAAAAAGAGCAGGCACTCTTCATACAGATCATGATCCAGATAGCAGTCTCCAGGTTGCTGTGAACCCTATGGCAGTTTGCCTGTCATCTTATATGAAGAAGCCTGCTCACCTTACTCTGTTATGGACTTTTAGAAAAGGTATGCCATACGTGGTAGCTGGGGGAGAGTGGGTAGGGGAAGGGACAGGAGAACTTTTTATTTGGACCAGGTTCTGTGATCCTGTGGTGGACGTTCTGTAAGACAGACTTACAGAACACCATCTGCAGAGTCAACAGTACATGTGCAGATGTCCAGAAAGGAGATCAACAAGCCAGCTGCAGCTGAGTTTTCAGCTTTTGATATGTAACAGGTGGAATGTCACCAGTGATCCCAAAAGCACCATTACAGTTGTAAAAATTGGTCAGGGAATTTGGCTTTGAGAGTACTTGTGTGCCAAGTATAAATGCAGACTGTAAACATATTGGATTTTTCCCTTTCAGTTCCCAAAAGTTCTGCAAGCAGCTTATGACGTTTCAGTTGGAATCACCCTGAGTATTCCTATCGAAACATCTACCATAACCAGGTCATTTCTGAATGATGTATTGAGAGTGTTCAGTTTTGAAATGACAGATAAATAGTTTGTTTAGGGATGTACATAAAGGCCATGGAGGCATACTTCTGTTCTGTCATAAACTGACCAGCTCTTAAAATCAGGCTTAAAATATTTCTGTGAACATTTCTCAGTCAGTGAAAATTCAAATTGCTACAATACTTTGAACAACAAATGTCAAAATACAAATGTACTGTTCAGATTTTTCAAGTAAATTTTGTTGATTGCTCTCATATAGGACTGTTTCTGTATCATATTATCATAGTTTGCTGTAGAAATACTTCTTTTTCCCCCCTGCCTCCCTGCTGCTAGTGCCTGCAGTGAAATGAACTAGCTGCTTGGTTGTCATTCTTGACATTTTTTGTTCGAATAAAAACCAACACCTTAAATTTCCTATAAGATGTATTTCTTACATGGGACAGCTGGTGGAACAAAAGGGAAAATTGTTTGGAGGGAAACAGTGTCTTAGAAGTGGGCTGAAGAATTATGCATTGGCATGAGATTTCCCAGTTGTTTAAAAATATTATCTCATGGAATGTGCATAGCAATAATCAAACTTGAAGGACTTCGAGAAAAAAACAAAAAGCAAAAGCTATCTAAGCAACAGCTGTGGCTTGGGTAGCCAGAAGGATTTAGAAAATCAACAAGATCTATAAGGGTTATAAATCCTTTAAACAAATGGTGGGCATACCTTGTCAGCTGTACCTCCACTTTTTCTAGTTGTTTCTTCCACTCATAAGTTAATTTTTTTTTATGCCTTGCATCTTAGCCAAATTAAACATAATGAATTACGTTTTTTTCTAAAAATTTTTTTTTCCTTTCTCCTCAGGCATCTACTGATACATTCCTCTTTTCATGGAGGGCCACAAGGGACAAAACTGCTGAACTTGACACAATTGGTTAGCATGAGGTACTTAATTAAGTACTTCATCTCCAACACTTAACAATACTGGAAATGCACTAAGACTTATTTAGAGTGGAAACTTTATTTAGAAAGGCTACAACACTTCACCATCTCAGATTCAAAAGTAAAATTTTAACATGTCTGTTTTCTTTCAAAAACGTGTAAATACCTTTTGGCCAAGAATACAGAGAGGTTAGTGCAGACACCTGTTTCTATTCTATGCCAAAAAGAGAATATTGAATACAATCCCTGCTGCTGAAATGAACTGTAGTCTACTGTGCTTATAATATATTTCCACACAAGGAGAAGCTATAGTTTCGCTCTTCTCCTTCCCTCCCCCCATACTCTGTTAAATCCTGTATGCACAAATACAGTCATTTATAAATCCTAATCCCTATCTTGGTGAATTTCCTGAACTCATCTGGCAGCTGCTTTCCCAAGACTAAGCCTACAATGTATTCAGGTAAGAATGGGCTGGTTCAGAGAGTTCAGGTAGTTTCATAAATTCTCTACTGTCGTGGTTTTAAGGCCACCCAGCAATAAGCAGCAGGCAGCCTCTCACTCTCTCCTCTCCAGTGGGATGGGGAGGAGAACCTCAAGGACAAAATGGTGAAAACCTCATGGGCTGAGGCAAGGGCAGGGAGGGTTCATTCACCATTTATGGTGATGGACAATAAACAGACTTGACCTGGAGAAAACACAAAACCAACTTAATTTGTTAACAATCAAAACCAGAATAAGATAATGAGAAATAGAACATATTAAAAAGGCACCTGTCCCCCACCCGTGCCTTCTTCCCAGGCCCAAAGCCTTTGTTCCTGATTTCTCTGCCTTATCCCTGCTGGTGGCAGAAAGGGGTTGCAGTCAGTCCACCCTGTGCTGTCTCTGCCGCTCCTTCCTCCTCTGGGGAGGGTTCCTCGCAGTCTTCCCTGCTCCAGCATGGGGTCCCTCTCAGGGGTGAGTCCTTCACAAACTGCTCCAACATGAGTCCTTCCCATGGGCCGCAGTTCTCCACCAACTGCTCTGATGTGGGTGCCTTCCAAGGAGCCACAGCCTCCTTCAGGCGCAGCCACATCCTCCAGCATGGGGTCCTCCATGGGCTACAGGGTGGTATCTGCCCCACCGTTAAATCTCCATGAGCTGTCAAGTTCCATAGGCTGCACAGGGACAATGTGTGTCACCATGGTCTTCACCAGGGACTGCAGGGGAATCTCTGCTCAGGCACCTCCTCCCTCTCCTTTCTCTTCACTGATCTTCGCATCTGCGTAGTTCTCTCTCACATCCCACTCCTCTCTCAGTCTCTCACAGGTACCATCTCGCTAGTCCCCTCTCCTGCTTCCAAAACCTTGGAGTCAGGGCAACTTCCAGGAGCCATCACTGTAGCCCTTCCCTCACTACCAAAAAAAAAACCCCACCACACAAAACCACAACACCTACAAAGCTATCAATCATATTTCTTGATAGCAGACAGAGTCACAGTAGGCTTTGCCTTATTAGGATTTCCCGTGTGGCAAGACAAAATTTGATACTCTACAATAGAAATGCACAGGCGATTTGCACCTACTGGGTGCTATTAGTGGGTCATCTCACTTCTTCCCTGAATGGATTTAGGCAGAAGCATAAATGACAGCATCATATTTCAGGCACCAGCATCAGACCCTTAGTAGTCTCCAGAACTCTTCAGCCTTTATGCCTCATGCAGTTAGTGAATCTTAGAACCACCTTCAGATTCTCAATCATTCATTGCATTATTCAACATCAGTATCTTGATAATTAGACTGAAAATTAGATAATTATGTATCAGGACAAGATCTCTAAATGAATTAAAGCTAGTTTGGGGCATCTGCTCTCTTCTTAAATGATCATTCGTGTCCTATGATAATGGTGTTTTGCAAATCCATGTCTACTCTCTGTAGTAACATGGTCCAGGTATTATACTGATAAGATCCTAGGTAAAACTTTTCTTCCTTAAAAGCATGTAGAAATATTTTAAACCTTTTTTTGTTTGTTTGGCTACTTTATAATGAAATATGAATGTATAGGACCTTTTTAATAACAAAGACAGTTAGAACATCTTAGTTTTTATTCCAGTTAAAGCTCTTGACAAAACTCTCCTGGACTTAAGTTACATAAAATCCAGCTTTAGTCAGTAAACTTAGACAAGGATAATATTGTAAGACCTACACAGACTGCTTTCTCCATTACTGTATTGTGTTTACGTGGCAAGGTTTTTGTAGCAGGGGGGCCGAAGTGGATGACTCTGTCAGCAGAGACCAGGGTCTGTCCCCATGTTGTACACAGCTAGTTCCAGCTGGCTCCAAAACAGACCCACCACTGGCTAAAGGTGAGCCCATCAGCGATGCAGGTGTTGCCTCTGTCATAACATAGTTAAGAAAGGTTAAAAAATGCCACACAGCAGCTGTGAGAGAGAGGAGTGAGAGAAACAGCCCTGGGGATACCAAGGTCTATGAAGAAGGAAGGGGAGGAGGAGCTCCAAGCACCGGAGCAGAGATCCCCTGCAGCCCACAGAGAAAACATGAAGCAGGTTATCCCACCTGCATCCCATGGAGAACCCCATGCCACACCAGATATATACACTGCAGCCCATATAGGAGCCCATGCTGCAGTAGGTGGATATGCCTGAAGGGAGCTACAGCTCATGGAGAGCCCAGACTGGAGTTGGTTCCTGGCAGGAACTGCAGCCCCTGGAGAAGAGGCCATGGCGGAGTAGGTTTTCTGGCAAGACCTGTGACCCATGGGGAATATACACTAAATCTTTGCAAGTCTATTGCTGAAGGACTGCATCCCATGGAAGGGACCCACACTGGAGCAGAGGAAATGTGTGAGGAGGAAGGTGGAGTGACAATGTGGTGTTATGAACTGACTGCAACCCCCATTCCCCATCCCTCATGCAATGCTCAGGGTGGGGAGTAGGTAGAAGAGTCAGGAACAAGGAAGTTAAAGGCTGTGCAGACTTCAGACAAGTAAGCAAAGTCCATTTTCTTTCTAAGAGAGAGGTAAGTAATTCAGATGAGATCAAAACTAATCTGAATATCAACTTATGACAGCACAAAACCAGAAGGGAAGCCAATTTTTTTTCTACTTTACTATTCTTTTCATGCTTGTAAGATTAGGCAAGTTAAAATCACCACAGAAAGGATATCATAGCTGTGCTGAAACAGAAATGACAGAAAAATCACATGAGAAAATTCGACTATACAAAAATTTCTACCAAAGCTAAATTTGTTTGAGCAAGAATTTGAATGTCTGTGCTAGTACCAAAGAGTACCCTGAATATCAGATTTATTTCACATACATTTGTTACTGCTTTTTAGAAAAAAGCAGCACTTTAAGGAAACTTATTAACAGGAATACCTACCTTTTTTTTTTGTTGTTTCTGAATACACATTCTTGTGGTAGATAGAGAGCATCTTCCACTGTTAAAAGGAAATGAGAAACCAAGCTGAGAAGTATACAGACTGCATACATTCAATTTTATGAACAAGAAGAGATGTATTTGAAAAAACATGCAGTACTTAAAAATGTTCAATCCTGCTGTGGCACCAACCACTGCAACACGAACTGATCTCCTACGTGCCAAGAGTAGGGAAATCCTCCATCTAAGGAGCATGACCTTACTTATTTAATGGTTCTAAATAACTAAAATAAGCCTTGAGTCTCTGTGTCATTCTATCATCTTTCTCTCTGCTTTTGCTATTTCAACAATGTCTTCTCAGAATTAGAAAAAAGGTCACTTGGCCTGCAAAATTCCTAAAATTCCCAACTTCCCTCTTTCTTTCACTTCGGAACAAAATAATTTAAATGAGAAAAGCAAAAGCAAATCATCAAATCAAATTATTTTTGGCAGCTTCCTTTGAGATTTTGTGTTAGACTATGACCTTCAAAACACACATTTCTGTTGGGAAATGGTAGCATTGGCCATGGTAGAATACTTTATCCAATAATGATAGTACTAGTGCTTATCACCACTGTGTGCTCACCATGACTTGGTTTGGGTTTTATGGCTATTCAGTACTGTGCTATTTTTTGAGCTTGTTATAATGAACCCATAACCCCAGATATCTAACTCAGAATATGTGACATGCGTCAGAATATATTATATTATGTCTCCCAGACAGCTGTCCATTCACACTAAGTAATGTAAATCAGTAATTGTTAGGCCTTAATCTCTTTCAGGCTACTGTTCCTTCCACTGATCGGGGTAAAACAGTCAGAAAACTAACTAGTTGAGAATTCTTTCAATAAAAGTGTTTGTAGCAGTGGAAGCAGACAGTGAAAGAATTTGATGAGAATGTCATATTTATAACTGATCTCTGTTAGGGACAGATCGCACTGGAGAGGGTACTAGTTACCTGTATAATTCAGATTAACCCCAGAAACAGGGGAACACAGAGGTGAAAGAAAACCCTCCTTCCATAGACCTTCCTTTAAAACAGAACAAATTAGAAGACAAAGAAATTGTGCAGTCAGAGAGATATCAGATATACTCATTGAAAAACAAAACATGCATGTGTACAAACACAAAACTCTTTTTTAACAAGGATGTAAAAATGAGCCAGAAATCAAAATTTTACATGAAGAGGCCAGGAATTAGTAAGAATCAGAATGCATTGTCTGCTTCCAATCAAACAGAGACAGAATTGGCAAGAAGTGATAGAAGCTGATGTCACTGAAAAAAGTCAAGAAGCAGTGTCTGTGTACTCAGTGTTACTCTTGGGCTGTAGTTTGCTGTTTCTGCCTGTCTGTCCTTCATCCCACTAATTCTGTTTCAGATATGAGGTACAGGTGTACCTGGGGTGAAAAAACAACCTCTCATTAAAAATATACGGTAATTTTTCATAGTAATTCAGGCAGAGGTAATGAAACCCAGCTGAAACTATATAATCAATAATAGGTAGAAACCACAAGAAAATATCTTCTCAGGAAAAATACAAAAAGAACCATTGAAGCAGATCTAAAATTTGTAAGAATCCTTTCCATCTACAGTTTTGTTTCCATGGGTTCCTAAAAGTTTGCATTATGCAAGCACAGCAACGAGGTCCTTTTGTGCCACTGAAAACAATGATGTCCATATAATCACAGCTATTATAAGCCAAACTAAAGAGTATGAGTAATAGTGTCTCTGTATCTCACCAGAATGCATACTCAGCTGCTTTCTTTGCAGTGAAAAAATATGCTGTAAAGGGAAAAATCTACAGTAAGTGGACAGATTTAAACTACAGTTGAGTCTTAAAAAAAAACCTAACAACCTTTGGGAAATGTTGCAAGACTGATCTCTTTCTGCAGGCATTTCCTTATTCATTAATCTCTTTTAATTATGGTCCATGGGCAAAAGTGCAAAATTGGCCTTTATCTGTAGCAGTGTTCACTGCTGCCACTTTGGGAGGTTCACAGAAAGATCAAGGATAGTAACTGTAGCAACTAAATATTTAGTCATTATTATTTCTTCAGTACCCTATGGTTACACTGAACATCATTAGTAAGTAGATGTGCTTGTTGTTACCTTGCCATTTCTGTTCCTTATTCTCTCAGTCTCTCTTTTCTTCTCTCCTTTGGGAACTTGGCCTCTTCTTTAGGAGACTGCCCTTTCACATCCCATATTAGATTTTATAGCACCATTGGTGAAAACCCTATTGCTAAACAGATGTGCAGCAGAGTTAATACAACTGATTAATACTGATAATGAAATGTCATTAACTGGTTTAGTCCCTTCTTGGAATAAAGAGGATATAATAATAATTCAACATTTTGTGAATGTACCATTTTGTAAGGCTTTCTAGAGGCCAAAGTACTGCCATGTTGTTATATTCCACATAAAATGCTTTATGTAGAATGAGTTACCTATTGGCCTTTATGAATAGAAACACAGGTTTTTTTAAAATAAATGACAAAACTAGATGAATGCAGAGCGCCACACATAAATGTGTCATATATTTCTGCCTGACAAAAACAACTACCTTAACAATTCTGCTTACAAACTTATTGAAAAGATTTAGTGAATAAGTGATCTTGACCTTCATCATCAGTAATGGCTAAGTTCACCTGGCTTCTCAGCCAGTGGGGCCAAAATCGGTCATTTTGGAGACTAAGGGCTTGTCATGCCTGATTAAGTTGAGGAGGAGAAAAGAGCTAGCCCATGAGCTATCTGTTATATTTAAGCCTTTTGGATACCCTTGAGAGCTACTTATCAACTTGACTGAGGCTACACTCCTATGTCTCCTTCTACCCTTTGTCCTAAATCCCCTTTGCAGTACATGCTTAATTTTTTTTAAGCTCGTGATCATATTTTTTCAATAAAATCTTGGCTTACTACATCCTTTTCTTTGGAGCTTAGGTCACAAGCTACTTTAACCTCCAGGAACTACTTGTGGTTTTTATTCTGATAGCAATCATTTAAATCATCCTCAAATTCCCTATCAACATCTTTTAATTCAATCCTCACAATTTTTATTTTAGAAAAAAAATCAGATATGAAAAGGTGAGTTTGAAGTGTGAGTAACAGTAAACTATAAATAATCTAATTAATTAAAAAGCACTTGATTACTCTTATTTCTATCTCTGTGGATTATTTTTTCCTGGGAGCTGATGAGATATAAGAACAGAGATTCACCACTGGCGATAGTACTGTGAAAGTAACTGATTTTGGAGGGGTAGCACAATAAACTTGGCATGTTGACATCTTGAGGATACCTGTGTGTTCAGGATGATCTATGAAAAAAATCTTTGTCTATGAAGAGTTCTGATTTAATATAGCTAAATCTACTTACACGACATTTTCAAACAAAATGAGCGGAAGGTTTTCCTTGTGTAACATATTTTTGTTAATCTCAAAGCAGGCATTCTTCATTTTTTTTCCAAGTAAAGTGGGATAAAATCCAGTGGGAACAGCCTGAAACCTTTTGGTTTGTTTGTTTTGCATTAAAACTGTTGCCCTTAGACACGACAGTCAAGAAATACGGGCATATTTCAGCAGTACAATGCTTTTCAATTTCCAGTTTCATGAAGTTGTTTTATGTGCCTATCAGCCATTTTCCCAGATGAATTATTTTGCTAAGACTGAAGAGGAAAGGAGGAAAAAATGCTACCAAAATCCAGGAACATGCAACTTTTCAAACTGCAAACTTTTTCAAGTCTGTCATAGTGGTAGTTATCAGACATAAAAATTAATGTATTTGAATAAATATTTATGTATATTATAACAGGTTTCTGACTTGCCTATTTCCTCATGTACCTTTCAGGAAAGTTAAGAAAACAACTACAAGTCATAAATAAGACATTAAATGAACCCTGCGACAATCTTCTTAATCTATTACCATGTTCCAGCCCAGTAATAATTTCTTTTCTTTGTTTTTTTTTTCATCTTCCCCCTCCACCCTGCAATATACTTCCATAAACAATCTGAAATAGAAAAGCAACAGTGAACGTGAATTGAGTTTGAGGTGTGTGAAAGCAGGATCACAAAACTGTGTACACTAGAGGATAAATTATTCTATTCCTTTCTATCAAGACAGGTATCAAAATAATTTTTCAGTCCTATTGTGTTACTCAGGCAAAGATATTTCAAATTAATTCTAAAACTCCTGTTCTGTAGAACCTAAAATAAATTAAGACTTAGGCCACATATCTAAACTTTGCATCTTCTTTAGTTCCCTTTCTATTTGGTGTCTTGGTTTTACTTAACCTTAGACTGAGATCTACATAGAAATGTACTTCCTTCATAATTTCCTTTTAGATCTTGTGAAGGGCTATAGTATTACACCTCCAGCTTTTGCATCATAAGTTCCGCATAGTTTCCTGTATTACACTGAAATGACCATTTTTGAGTTCTTTTTCTGCCTTTCCAGGTAATATGCCGTGTCCAGAAGAAAAGTAAAATATGTGGTTTTGGCATTACATTGCTTAAGGGGTTTCTGTGTTCTATGCATTTCTTTGGGGAGCAAGATTCAGCTGCTAGATTGTATTTGGCGGTACCTTGCATGAGCAGAAGTATTTTAACTGCTGCATTTTTGTTATTCATTTGATTATTTCACTGATAACATTTCAATAATATTTATGTAGTAAAAGGCTGTTCTCCTGTACCTTTTAAATCATATAATATTACTCAATCTGAAATGTAATTGATTCTTTGAAGAAAATTGAAACTACTCATAACATACACAGTTATTGAATTTGAACTAAGACATCACACTAAAGATAACAAATGACATATAGGGACCAACCTTCCAGTCTTTCTTATGCTGAAAGTAATGTTCAATTTAACATTAGTAAGAATGGAAACACTGGCTTCCAGATTTTTTGGTGTTTGCTCTTTTAAGCATGTAGTAAAATTATCTTATAATTTCCCAGTTCCTTTTCATGTTAGAGATTGCCTGAGAACAGAGATATTGATAAGGTTCAGTTGGCCCTGAGCACTCACATATCCCTTTCTCATGGATGTGTGAAAACAACATGCACAATACAGACATCAGCACAAACAATATTCCCTGTGGGAAACATCTATTTAAATCTACCATCCTACATTGCAACTCTCAAACTATATATGCTTCCTTTTTTTTTTTCACTCTTGAGAGTGAAAGGGATTACTCTGAAAGGACAAGAAAAAGAATATAATATTCCATATATAAGGATTAAAGAAATGCGCTATTTCCTTTTGTGGAAAAAAAAAATAGTGCTCTAGTGTATGTACATCACAGTACAATTATTTAAAATCGGTGACTCAATGTGTTACCTGTATTTGGACAAATCATTATTTTTACTGGGAAACTGATTTCCAGTTAAGAAAAATGTTAAAGATTTTAATATAAAGTACTGCTTTAAAACAGTGTAGCTGGACTGAACAAGATTTAATAAACCTATATAGTTTGCTGTGTCCTCTGTTGGAGGCAGAATCTACCACGTGTCTAAATTTGTATGGCTCTCACCATTTTTCATCAAAAGCTAGTCAATACACAATGCAGAAGGCTAGTGCTATGAACTATCGTTGAACACTGATAATTGCTTTAAGCCCGTCAACATCGCTATGTGTCTTCAAAAACATGAGGATTTTGAAAACAATTAGATCTCACTTTAGAGCAAGACTTATTTTTCATCTTTTGGAAATTATCTACAATTTATGTAAAGAAGGTTTTATCAACCCCAACTCTTTCAGCCTGTCCTCATAGGGGAGGTGCTCCAGCCCTCTGATTAATTTTGTGGCTCTCCTCTGGACTCTCTCCAACAGGTCCGGGTCTTTTTTATGTTGGGGGCCCCACATCTGAACACAGTACTCCAGGTGGGGTCTCACGAGAGCAGAGTAGAGGGGGAGAATCACCTCCCTTGACCTGCTGCTAATGCTTCTCTTGATGCAGCCCAGCACACGGTTGGCTTTCTGGGCTGCAAGCGCACACTGCCGGCTCATGTTGAGCTTCTCATCCACCAATACCCCCAAGTCCTTCTCCTCAGAGCTGCTCTCTATCCATTCTCTGCCCAGCCTGTATTTGTGCATGGGATTGCCTCGACCCACATGCAGGACCTTGCACTTGGCCTTGTTAAATTTCATGAGGTTTGCACTGGCCCATCTCTCAAGCCTGTCAAGGTCCCTCTGGATGGCAACCCTTCCCTCCAGCGTGTCCACCACACCACACAGCTTGGTGTCATCAGCAAACTTGCTGAGGGTGCGCTCCATCCCACTGTCCATGTCTCCAGCAAAGATGTTAAACAACACTGGTCCCAGTACTGACCCCTGTGGAACACCACTTGTCACTGGTCTCTACTTGGACACTGAGCCATTGACCACCACTCTCTGAGTGCAGCCATCTAGCCAGTTCCTTATCCAGTGACTTTCTTTGGAAATTAAACTTTACTCTTGCCTCAGTGGGAATGACCTCAGCAGGGTGGTTGCAGTTCTCTGCTGCCTTCCATAATGGACATTTATTGTGATTTTTAGCCAAAAAAAAATTGACTAATTCTGATGCACAAACTAATTTCTTATTAAAGTGACTCTTTTCCAATGGATAGAATATGGGTGGCCTATTTCCTTAATGACATCAAAAAACTATAGCTGACTAACCATTTCAGAATTCACGACCTGAAGAAAAACTCACATAAGCCATGCACAGTAATGAGCATGTCAGACTCTGCCTTCACGTCAATATGTTACTTTTTCACTTTTCATTCTGTCCACTTGGTGACTGACAAGCTAGTTTAAATAGACACACGTGTACACTGCTGATTCGTGGCTTGGATAAGCAGTCTGCATAATCTATGAAACATCATCATTTTGACACAAGTTTTCTTAGGACCATAAAACTACCTTGGAAAACAAACCAAAGCCAGATAATGTCACAGCAATCCTTAAATAGCAAGGGCAACCACTAGACAAGTCTGCAAGTCTGGATTTCCTCAAAATTAGTGATGTCCCAGTGTCAACACAGGGGAAAAAATAGAAAAAATAGAGCTTCTTGTTCGACACATAATCAGCTGAATAGTTCTCTGTAGAACAGTTTTTTGTGGTTATTTTCTAGTGGACTTTCAGCTTAGGAGTGAGACACTTTGTATCTTTTTATTTTAGGAAAGGAAAAAAAAAAAGCTTCAAAATATCTCACTTCTTTCTTCAGGTATTTACTAAAGTTGGAGATACACAACCTTTCTTTTTTCTTTTCCCTTCCCCTTGCTCTTTGCTCCCCTTTATTTTTTTGTGAAAACAGCACAGTAGAAAGTGAGTTTCCAGAGTCTAGCAGAGCTGTTAGCATCTGTAGGTGACCAGCTGAGAGACTAATAAAGTCATCTGAAATAGGAAATTAAAAACCATAGGGATAACACTACGTGGGTCTCTTTCCTACATAAAAAGAAACAGGCACATCCAGTTGGCTTTCCCTATAGGAGGGACAAAGGAAATGGTTTAACAGAATAAAGTGGCTTGGTTTCTATGCAGCTGCTGAAGTTTTGTAGGGCTGCCATTCTCTGACCACTTATATGTCTCATCTTCTCTCTCCTTTCTCTATGCTTCTTCATAATGACAGAGTATTTTTATTGCTGTGAGAACCAAGCAAATGTTATTAGCTTTATGTTCTGATTTTCTACTATGGCTATACACAATAAGAAAAGAGCAGTCTGTTAGAAACAAATGTTTCCCATAGAGTTTTCCAGATGTGGAAAATCCTGTGTGGTCCCTTGTTAGTAGGGTCAGCCACTGCTACTACACCACTTTCACATCTTTCCTTCCTTTTCCTCACACAGTGACACTCTGTAGCCAGGAAGGGACTTTTCAAGTTCCCGTTACTTCTAGTGAAATTCTGTATGATAATATGCTCTATACTGAAAACATAACACAGTAGCTCCAAATGCAAATGATTTCCTGATTTTTAAAATTTGAACTTAACAATGTAAATAGGGAGTTGTGAATTTTCATTAACTGCCCCTTGCACAGTATTCTACATATATAGCGTAAGGCAGTGAACTTTTACTAAGTATTAATTATCACAGAGATAGAAAGGAATCACACAAAAATATTCAAAGGCTAGAAGTGGTCTGCCCTAGCCTTTCAATATCATCACTGAACTTTAATGCTGTGTAAAAAATCCTTTTAATTTAATGCGAGTTGTACATTCTTATTTCTAATGACCCTACAGAATTTAACGTAAAAATAAAAGATAAAAGTAAACTGTTAGTCTTTTCACAAGTACGTTGTCTGAGACCTTAAGTGGACTCAGAGAAGCAACACCCATCAATCATGAAAAGCGGGGTGTTTTTTTTTTTCTCTTCATAACCAATTGCTACCCACTTAACAGTGCAAAATACCCTGATCCCCAAAACACTGTTTGTTTAGCAGAATCTACACATCAGTTACAGCTCTTCTCTGATACGAAGAGGGAAACACTGTTGGTGAAGAAACAGGACAAGCTATATGGGAGGCCAGGAGTCATTGCTGTTGCAGGAGCATGGATACCTGTGCTTAGAACTAGGAAGAAAGTAGACTTAAGAGCAGGTCTATTTGCAGGACCTACCTGTGGACATGTGCATATGTGAGAAGGAAAACTTGCTCTGTAATTTATGGACTAATGTTGGATAAGGTTTGAACTATATCTCTATTCGAATCCTTATTACCTCAGGTGGGCAAGTTCCACAGACTTCACATCACAAAGGATGGTGTAAGAGTTGTCAGTAAGAGTTCTCAGAAATATGTAATTGAATTTTAGGAAGGAATCTGAAACTAGATGAACATGCTGAACAGCATAAAATTTTGTATCTGTAAGGCTGAAATTATTGTTATTCCATAACTTATTGCTGACTTAGATGATTTTCTGGGGACTTCTGTAGACTCCCAGACTTTGAAGTCTGACGCTCTTGGAATTAGTATTTATATTTCTGCTTTAAACATAGCTAAGATATGGTGGCTGTGAAATCACAGTATTCTAAAGCAAATTGTAAAGGCTTGGAAAAGAAAAATTTGGTATGGCCATTGGTTTCTATACAGTTTTTTCACCAAAAAAAAATGCTATTATCTGTGCTTTAAAATTGATGACATTTCTGCTGAATATGAGTGATCCAGATTATTGCAGGTGGCAACTCAGAGAAAAGGGATGTAATTATAGTCATAATTGTGCATAATGATATGCAGACTACTATCTTAATACACAGCTCCCTCATTGTGCAAATGGGGCACAAAACACCTTAGTCTCCTTTGAAACAGACAAAATTTCATCTTGAATGTCTCCCTTGAGAAACACTTGGGAGATATGTAAATAAATACTGGACCATTTATTTGCTAATGTGAACATTGTCTCTTTTTCTTACTAAAATTAATGCCATAGCATAGTCTCCTTGAGAACGTGACATAACAGAAAGGATAATTTGTCTAGTCCCAAAGGTGACTTTTCAAACACTGTTAAAAAAAACCTGCTGTAGGTTATAAGGAGGTATAATGAAGCAGGGAAGCCAAATGAAGCTCAGCCCTCACACTACAGCATGTTTTATTTAGAAAGTGAGTTTTAACCTTTCCTGTCAGAAATACTGCCCACATGAAAACAATGTGTTACATTTCTGGATCTTTTCTCTCTCCTGCCTGAATGGAAGAGGGCTCCCAGCTTTTTCCTCATAAAACTATTTCCTTTGGGGAAGATTAAATGTATCTGTCATTGATATTGCAGTGGTTCTAACAGCTGCTCTGGACTCAGACGCATTTGATAGCTCATTGCGTCTGAAAAAAAAAAGAGGAAGATAGTGTATCCTCCTACAGAGCTCACTATCTCATAATATTATTGAAGCAAAAGGTAAATTGTGACTTTAGCTGCTAGGGACTATGTGTTGTTGCTACACAAGGAACTGTGACTCATTAAAGTTGAGGAAATTCCGGGAGAATCTGCTCATGTCCATTTTTCTGTGCAGTTAATGTGCTCGAGATCATATTTTCCGTTAGGCTAGGAAAGAGACTGTGCCTTGATGTACCAGATATAAGCATAATGTGGACAACCCGGGACATCTTTGTAATGGTTGTACTAGCACTTGCTTGACAGCACACTTCCTGAAATATTCCAGCCTCACAGGTAACAAGTGAAATAGTCACTTTCACTTCACTGGAGGTGATGGACCTCACAAGCTTTAATCAAAATCCACTGGAACTAAAGGAAACTTTTAACTGTGCAGAAAGTACCTCACAAAGTCATTACCTTCTTTGTTCATTAAAGCCAAGTGCTGGGTCCTGCACCTTGGTCACAACAACCCCCTGCAACGCTACAGGCTCGGGGGTGAGTGGCTGGAAAGCTGCCCAGCAGAGAGGGACTGAGGGGTGCTGGTTAACAGCCGGCTGAACATGAGCCAACAGTGTGCCCAGGTGGCCAAGAAGGCCAATGGCATCCTGGCCTGCATCAGAAATAGTGTGGCCAGCAGGACTAGGGAAGTGATTGTGCCCCTGTACTCGGCACTGGTGAGGCCACACCTTGAATCCTGTGTTCAGTTTTGGGCTCCTCACCACAAGAAGGACATTGAGGTGCTGGAGCAGATCCAGAGAAGGGCAACAAAGCTGGTGAAGGGTCTGGAGCACAGGTCTTATGAGGAGCGGCTGAGGGAGCTGGGGTTGTTTAGTCTAGAGAAGAGGAGGCTGAGAGGAGACCTTATCACTCTCTACAGCCACCTGAAAGGAGGTTGTAGTGAGGTGGGTGCTGGCCTCTTCTCTAAAGTAACAAGTGATAAGACAATAGGAAATGGCCTCAAGTTGTGCCAGGGGAGGTTTAGGCTAGATATTAGAAAAAAATTTCTTCACTGAAAGAGTGATCAGTCATTGGAACAGGCTGCCCAGGGAAGTGGTAGAGTCACCATCCCTGGAGATGTTCAAGAAACATGTAGATGTGGTTCTTAGGGACATGGTTTAGTGAGTTAGGTGGTGTGGGTTGATGGTTGGACTTGATGATCCTTGAGGTCTTTTCCAATCTTCATGATTCTATGATTTTATGATTCTACATGCGATATACGATTGCGCACAACATATCCAATTAGCAGTGCCTAGGATAAGATTTTAGCTTTAAAGGGTAGCAGTGAGCTCAGACAAAATGTAAAGCAAAATATACTTCAGGAAAAAATTCTGTAGAGTCCCTAAGAAACCATCTGGAAAATCTCATCTTTTAAACTTTAGACTTTCAGGGAGTGTGGCATCTTCATACAAAGATCCAACTGCCATGAAGTTTAATAAAATATGTTTGAAGAACACAGAGCGAGAAGGTTGAAGTGTAAAAGACATCATGCTCACCATTAAGAAGAAAAAGTCTTCTAATCAGCAGAGACAGAGAGAAACCTTTCTAATGCTCACAGAACACTACACAAATGTCATAATGGCAAATTTAAAAAATCTCAACTAGAATTTTATCTATTTTAATTTATTTTAGCATGACTGCTAATGTATTTTATTCTTGCTCCACCTTTCTCATGTATTTTCACCTCTGTGAGCTGAAAGGTAACCACTGCAAGATCACTCATTTTCTCTCTTTTTGAAAACAAAAAAACTATCCTGGAAACCTAGTCTTCCAGATGTTAAAGAGTAAAGAGATCTCCATCTGCTGAGATGACTTGGTGGAACAATCTCCATTTAGTTTGCCCTTCCAAAGTCAAGAGTGTGATTATTCTATAATTCTCTCACCTGATTAATTCTTAACTATGAACATAATTACACTCTCCAGAAGGTAAATCACTCTTATAAATCAGTTGCTGCTGACAGTTCATTCTTCTGCACTCTAGCACACTGCAGCAAAGTCAGTCTGAGATTGTAGAAACAAATGATTGTTAAAACACAGATTTTGCAGAAGGTCTACTAATTAATGAATTACAGGTAACATGATACTGCAAGAAAAAAAAAAAAAGGACAGAGTAAGGGATTTATAAACTCTCCAGTTACTGCAGAAACCTTTATCACCAGAATGAACAATGCAAGCCATCCCTGAGTACACACTAGTCCTGCTGCAAGCTGAGGTGAAAAGACCACTTGACATTTATGAACTTGAATCTACTATTGCCTTGCCAAAGGTGGGCTTGGAACTGAGACTGGCTTCAAACAACAAACAAAATGAAAATATATCAAGTGAAAAAACTACACAGTACATATTTCTCATACTCCATCCCTGCTCCCCCCTAGATTTAGCAACGACATTTTTTCCTGGTTCTAGGTAGTGCTTACTTTATGCCCTAACATGTAAGTTTTAATAACATCAAGTGACTGCAGCTGCCAATTGTATGAAAGGCACTCCAAGGGGCTTCTCTTCACATCCAGGAAACATTTTTTCCAATATTCTCAATTTTTTCTCAAGTAGCTATAGATTAGAGCCCAAGCTTTGACTTAAGAAATCAGAAACTTTTTAATCAGGTTTTCTGAAACATCCAAGAAAAGAAGAAAACCTACATTGTTCCACTATGCACAGAGCAACAGCTCCCACTGCCTAATCTTGGATGATGGAAGACCTTAATATATTTGAATCCTGAGAAATGTCTTCCCAAGTCACAGAGGGAAAAAACAGCTTGACATAATGATAGATACTGAATTGGTTCTGGCCTTGAAATGTTGGTTCATTTTGGGTTGGTTTTTTTTTTTTTTGCATAGGAGGATGTGTACTGACCTTTTCTGAATAACCTTACATATTTGTTTCCACAATATCAATGAGTTCCATGGAGTGATTCTGAGAAATGCAATATATTTAGCCTTTGCCAAATGAATACTCTAGAGTAGTGATGACTCAACTTTATTATTTTAGAAAGGACAGAAAAAAATTCTTATGATAAATCTTTTGTACCTTAGCATTCAACATACTATTCACTTTATTGCATCTTCTTTCTGTCTTTTCTGTAGAAAGCTAAACAATAGCTTTAAATTCTCTTAGGGTACAGAAGAAATTAGTATCACGAGTGCTTTTAATTGTTTCTGATTCCTTTTCCTGGTCCTTTTGCATGTGTTTGGTCTCCCTAGTGAAATAAATATTACTGCGAGATAATGAAAACTTTGAAAAACATCTATTTCCAAATAACTAGGCCAGAATTACTCCTGAATTCAATGACACTACATCAGGGATGAATTTACTATCTTACATTTATACTTCGCACGTAACTCCACTATCTCAAAACTATAGTTTGAAAAGCAAATGTAAAATACATGTACCACATTTTTAGTTAAATCCATGAATCTATAACATACCTAACTTAGAGACAGACTTCAAATGAGGTTTGACACCCAAAGCAATAGGTTTAAGGAGCTGGTTTTTTTTAAAGTGAAGTTCTATGCAAAATGTATTTTAAAAATTTTAACTTTTCCTTTTTCTGTCTTTTTACAGAGTTCTATTTGAACTTATTTAATTGGCTAAGGGACAAAAGTTTAAGGAAAAAAGGTGAAAAATCATCCATTATCTGTATAGGATTGCCTCCCACCAACTTTACCATCTACTGGAGGATAAGTCCTTCGGTACCCTCTTGCCATACTTGACTCTGAGCTCTACAGTCCTGAAAGCAAACTGGTGTTGTTATAGCTGGCTTAGTTCAGAATTACCTTGTATACAGTACTAGGGCAACTTCTTTAGTGTAGATATATGTTTAGCTTATATATGGATTTACTTAAGTAGACATTTAGTCATAACTTGTTCTTAAGATCACTCTCTGTTGTACAGAGCAGGTCTGTATAGCACATGTTGAAGGAATTCTGAATGTGTAATCCTACAAACCTTTATATGATAATGCCCTTCAGATTTTTTCTTGAACCTATGTCACTTCTGAAATCTCCCATTATACGCAAAAAGCAGAAAGGAAACTTGCAATGAATCTCCTATGAAATCTCTAAATAAGGTATTGAGCATCCACTTGTCTTATTATGTTCAGAATACAGTTCTTCATATTTTATCTTTTTTATTTCTCTTAGGAAAAGAAAAAGACATTTTGCAAAGCAGTTACTTTTATTTGTATAGTTTTACTTTGCAGCTAAGGTTTTGGCTCTACACTCAAACATTTTATGTGAGTGGGAGGTTTTCTTCAAGCTAACATACTTCTCAATAGGTTGAAAGTGTAAAAATGAAACAAAACAAAACAGAAACACCACTCTTTTTCTCTTTTCTTCAAATGATGTGTCGTGCCAGAAGAGAATGCTTCTCTGCAAAAGCAAGG
This sequence comes from Pterocles orientalis, assembly GCA_011057875.1. NCBI lineage: Eukaryota > Metazoa > Chordata > Aves > Pterocliformes > Pteroclidae > Pterocles > Pterocles orientalis. The sequence goes on along the minus strand of WKFP01014007.1, from coordinate 287,994 downwards.
ATATTAACTGCTCCAAAACTGAAGCAGACCATTAGTGCTCCACAGTTCCTCTTGCTTAAACTCCCTACAGTACTGCATTCTTCCTATAATACAATTCACTACTCAATCTGATCAGTATTCTGTGAGATAAAATGTCAATAGAAATCTATTTCTTCTTCCTTAGGATGTCAATCTTTGTAGAAATCTTTTCCAACTTTTAGAATCTGTAAATGAAAACAAGACCTTGAATCTTTCTGTTCCACAGAGATACAGGAGTTTGTTTGTTTTATAATTTTTCCTGATAGTAAATTAGCAAGTGAAGTCTTAATGTGTACCCTAGTTTCCTTCATTTTATTTTCATCTTTTCACAAAACTTTCCTTGTTTCCACTAAAAAGGATATAACTGCACCATAGGGAAGAGGTTGTGGTAAAAAGCTAGATAGCAAGTCCAGTTCTGACACAACTACTGTCTTGTGATTCCAAATGAAAACTACTGAACTCAACAAATTTTTGAAACTTGCCAAGCTGTCTCTATTCATATGGGACTCTTCCATCCACTCTCATCAAAGGAATTAAGCTTTTTTTAGTTCTTAAAGCCAGGTTTTAGAAGTCAGCAACGCAGCTATGAAAATATAGTAATTTATGTATATAAAATGTAGTAATTACTGTAATTTTTGTTTGTCTAAGCATACTTATATTCACAGATATACTGTGACTGTCTATACACCACTGCTTTCATTTAATTGTCTGTGACACAATGCAAAGCAAAATATGCATAGACGTGACACAGACAAATTCTCACAGCCTTTGAAATTATTTAAATCTGTGATTAACGCAGATAAGTGCACTCCTGCAAAGCTCAAATTTATATTCACACTTTTTTTGCAAAAGGAGGTATCTAGTTCCAAGGTTTTCATGTAGGCCTACCTTTAACTGAAAGGCGAATCAAGGTGAGCAAATCCCTTAGCCTGCCTATGCTATTGCACACTACGGTTGTTTGAATTGTATTTTATAAACCATACCTGACTTATTTTAAGGTTCTGTAGTACCATATGTGCTTCACTCACTTGACAGATGGATACTGATATTTGTTCTCATCTGCATGAACACCAGCTGAAGCATATGTAAAACTCTTAACGATATTAAAGCTGTGCCATTTAAGATCATATTCAAGCCTCTGATGAAACCTGATGGCATGTTTCACAAGCTCCTGTTCTGAATTCTTCACTGTGCTTTTGATATATTATTTCTTGATATGTGTAGCCAAAATTAAAATTAATATAATAGAAATATTATAAAAGTGTATCCAAAGACTCTATTCCTCAAAAAAGTTAATACTAAAGAATAGACAAACCACTAAGGCAAAAAGGGAAAATATAAAAGAAAATTATAATGTATGTATGTATAAAAGGTTAGAACTGAATTGGAGTTTTATCCACTTCCTGGTGCTAAGAAAGTTGTTATATTCACAACTTAAAATGAAAGAGTGCCTTTCAGGGTAAATATGAGAACAAATCTCAGACACAGAGGTGTCTTCCCCACAGGGGAAGGTTTGTGACAAAGAGGAACTTCAAAAATAGAAGGTCAAATTCTGCCCCAGACTGCCTAAAGTATTTTTCTAAGACGTGAAACCAGTGTAACACTTTATTGTACTGTGTTTAAATCTCAGCAACTGAGGAAAAATGTTATATTGGTTAGTGCCCTGGGGACTTGCATCCTTTTCCTCACTCAGTAACTGGGCAACGCAGGACATTGACAGATAGTTCTGGAAAAATTCTAGGTATCACCCTGAAGACAAAGCAGATGCTTCCTTCAGTTGTCTCTTTTTCCTTTCACTGAAAGTCACTTCTCTTCAGCAAAGTAGGTGGTATAACGACACATTAGTAAAAAAGTCTAACACCTTCTTTAATTAATACCTTAGGGTAAAGTCCTTTGGCTTAGTACAGTGTAACTGAAATATGGGCACCTTTCTCTTCTGATGACTGCTGGAGAGATGGTAGTAATTTTTAAAATATACTGCAGCAACAATCACAGACCTCGACTGTCAATGCTCTCAAACAAGATACTTTTCCCCTCTCTGTGTCCCAGTTTAAAATGAGGATAATGAAACATTTTTTTTTTAAAGAACGCTGAGAATTAACAGTGAAAATTACTATAAAAGAACACAATATTACTATTTCATTTAGCCATACCTTTTTGGCAGTTAATGGAAGTTACTAAATCGGATACTGGGAAAAACATGACATCCTTGTTATCAGATTTATACAAGAAGTAGCAGGGATACTAGATCCCAGTGTATACATGTATTTTGTTGAGTTGGCAGATTTATACTACAGCTATGCTATACATTATAGAGTAGGGAAGAAATATCACATTAACTACAAATTTCTTCTGCTTTGTCACTTGTGATGGGTTAGCCCTTGGTTGGAGGCCAAACCACACACACCCACTCACACAATTCCCGTCCCCATCCGAGGATAGGGGAGAGAGTTAAAGGGGTAGTATGTAGAGGTTCTGACTGTGCAGGACCAGCCCGATTGGCAGATCCTCTAGTGTTGACTAGCCAAGTGGCTTTTGCTAAATATGTATCCCAGTTTTGGGGGTAAAAGGGCAAAAAGGATTCGTGCATTGAGATAAGGACAATTTAATAACTAAACTACAATAATATTGAAAATAATACCATATACAAATATACAAATGAGTGATACACAGTGATACTGATGCCCCCACCCGATGACCAAAGGTTCAGCCTTTTCCCGGCTGACAATCCCAGAACCACATTCACGATTCCCCCTGAGTGGGGGGGCATGTACCACTCCCAGAGGCACCCACGGAACGGAGATAACAGTCCAAGCATCCCAGACTGAGAGCTGACCAGAGTGGGAGGAAAGCGACCACCTGGCCCCAGCTAATGATCCCCCCGGAGAGGGAGAGTCCCAAAACTCACAGAACGGAGATAATAGTCTGAGCGTTCCAGACCAAGAGCCAACTGGAGTGGGGAGGGAAAGGCCTTGGGAGAGCAATGCAGGCACCTAGAGCGAGATGATCTGGAGCCAAAGACGAAAAAGAGAACAATCTTCTGGGGGTCCTCACCTATATACTGGGCATGACGTGTATGTTATGGAATAGATTACTGGTTATTCTGAGCTTCAGTCTTAACATAAGAGCAAATCCTAGGCTAGCAACTGGCTGTCCTTCTTCCCTGGACTGCCATCCTTGGCAGCAACACAAAACATCATTCTTATCAGCTCCTCCTGAGCACAAATCCAAAACATAGCCTCTTGCTAGCTATTTATGAAGAAGAGAAAAAAAAAATTTAAGAGTTAACTTTAAGCAGTTTGTCTCTGCTTAACCCAGGATATTACTAGTACCCAGATCAGAGTTTGATTAGACCTAGTGTGAACACTCTTTTATAAAACGTGATCCATATACACATTGAAACTGTGGCTCAACTATAAACATATGCAGAAAACTCCACAGACTTCCTGGTACTGAAAATACACTTTGTTAATGAAAGAGAGAAACTCTAGAGATGAAAAAAACCCTCTATCAAATCCTCTACTCTAAGATTCAAGTCAAACTATTCAGAAAATTACATAAACATTACTGAGTTTAATTCTGGTACTTGTCCCTCTTCTCGTTCCTGTTCTCTGCTCTCTCCCCAGCTACTCAACACACTGAAGTGTACCGTTCTTCCAGTTCCCACAGGAAATCTTTTCCAGACAGGTCAGTCACTTAACCTTTCCAAAACATGAAATCATTTATGCAAAAATGATATTCTAGGAAGACCTGGTAACTTTTCCAAAATTCTTCAAAATGGAACTTAACAAGCTCAGAAATTTACAGGTGCCTAACTACTATGGTGTGTCTGCCAATCTGTTAAATACATTATTCTAAAGCTTCCAAAAAGCATATAGCTGAAATTCTTGCAAACATTAATGAACAGGTTTGTACAATGTTTATCTGGGAAAAGTAAATAATACTTCCAGTGTAGGTTGCAAACTGAGATACTGAGAAGCTAATAAAATAAATTTATATAATTAAAATAAATTTCTTTTCCCTAACAATACAAATGGTTTGTGGAAGAAGAAAAGATATCTGAAGCTTGCTTAATCACTATGTAGGTCATTAGTATTCCTTAGTATTCCGTAGGATCACCAAACAGACACTGGAAACAGAAACTAAAAATCTTTGCCTTTTTCCACATTGAATGTTGGGTTATGTGACTACTATTTCTCCAGGATATACTGGGGAGGGAAGAGGGAATCTAAAGCAAAATTATCCATCTTCAGAGATGGGGGGTAGAAGGGTAAGAAGGTGGGAAGGGTCGTGGGTTAAGCAGAGCAGAGTTAACTTTTTTTTTCCTTTTCCCTTCTCTTCATAAACAGCTAGCAAGAAGCTATGTTTTGAATTCCTGCTCAGGAGAGAATTGATAAGAGAAGAACGTTTATA
>WKFP01014007.1:270534-283513 GCA_011057875.1 Pterocles orientalis | reverse complement strand
TCTTTGTATATAGTATTATTTCTAATATTATTGTAGTTTAGTTATTAAATTGTCCTTATCTCAACCCACGAGTCCTCTTTGCCATTTACCTCTTTAATTCTCTCCCCTATCATTGGGTGGGGGCAGGGACAGTGTGAGCGGGTGTGTGTGGTTTGGCCCCCAGCCAAGGGCCAACCCATCACAGAGACAGAGAGTCTTTAGGTCTAGAAATGTTTTCACTTCCATTGTTTCCGAGAGGAATGCAAGAATCACATTGACACTTCAGCTTATCATCCAGGAGACAAATGAAAATATGAATCTCTAATCTGAATTTTTATCCCCAACAAAGCATAAATCTTTTTGATTCAACTTTGTCAAAACTTATAGAGGGAAAGGTAGTGAGCTACACAACTGTCAGTTTATTGAATTTCTACTAACAGAAGTTTACATCTTTGTATTCTATAAATGTTCATAAATATCTTTTTAATTTAACACTGAAAGGTTCCTCAGTCTGTTTGTAGAAGTTGGCCACATATACTGAGCTAACCTCCATTGCTTTCGCACAGCTCATGAGCCTCCTACTATCGTGCTTTGTACTGTATCTACAGGGTATGAGTGACATTATAATCAGACACATAATAGTCCTCATATAGAACAGAAATCAGGCGGGAAAATGTTAGTCTGAGACAGCTTCTGAGTAGAATTCTACATAACTACATCTTCAACTGCATTGCCTGCTTAACTATTGACTGTTCATTGGGCATTTTTTAACATAATAGTCAGACAAAACATGAAAGTGTTGTTCTACCAACAAAATGTGAGATATAGATTACATTAGTGACAACAAAGGTGAGACTGTTTAGCACAATCAAAGTTCAGAGAAAATGACTTTCATAAACTTTGACATATATTGCATACATTAAATACTTTAAATAACTGTGCTTAACATTCAAGTATTATCTGAGCTTATTTAATAGAAACAGGGACATAAAAAAAAAATTCAGCTTTGTCCTTGATTTCTCTGTATACCTAAAGGGAAACAATTGTATATCTGAATATTTTTTTTAATGTCATGATGTTTCCAAAGTTAAATCCCTTGATTATTATTATTGATTCCCAGCAGCCACTTTTTTAATTTAAATGTAAATCTTTTCAACTTTACCCTTTGTATTTAGAGCTGCATCTCTTTATAGCTATCCTCAGCACTGTCAAAAACTGTTTCCCTAAAGAAGATGAATCAATAACAATTTACCTTTTAGTATTGTGCTAGCACACACCTTTAATACATGGATTATGTCCTTTGGCTTGCATCTTGCTATAATAAAAATGTTTTGGGAATGGACGAAGATCAGATTGGATATTGCTAGGACTCTGGCATAATAGCTTGTTCTATTTATAAAACGAAAAATAATGATAAAGCAAAGCCTCTGCCAACGACTGTTAATTTAAATAGCCATACCTGTAGATTTGTAGTTACAGAAGCTCAAAATTCCAATCAGCCAGCATAAGCAGAAATGCAGTTTTCTGTTCCATTCTTATGTGCACTTATTTGAAGTTAGAAACTAATTTTACTAGGAATTCTGGTGGGATAAAAAAGTCAAATCCATTTGACCATATTTTTTTGACACCTCCTCAAAAGCTTAAAATGCTATTCAGTATTTGATGTCAGCTTTCTGCTTTTCTTCGAGGTCCTGAAGACCTCCAAAAGGTATAGTTATGATTACGCAGGCTCTGCTCTTGTTATAGAAGTGTTCCTAACCTTTTGGAAAATTTCCATTTTTTCTTGTTTGCAAAGACAAAACAAATAGCAAGATGTTAAAGGACAAGTCATAGACTAATCAACAGACCAAGATCTGAGCAATTTTCCATGATATCACTGTCTCGCCCCACTGCAGTGGACAGTCGAGAGAGGTTTTTTGTGATTCCCCGAAAAGGAGCACCAGCTAGGTGGAGTCAGACAACAACTCGAGGAACAACACAACACGATTTTATTTACCTCAGCAACTGCAAAACGTCACGAATCAACTTCTCAGAGTTAAGCACCAAATCACACTTACCAATTATCACCAAACACCACTTATCAATTAAGCAAGCACCAAATAACACTCATTATTTGAGGCAAAAATCAGGCACAAGAAAAAAGTACAAAACAGTTGAAAGGTAAGAAAGAGGGACAGAAAGACATAGACAGAGAGACACACAGAGATAAACAGAGAGACATAGCAAACATCACCAATCCCTTGTTCCAGCAGGTGTCTTCTCTTCAGGCAGAAATCTTTGTTTCAGGCAGAAACTCCTTGCGTGGGGTGCTGACAGGTCGGCGGGGAGTACAGTTCGGGCTTCATCTTTTATACAGTTCTGGGACCACACCTCGTGGGAGGGCCCAGCATCCAGGTCACCTTCGGGGTGGACCTTTGGGGGGCACAACAGCCCTGCATCCGGGTTAGCTTGGGGGAGGGCAGCTGGTTCTCCACCGGGGAGAGGACTCCAGCCCCCAGCACCCATGCCCCAACTCAGCAGGTGTGCTGTCACCCAGAACATTAACAACTCGCTAATGTCCGTTCACAAAGGAACTTTTCTTCCACCAGCCCGAGCTGTTCATAGACATGGTGGCGCCTCTTCGTTAGAAATGTTCTGTCCGAGTGCTCTACCCAAGAACTCCTGGTGGAGCCTCTTCTTTAGGAAATGCTCTGCCCATTGTTTAAGACATAAACATGGATAAACAACATCATCCGGGAGGGGATGGGTAGGGGGTCCAGGCTGTGACAACCACCTTCTCGGTATAAAAAAATATGAATCTTTAAAAGCATCTTCGCCTCCTAAATGATGAATCTCAATAATCCAATAGTGTTGATTTAGTTCTCACTAGTGCAAAGCCAAAAATGTAACTGACAAGTAAGCATGAGGAATCACCATGCTCTTAACTGGGGCAATTTCTTATTTTCCATTTTTTTGTTAACACTTTAGAATATTTGTTTTTCTTATTAATATTTTGAGGATTTTATTTATTCAGGGTTTTTAAATGAAACTGGAGATAACAGCACGTTCATTTCATGATTCTGATCTGGAATATCCTGTTTCTCTCACAAAGTTTACTGGATTTCCCAAGTCTTGAGGAATGACATAAATGCTGTTGCTTTATAAGAACTCCTTGAAAAATGGCAGTTTTCCCAACATCTGTGATATTTTTACTGCAGTAAATATATTGTTAATGCAGTGCTGCTTTTTTGAGTAGCTAGCTAGCATTCTTACTATATTTTGAAGTCCAGATAGGTTTGCCATGCACTTAATTTGAAGTTCTTGTTTTCATTATGCTAGCAGGACTGTTATCCTGTTGTGATAATTTTTTACTTGTAAGCTGTTTCATGAAAAGACAAAAATGACCAGCAAAATCATCTGCGAACAATCTATGCCAGAATACTGTGGACCAAACTTTTCCAAATATTGCAATTACTATTATGAGAAGAAGCAAGTAAAACCCACAAAAAAACAAAACAGGGAAAAACACAAGGTTGGAAGAGTGTTTGGTTGTTTTTTTTTAAAACTCTTCTGGCACTTTTTTGTTATATGCTTAACCTGATTCTACTGATGTAATAGAATCTTAAGCTCACACTGAGGGCAAGCACAGGTTTCATCAGGAACAGTAACAAGGCTCACATAGATAATATCGTCATTAGCTTGGCTGTCTTGGAAAACAATAAATCTTATATAATAGCATGTGCATTTATAACAAATTCTGTACCACTTTGTCCTGGGTCTGGCTAGGACAGAGTTAACTTTCGTTATAGCAGCTCTTATGCTGTTGCATTTTGGATTGTGGCTAAACCAGTGTTGATAACACACCAATGTTTTGGGGTTTACCCAACAGTGCTAGCACAGGCTTAAGGTTTTCTCTTTTTTTCTACCATTCTGTTCTCCCCTCCCTGCACCCCTCAGTGGGTAGGCTGGGGTGGGCAAGAAGTTGGGAGGGGACACATCCAGAACAGCTGAATCCAATTGGCCAAAAGGATATTCTATACCAGATAACATCATGCTCAGCAATAAAAATTGAGGGTAGGGGAAGAAAAGGGTGAGGGTATTGCCTTCCAAGATGCCACTGCTCAGGGACTGGCTAGCCATTAGTCTGCTTGTGGGAGGTGGTTGTCTGTGCACCACTTGTTTTTTTCTCTTTCCTTCACTTATTAAATTATCTTTAACTCATGAGTTTTCTCACTTTTGCACTTCCAATTGTGTTCCCTTTCTCACTGAGGACAGGGGAGTGAGCAAGCAGCTGTGTGTGTCATTAGCTGCTGGCTGGTGTGAACCCACTACAGCATTGAGTAATTTCAAACAAAATTGATGCATCCTACATCCCTAGAGGTTACTACAGCTTCTGTGCAAAGAATAATACCTCTGTTGACAGAGGGTCTGCAAAATGAACTCCTTTATTTTGAGCTGTCAAAGAATCTGCATAGCACCACAAGTGTAAGACACAGAGTAAAGGAAACCAAACTTCCTTTATCTCTGCACTGACACTATAACCTCTGTATTTTCAGTGATTTCTGCTACTTATACTGTTTTTGCTCTAGAACAGTTTCTATTCATTTCTATGTTGTAGGGCTTCAGATGGGATGAAAGGAGCTTCAGAAGAACTGTTTTAGATTGAACAGGAGCCATAGTATGAGGTCCATTACTTTGTTTTGTCAAACTTGGGAACTTCCAGAACAGGAAACATGTTTGCTATTTGATACCAGATGTTTATCTCAGGGCAGAGACACTCATAGATCCCCACTTCCCCACTGTGTCCAAGCTGCAGGGACAGATTTATGTAATAACCCACTGTACTGTAGAGATAAATTGAAAAGATATTGCAAGCTCCTTTGTAGTACTGCATTTGCAAATACAGCCTGAGTAAACTAAAACACATCTAGATTTATCTGTTCTCATCTATGACATACTATGCTTTCTGATCAAAATGTATTGACACTTGAAATTGAGGTGCCAGGCTTATTTAGGTATGGTGATTTATCTAATTAAGTCATCTAAAGAGATCAGAAGAAGAGAGGGGAAAAGAGCTGACCAAGAAATGCAGTCTGTGAAAGGTAACAGAGCCAAGAGGAAGAACACAGAAATCATCAAAATGTAGCAGACTCTGAATGGGTCCACCTCTTCACCTTGCAGCACAGAAGGTGGAGGGGTACAGACAGCAGGTAGTTCTGCAGTGAAAAGCCAAAGTGGTGTCATTCCTGGGTTAACAGCTGACTTAACGCTTAGGTGTCAGTGTATGCATCCATTCTGAAGGTAATAGATATCAAATATATTTCTTTAACAAAACCAAACCAAACAAAAGAAAAGTCTTTGAAGGAAAGTATTTCATATGGAATTCTTCTCCACTGTTACGCATAATATGAGACATCTTGTTATTATTTAATAAATAGATATGTATGACTGAATGGTTCTGGAGAAGTTATATAGCATGTAGCAGAGGAAAGGGCAAATAAGGCTGAGTATATTATGAGTCATGCTTTAAGTGTCCAACAAGAACAGGTTCAGAGCTCAGTCAAGACACTTGGAAGGCTTCGGTTTCAGGGCAGAATGGTTAACCAGTAAAAAAAGGAACAATATAGATTTCAGAGGCAAAGCCAATGGTCTGAAAGACAGTATAAAGTTTTAAAACCTTTTATGATGTTATCCTATAACTGCAAAGAATAGCAGAGAATTCTTCTGTTTGTTATCTGCAATATTCTTTATCTTCTCTGTCTCAATGACTTCATAATTAGAAGAGAAAGAATCTATGAGGATTAAAAAATATATTTTATATGTACACTGTTATTCTCTTCTAATTCTTACATTAAAATACCATTTTTGACAGCAGTAAATTTTTAGGGAACATGCAGGATCCACTAGAGTTTCAGTTTTGAGAGATTTTATAACCTTTATCAAATTTTATATATGTATATACATGTAATATGATCATAGTATAATAAATTGTAGGAAGTATTTCCCATTCTTATCAGTAGAAATTAAAATCTTAGGACCATCAGAAAGAAGGTTATAAAATACGAAGTAATAGTGCGGGAAACAGAAGAGAGGTCCCAAAACCATTGAAGGAGTAGATGGCAGAATGTTTTATAGGTGCTTGAGTTAAGATAGATGTATTTTTCATGGTCTGTTGCAGAGGGGGGATATAACCCCTTGTTAAGAGTAGTTCTGAAATAAAGCACTATATACTATCAATATCCAGCCTTAAATCTGAAGTACTGACAGTGAAATCTCTTCAGCCATGTAATGTAGCTACCTTTTATTTACCCCACAGAGCACACAACAAGACACTGTTAAATTGGATCAGATGATAGGAAGAAAAATTGAAAAGGTAAAAAGATCAGCAAACTAGAAAAATGAAACTGAAAGAAAAAAACATATAAAAGGGAGGAACAAATAAAACAAGAATTTCCTCACATATCTTTGTACTAAGCCTTACATTAGCTTCTACAAGGTTTCTATTTTTAATTTGTAAAAGGTAATACATTACAATATGTGGGGGAAAAAAATTTCTGTTTTTAAACTAGAATGTCCAACATATAAAGAGAGGCTACAATAAGCCTGTGACAGATTACATAAGAAAAATATATGTTCTTGTCATTGCATTATATTTTTCTGGGGAATAGAGGCTGTTAGCAATGTGAAACTGTTTTATAACTTCAGAATAAAATCAGTGAAATGGAAGGAAAACATGATGAAAGTCAACAGAGGCAACAGAGCTGCGGATTTGTTTCAGTATGTCTTTGCTGCATGGGACAGGATGATGCTTTGAATATTCCAGTCAGTTTACTGAAATATAAATGCCTTGTACAATTACATACAGAAGGTAATGAACTTATTCTAAAACCTGTTCTTTAACTTGTAAATTCATGCAAGGTACAACAGATCTCGAAAGACAGCAGGTATGAGAGTTTCCTAGGGGATGTCTAAGAAGTTCAATCATTTCTTATTTATTTCATAGAATTATACTGATTTTGAAAAAAATGAAACAAAACCGATGTCAACATTTCTGTATGAACATGGGATACATTGTAGGGTCACTAAGATTCAGCAGAAGGAAGAATACCACCCATATCCATCCCTCCAAGTATGAAATGCTCAAGCATCCCTAAAGAGATGAAAATTGAAAAAAGTGCAGAACATGTGAGTGATTTGTAAAAGACTATTTTTGTCAGTAGAAGCAACTTTTTAAAAATTACTAATGTCAAGATACAGTAAAGGACCTGGGACATACATTGCAAATTGCAATCTAGAAATTCCCACTCAGCTGCCACAGAATCTTTAATGGTATCTAGGCTATGTCCTTGCATCACTTTTTGACTGTCCAACATCATTGGAACTGGAGTTGCACTTCTGTACGTGCCCAGTTGCCCTAGTTTTGGCAGTTAAATACTTAATCTGTTAGAGTGTCAGGTTTGTCTCTCTCATGAAGTGGAAGCTGAGGATCTACTAATTTATCTTCTTAACCTAGTGTTCATGGGAAGATGCTGCCACTGCTTTTTCCACATCTGTTTCATTTTTCCCAACATCAAGCAAAGAAAATTTTAAACCAAAGAAAATATTAAAACTGAGTTAATAAAATATGCTAACATAATACATATATGGGTCACAAGTGGATTTTGACCTATGGACAGAAACCCAGATCTGACCACTTACATTATCTGAGAAGAAATACAGAGTGTGTTTCCAACTCCAAATGCCTCTTGTGTTCACAAATTTTCAGAACTGTTTTGTTATAGGTCTGTGAAGAATATATTAAATCAAATTACAGTACTATTACAATACTTTTGTAATTGCTTCATACCTCCCTATAGTTAGATATAATGCAGGTTGCTTCAGTACAGAAACTGATTAAGTCTTCCTTAGATTAATTTAACATTCTAGCAGTCTCTAGTAATGAATAATGATTTTTTTTTAATCACCTCAAGAATAAGTAGTTTCAAGACAAACATTAACCAGCTGGTGAACTCCTGTACTATTCACTAATCCATACCATATCCAAGTATTCAAACAACAAATGCTACAGAATTATCCTTTTACTACTTGTTATTCTCAAAAGAGATATTATTTTTTATAATGAATGCAATATAGAGCTGTGCTACAAACAATTATTTAAAACCTTGCACCTGCAAGTACTTTCTCTTAATGTGGGCAAATAAATTGAGATCCCATCATGCTGTAGCCCAACACCATCAGAAGAATATAGAAGAACAATTTCCCTCAAAAATCTAAATTAATGTAGTATGCTTTGTGTAGCCACAGGATTTGGGAAAAGGAGAGAAGGTTAGAGGGTGAGAGAAAAAATAAGCATTCCTATAGTATACTATATGTATAGAATTCACAAACCAAGTCTGCCAAAGTTTAGAAATAATGCAGTTGGAATAAAAGGGTTAAACTTTCTTATGTAACTGGTTGCAGAGTAAGGGCAATGTTGTGAAACAATAGAATTATAAATTAAGTGTTTGTTTTAAACTTATTGTAGCACAGAAAAGAGCACTTTCTGAACACTAGGTACTTAACAAATAATGCTGACTAAGATGATAAGCATAGTACATCAGAAAAAGAAATACAACTCTTCAGCTGTATTTTCAGTGTATGTCAGATGTCCTTGATAAAGGCACATGAATCCTCTCAAGTGAGAGGCTTACTTCACACACAACACACACACACACACACACAGAAAAAAGGGCAAACCAAAATCTCCTCTTCATTCAAGGCAGGAAGCTGTCTCCAAAGGATAGTTCCAAGAATGCAGACATGCATGAGAAAGAATCATAAATTAGCAGGTGGAAAGAATGGCACACAAAGGGCTTTTAAATGATTTTGTGATAGCTAACTTCTCAATAGAGTTGAGTGAAACCAAAAGCCCTGTGAAAGCATTCATATATGGAGAAGATGTATTTTTGAGAGTGGTAGGTTGGGGGTGGGGGATGAAGGGGACATTAATTAGAGACTGTTGCCAGGTGAAATGCCCGAGGTAAATTCCCCTCTGATGTGGTGTTTCAATGAACAGACAAAAAATCCACTCAGCTCAAAGACATTGCAATAGTTTCTTCATTACTGTATAAACATGTACTAATGCCACTGAAGCTGTTATACATCCTGCGTCTTTTAACAGGAAAAAAAAAAATCACTGCAGGAGCAAGGAGAAAGAGAAGGTGAAAAAAGAGGGAAACATTAAGATGCTAGAATGTAAATAGTTTCCTCTCTCCTGAGCCTCTTACACATACATCTAAAGTAAATGTAGTCTCTCAGTGAAGCCGGTGATCTTATCTCCTATTTTCAGCAGTCCAATGCAGCCCCAAGGGCACACAAAAAATTAGTGCTCATTGCTGTTATCTTTTTTTACCTGAAGTAAATGCAGCACTGATGAATAAGAAGAAAAACATTGTGCCTGTCTGATAAGACAGCATCCCTCCCAGAATTCTGTCTCTGCAAAGGGCAAATAAACACGTTGGAGAAGGAAGAATTGAAAGTCTCAGGTTTGGGGTAAGTTCTTTGAAATTTTTTATATAAAGAATTTGAGGTAGGATCGGTAAAAGCCTAAAGATACAAACCTTTGGAAAATAGTATCCAAGGCATCCAAAAGATCAAGTGACCTACATAAACAGTATATTCTGAAAATTCTTAGTGTCTCCATTTGATATTTGTAAAGCAAAGGTAAAGACAAAGACAGGCTGGGCCAGCTGTAATTTTGTAACTGTAATGTGCTTACTGACAAGAGCTCTATGGTCTACCCTTTCGAACAGAATCTCTACGTTTAGAGAGCAGTAGCAAGAATGATTTGCAAATGTGTCTGCACTTGCTGACATGACATGACTCATTAAAGTCAGTTGCACTACTTTTATTTTTATTTTCTATAAATACAAGTTTTCATGAAATTCAAAATGAAACAGTATAAAGGAGATTTTTCTTAAAGTGTGTGCGAAGAGTAGCCTTGCTGAAGGAAAACAGAAACATTTATTTTTCTGCTATTCAGTTTTGCATTATTCACATTTATTTCTCAGTGAGCTGTTTGCTGAAATCCCTAAATTGGTGAGACATAAAGAAATATTACCTTATGAACTGCCTACTTCTTTATACCAGGTAATATATCTTCTTCGGTAAGTATAAGGTAGTCATCATTAAACAAGAGGATGTGAATGATGAACTGTAAAGATACTCTCAAAACTCAAAAAAGGGACAATGATATCTTGATTTTCTGAAGCACTGGAGGGAGTAAACACACCTGTTTAAATTTGCCATGTTACTTACTTTGGATGAAGGTGGCACAGTAGGTGACTTTGCTGTCACTGTAGTTTGTGATGAGTTAGTGAAATTAAGTCACTGACCCATAAGGTCATGCTGAACTCTCAAAGCACAACCAAAATGATTATTGCATCCCCCAGTCTATACTAGCATGTTAGAATAAAAAAAACACTGCAACTTTGTAACCTGCATGCTTTCCTGCAGAAAAATAATGTAATAAAATTATCTCTTTGTCTACAGTAAGGTTTTTTTTTTAAGTTTAGTTTTAAAAACTTCTTTATAAATTAGTACTGAAAACAGTATTTGTTCGTCTGTCTAGACATCCGTTTATATGTCAACACCTAAATGAAGTTGATGAGAGAAAGATTTTGTTATATATTTTAATTTACTATACACTGTGGGGTTAGGAAGACAAGATTGCTAGTTTCTGGATTGAAGAACAGCTGTAGTTTAAGGCTTTTGCTTGGGACTGCAACTCAGTTATTCTTATTTACTTTGTTTATACATTATTTATTTATTTATAAGCATTTTACAGCATTCAGCACCTCAGTATTACACTGTGAGACACTGACACATTACTTTGTTGTCAGTGCAATGTGCAACGTGGTAAGGACATTAAAATGGTGCCTGAAGTGCCTTTAACTGTTGGTTCAAGAACAGAAGCAAACAATTAGATTATATCATCCTATACAGCATGATATCTCTCATGGTGTGTTACTATGAACACAGAAAACTCCACTAGGCATGAGTCTGCACTTGAGTTATAAAACAATATAGAAAGTCACAGAAAATTTCAATATAAAATCAATAAAGTTTCAACTTTATTAGGAACCATAGATCTATTTCCTTTTGCTCTTTGGGGGTTTGCAGTTTTAGGTACACTGCGGAATTTCTCTTGAGTTTTTCCTTGTCTGCAAAGATTGGGACAGATGTTACCTACCCCTCTTCTGTCTTACAGCATTTGAGATATTAGAAGGAACAGTGTCACATAGACTCATCATTTTGAACTTACCTGCAATACTCTTAGCTATTCTGGTTATAATTTCATAAGCAAACTTATGGTCCTTTTGTTTTCTTTTTGGCTTTGTGTGGCAGATGCACCCACCCTGACAAAGACCGTGTCCTCTAGGACCGTGGAAACGATGCAACCGCTGACTCTTCTTCCCACTCTTTGTTTTCTTTGTTTCTTTTCTCACCCTTACTGTGAGGGTGTCAGGTATGCAGTTGCTGGAAGACGGGGTCTCTGGCCAATGAGGGTCAACATGACCTTATCTGACCACAGATCAGATTTGACTAAGGTATAAACAGGGTCCTGCTGGAGGGCAAATTTGAGTCAGCCCTCAGAGCAGCGGGTCTGCAGCTGGTGACTTTCCCCTTTGGATGGGCCACCACCTGAGAAAAATCCTTGAATTTCTTGAGGTTGAGAGCCCTCCTTTTGTTAGGTAAGTGATTGTTCATTTTGGATCATCGGCCGTAAAATGTTTAAGAATTCCTAAGGCAGTCTTGTAACATTAATTTCCTAAGTGTCTCTTCTAACCTGTGGATCATTAGTGTTATCAGTCTCAAAACAATTTCTGTTAAAGTAGAGATAAGTTTAAATTCATCATCAGCTCATTATCAGTTTGTTACCAATAAATCTCATCTGAGTTTATCACCCTGTCCAATTTAATTTCTGTGAGTTTCCTCAATATTTGGACAAACTCAGTTTATTGTCACAATTTTTGCAATAGTGACTTTACTTTAAATAGCCTTTATACATGTCTCAATGCTAGCCAAGACCCAAGCTTCTGTCTGGCGTCTTTTGGGACAGATCAGTCAGCTGTTCAAAACCTTCAAGCCTCCTGAAAGCTGTGGAAAAGCTAGATACTGGGATGCCCAAGTGGCAGTTCCTTCTGTTTCAGAGCAAAAACCAAGCACTCAGTGTCTGGAATTAAAAAGAAACAGCCTCTGTGGGTAGCCTGCTTAACATCTCCTCAGAAACATCTGGTGCTTGCCACCAAGGCAGAAAGAATTACAGATAGATGGAATATAGGGTCTGATCTATGTCTGATCCTGATGTGAAGTGCCCTGAGCCATCAACAGAAAAGGGGTCAGACACACACAAGTGGATGCAGCATTCAGAAAAGCATATTTTAATCAGTTGTCTTTCAATCTATCTGCACTCAGCATTTTATAGCAGGATGTATTTACCTGTCTATGACATTATGCTGATCCTTCATTTCTACTTTTTATATAGCTATATTTAATTACAAAGGGGGTGGCTAAATCAAGCACTGTGAATGTAGGTAGTGACAATCTAATGGAGAAGCAGAGACAACAAAATTCTTTATTCCCCCAAAAAGCACCTGATGTGTTATCAGACTATATCATGCTTAAGGGACATCAAGTGTCAGGAGAGCAGACGTACTATAGAAAGCTGATGGGAGCTCTGGGAACCTTCAGTATCAAATGTTCCCCTCTATAATAATGGGCAGTGACATCAATCTCAGGACCACTGCTACAAATGTAAAAGAAATTCTTACAGCGTGCACAGATTAAAGTTGTAGAGAAAAGCAGGGGTCCAAATCAAAGCCTTAGTGTTCTTTCACTGAAGCCTCACTGCCAAAAGTGGAATGTCTTACCTATCAAAAATAGAATCTGTAGCATGGCATTCAAACTTTCACATTTTTGGTGTTATCAAGGAGGTTTATACAAAAAAAAAAAAAAAAAAAAAAAAAAAAAAAAAAAATTT
>WKFP01014007.1:189050-270514 GCA_011057875.1 Pterocles orientalis | reverse complement strand
GAATGTTTCCTTTTTTTTTTTTTTTTTTTTCCTTCCTGTTCTTTTCTACAGAACAATGTTTACTTTAGAGCAATTGGCTTCCAGGTAACTTGCTCTGCAAATATAGTGATACAGTAACACTACAATGCTTGTTTGCAGCTCCCAGAGGGGACACTCACATTTAAAGAAAATAAATCAAAACACATTGTATGTTTCTATGCTGCTTCCACAAGTCATTCATGGATAAAAATGTGCTTGTACAATGGCATCAGAATTTGTAAACAATGTGATGGCAATAGGGTCAGATAAGGATCCACCACAGAAGTGGATAAATGAAATGCGTACCTCAGTTTTAACATACAAAAGCTGTTAGGATTTTATCAGACACTGTGACTGACTTGTTTAGACCGTTCTGAAGACCTTTGCCAAAATGTTTTAAGGTACTTTGGCGATCTAGACAGAATTACGTTATCAGAAGTGTTTTATACAACTAGAAACACATTTCTAAAGGTATCTTCAAGCACAAAGTTTTTGATGAATGTAGTAGGATTTACAAAAGAAAGAAATGAAAATATACAACTGGACCCATTAAAACAATCTAAAGAAAGTATATAAATCTTAAAGTATATACATTGCATATGCAGTCACTGGGGAAAATTTGTGACCCTAAGAAAACTCCTAGGAACCACACTTGGCACTGAATAAACTTACATTTCTGGTGAGTTCTCCTGCAGCAAAGGAATCGACTACGAGGGACGAGGGAAGTCCTAGGCAGCTTTGGGGGGGGTGTGTGTGAGTGTGAATGTGACTGTGAGTGAGAGGTCTGTACCAAAAACTGGAGTGGGGTTGTCCTGGTTTCGTCTGGGACAGAATTAACTTTCTTTGTAGTAACTAGTGTGAAGCTACGTTTTGGATTTGTGCTAAGAAAAAGGTTGATGACATATTGATGTTTATAGTTGCTGCTAAAACAATCACAGACTTTTCAACTGCTCATGCTTTGTAGTATGCAGGTACACAAGAAGCTAGGATGGAGCATAGCCCATAATTACTGGTTTTGAATTCAACCTTGCTTTTAGGATTGTGACCCAAACTGTCCAATGGTATATTTTATATCATGCATGTCAAGCTCAGGATATTAAGAGGAGCTATCCAGAAGATTGCTCTCTTGGTTGGCTCTCTGTCTCTCTTTCAGACACTCAGGCTCTTCTTTTTTTTCCTGGAATTGCAGTTTTGGGACTCTCTCTGCTCTGGGATCGTTAGTTGAGAACAGGCTGAGCCTTGGTCATTGGGTGCTGAGCAGTATCACTGTGTATCACTCATTTGAGTGTATATATTACTATTGTTTTTAATTTTATTGTATTTCAGTTACTAAATTGTTCTTATCTCCATCCATGAGTCTATTTTCCCTTTACCCCTTTAATT
The DNA here is from genome assembly GCA_011057875.1 of Pterocles orientalis. Classification (NCBI taxonomy): domain Eukaryota; kingdom Metazoa; phylum Chordata; class Aves; order Pterocliformes; family Pteroclidae; genus Pterocles; species Pterocles orientalis. Next base: position 269,113 of record WKFP01014007.1, on the reverse strand, counting down.
CTCTCCCCCATCCCCAGGAAGGGGGAGAATTAGGCCACTGGTACTGTCTCTGTTCATCTGAGTGCCCTGCGTGTCTGTCTCTTGATCTGTATGGATGGCCACATATGTTTGTGTGTATGTGTGCTCTGTGTGCGTGTGCCTACTGGGAATATGTGCTCAGCCTCACTGCTGGTGGGACTGGAGGCGTGGAGCTGTGGCAGTCTTGCCTCACTCAGCCTGTTGGAGCAGGCACAATATATTTTCCCCTAACAGGTACCAGCCTGGAGAATACGTAAGAAAATCCAGAAGTGATGCATGTATGAGACCAGCATTTTAGAAGGCTGAAATTCTGTACAGTGTAGGTATAAGGAATAAATTATATACAATTGATTTAGTTTATTCCTCTCTACAGAAATATTTGAAACTGAGTCTCTCTTCCAGCAACCTTTTTGTTTGCCATCATTATACAGAATGTGGAACTCCAGCTGCAAGGCAGAACACTGATAATTTTTCTTTAAGACCTACATTGATTTTTGCAGGGAGAGAGGGAACAGGTTGAAAACCAGTAACATTTGGCTGAACTCCACTGAAACATCCTGGAACACGATAGGCAGCCAGGAGGCAAATGTCGAGTGAATTCTTTGGTCATAAAACCTAACCAGTGCCAGACAATCCTTTTGATAATGTATGAGCCATGAAAAAACAAAACGTTAAGAACAACAACCACGTTGCAGGGGAGGATTCGAGATTACCTTTTGTTTTCTCCTCAGGTAACACACCTCATAATGCCATCCTTGGAAGCTCAGTACAGGATGAGTAGGAAGGAGGAGTCCTGACATGACAGGACTGCTTTCTGACTGCTTCAGCCTGTGCAGCTTATTTTGGTAACCTTAGTTGAGTTCTCTTTGTACTTTATGTCTTCTTCCAGGAAACCCATACTGACCATGGGCTGTTGCTGTCTTGAATTTTAGATTCTTGAACTAAATCATCAGAGTGGAAAGCCCACACACTTTACATTTCTGAAAGTGTTCACAACCACATTGAGTTGTGAATTTCAAGGGATGGAGTGTTTTAAGCACAGAGTTAGATAAGAAGAGCACTGGCCTTCTTAGTGACAATTTGCCTGTCAGAATGCCCATGTCTTATGGAGGCAGCTCAGTGATCACAGCTGTGTCAGGCTCTCTGGGAATGACTTAGAGTGTCCTGCCTTGTTCTTTGAAAAAGATCTTGAAAAAAATTTGAATAATGTAGAGCTTGCTAATGTCACCGTGAGCTGTTCCTGTTCTTCAAATTAGCACGGGAAATGTTTGAGACAAAAATGTTTTAAATATTCTTAGAAAAAAAGAACAAACAGAAGGATCTTCGTGAAAACAGTAACATATTTTCTGTTGCCAGACAAGAACTCCTCTGTGATACCACTAAGCCAAATGGGCTGAAGACAGATTGTTAAACACAGAGGATGACAGTTGCTTTATTCAATAACTTGGCTTCCTGGCAGAATTTGATCCTGATATTTCAAAGTGGCTGGAAAAATGGCAAATTCAGGAGTGAGATTTTCTAAAATGATATCATAGGAAAATTGGCTCTTAAAACTGCAGATGTAATTCTGAAAAAATTTAAACCACTTTCCAGAAGTTATGGTCAACTGGACAAAAAACTTCAAAAACATCAGCAGCTGCATTTTATGTCCTTGGTAAGTGGATGACAGTGCAGAACTTGATGAAGAGCTCATGAGGAGTGTACAATAAGCTAGAGCTATTAGAGCCAACAATTAAATGTGTAGTAAAAGATTCTGAGTTGTGAATAAACAGCACTCTTGAAGAAACAATGAAAATTCCACTAGTAGGGTAGGGATATAGTAAACCGAATGTAACAGGATATATTACTGTTCAATATATATATTTTATGTTGTTATTTTAGAGGTAATAATTTTCTAAAGGACTCTTAATTATTCATAAAATGAAAAATTAACATGAAAATCCTATTATATTCCAAGATGCAAAGAATGTGTCTAGTAAGTCTACAAACACCAGCATTTTGTCTCCAATAAGTTTGAATGTTTTGTTCAAGAAGACTTGTTTCAGTTTCAGAGAATTATCTTGCAAAGAGGACAACAAACATTTGTTGTGACAGCAAAAGACCGAAATGCTCCCTTTATAGCATGGCGGTTCAAACGGAACAGTTTAACTTTTCGAATGATTTATACAGTAATGTTTCAAGGGCAAGCTTCGTCACTGGAAGTCCAATCTTTTATGAAAATGCTGCTTTGTGCCATCTATCAATCAGATTAAAACTTGCATCTACTCTGTGAAAAAATCCACCCATGAGGCTGGAAGTTGAACATAGACAAAACATAAGGGCTTCCAAAAAAAGAGAGAAAAAATAAAGAAACAGAAATTAATATTGCAAACAGGGACAGGTGATAGAATCATTTTGAGATATTCAAGTTCAGTTAAGAAACCCATTATATAAATCTACGTCAAAATTTTTGATTTTACAGTGCCCAATAATCAATCCAGATGTTGAGAGACTGCAATTTAATTGAAAATACTGAGAAACATTCATAACACTACGAAACATAAGAAAAATGTATGTTCATGACATGTTTTAGTCTATAGTTCCAATTTCAGCCACAATCGACTGATTACTTAGCTTCAAGCTGACTGTCATATTACAGAAAGCACACTGAAGTCCATTCAGAAATATCTCTGTTTATTCAGCCAAATGAATGTCATCTCTTTTCTGAAGTGGTGAAGTTGATTGAAATCGTTTTAGAGATACTGGCAGCACATGCTGTGAGAACTGTTCCACTGCTCTCTGCCACATTAAAAGATGTCTTTGATCCACAATGAGATCATCCTGACTCACGTGGCACGTGATTTTATTTCTACAAAGTATAGGTCTGGCCTAGTTATTACAGATGTTGAGGAAGGGCTCACTTTTGTGCAAACAGAAGTGAAAATTGATGTTTGGAACTTCACTGGGGTTGTAAAACATTGTTTATATTTGTTTTAAGGAATCACAATCTCACTGTGCCTTATTGTTTTGTTTTGGTTTTGTTCTGTAAAGTGACTGCATTTTGAAGTGAAACAAACAATCTCTTACCCCACTCCCTAGGTTTTTAATTTATTAGCTCAGCTACTACTCTGAGGCTGGAGAAGGGGAAAGGATGGAAGTCTGCAGGAGAAAAGTCAATGAAAAGTCTTTTGAGAGTGCAGTCATCTCTGTTCAAACATTATATTTTGTGTTCACAGAACACACTGGTCCCTGGTGGAATTTACATATTTTAATTAGGGATCACTTTTCACAATCTAACCTAAATCTGCATTGATCTGAATTTAAGGGACACATCTCACACAATACCTCTAAGAGAAGGGACAACAAATATTGTTGCAAACACTGTTTTTCTAAGTATTTGCAATAACTGTATTTAAAAAAAGGTTCTATAGAGAAGAAAAAGATATGTTACTTATTTGCATTTCTTTGTCTCTTAAGACCAGATCGGGTAACCTAGAAAAAAATCAAGATGCTACACCAGCTGTAAAAGTAAGTCATAGGTCAGTCTTAGCTCCAAGTAAACAGTCCATATAAGTAAAAATAACATAACGTAACATAACGTAACATAACATAACATAACATAACATAACATAACATAACATAACATAACATAACATAACATAACATAACATAACATAACATAAAAGTGGAAGCAATACCAGTGTTGAGACAGTTTCTCTACTACTCTTTTCTTTCTGTCTCCCAAATCATGATCTTGTAAGTTTTGGTGTCAAAACTACCCTACTGCAGATAGAAACCTGTCCAATAAGCAAGCCATAGAAACGGGATTCTCTTATCAAGGACGCAGATATGTAGAAGCTTTGTGATTACAGTGAAGACAATGTGTCAGCTTGCCCACTGGGTACAAAGGCAGTAGTGCTCACCTGAGCCCCGGGACAGAATTCGCCAGGTATAATCTGTGCAGGGCAGTTAAGACTATCAGAACTGTAGGGTGGCTTCTGAGCAAGAAGAGACTGAAACTGCTTTGTGCTCTTCAGTTTCAGAAAGGAATAAAAAAAAAAAAAAAGACTGAGTATGATAGAGGGTCTCTGGAATCACAAAATCATGGATGAAATGAATAAGAATGGTTATTCACTGTTTCTCATAGCATAAAAACCATGAAATGCAAATATTGATACACTATCATTGAAACATAGTGTTAAGGTGTTGAAAGGGGAATTCAATGGGGACAGAATTCATTTTGCATATACATGAAAAAGGTAGAAAATAATGAAAAATTCTTTTCCTGAGGAATTGGATTGTTTTGTATTTTGGAATAAAAAAAGTTTTCCAAATGTTCCACCAACTTTTAAGCATTTGATAAAATATAATATTACATACATAAAGTGATTTTCTGTAGCTGTGACACCTCTGTGGAGATGTTGACTCTGCTATGGAAATCTTAGACAACCACAAAGAGCACAGAAAAATATAAAAATATTTATGTAATTCAGTCAATTCACCTCCACTAAGGAGCACACTGCAGGTACAACACTTAGACTGAAATAATGTGAAAGTATTTGATGTTGTTTTTATCTGCTTATACAGGTGAAAATCTGTTTACATAACAGAATTATGAACAGTGTGAGACTGTTTACATCCAAGGTTGTGTTTTGTAACCATTTCTACTTAAGGGCTGAAAAAAGTAGAATGACAATATATTAGCCCCTTTGTAAGTGCAGCTGCTTATTTCATAATGAGAAACTAAAGTGCCAGATAAGCTATATTAAAAGTTTTTTACTTGCGGAGGTCAATACATTATTCTGCACTTTCAGAGAGTGATGATCTGATAAAATTTCAGCAATCTTGGCATAAATTATGTTATACATTATTCACATAAATTACTATTAATATATTTGCTGAGTTACTTGCAATCTGTCAAAAGCTATTTCCACTTATAGTTTAAACACTGTGCAAAAGAGATATGATGAAAGTAGTCATTTTGTCTCTGTATGAGAGTGAGTAAATGTCAATTACCTTTTCTTTCTACAGCTGCATAATCAGAGAAAATTTTGCTGTTATGAGTATGTTTCCTTTTCACCCTCTCCTGGTTACTTCATATAAATGAAAGAAACTTTTTGTTTTCATTCTGTATCAAATACAGTGAACTCTATACCTTATTTTTATGAATTTTATTATGTTAAAAATACAGTACATTTGTCTGAAAATCCTTTAACTGAATACAAAATTATGTAATAATTTTTCAAGCAGGATGCAAAATCTGCATCTGGAATTGACTCATGATAAGTACATGAGAAATAGAGAAAGAACTATTAATGGTACTAGATATATAAAGGGGAAGAAGGATACAAGTAAGAAAAGGAATATAAAAGGAGAAAAGAAGAAATTATAGTCAAAATATTAATACATATCTTACAGAAAGGAATAATATGCTCTTAGGTAATTCTAGAGATGTATTTGAGATGTTACAGAACAGAATTAATCAACCTTGTTTCCATGAAGACAGAAACCCTGTGTAGTAGTTCTTATGAACAGTTTAATACAAAAAAATGTGAAAGGTTTCTTTGTAAACATGAGCACTTTACATTAAAACAAAGAAAATCTTTTATATTGGTTCACATAAAACTACAAGAATATTAGTGTTCTCTAGCTACATGTTCTTACTCTTGGACTCTTGGTCTGATAGTCTGAAGAAAAGTGTCCAGAAATAAAATTCTGTTAAATCAATGCCACAGATCACACCAGCCTCATTGACATACCTCAGGGCAACTGAGTTTCACCAGATATGCCAAAGGGCATAAAATACACTTTAGAGCACTGGAAAAAAAAGTCACTGGGCTTCAGTTTTTTCATTACCTTTTGAAGAAGGACTACAAACAAACAAACAATAAAACCATGTATGTGTGTAAGATTAAATACAAAACATTATGATTTTTACCTAAACGTATGTTTATCACAGCTGATGTACATGTATGTTCTAGCTCTATAATCATCTGCATGACCTTATCTGAATTATGTGATGAATACCATGCTATGCTGAGAATTATTATCCTCTATAGTGGTTTTTCCTTTCCAGATCTGCATAATGTAAGTGAAAAGATGAGATTATTTCATTCTGAGAAGTACTCCTCTCACAGTGGTTTATGTTATCTTCTTGTTATTTTTCTGTGTCCAATATAAACAAGAATATTGGCATGCATTAAATTGAAGTTTTCCCTATCTCTTCTGACTAGTGTTGACCATCAAGTATTATGCATAAAATCTAATTAGTGTGTTGATTTCATTCATTATCTTTGGAAAAAATTCTTCATTACTATGCTAATAGAAATAGCTCTTGTTTTCACACTGTCCTGATAGAATATAATATGAAGCCACTAAAAGCCAAATTCCTTCCTGACTTATAGCCTGCGCAGTCCTGTCCAAGTCTCTGATGTTGTACCACAGAATCTGGCTATTAGCAGCTCTATAATAGTTTAAAACTCAGTTTTCTACATTAGCATAAAACAGTATACAATGTATAAAACTCAGTTTCATACATTAGGTTTTGGAAAACAAGTTATGCTTTGCAATCATTTATTACAGGTGGCTGGCAAATAAGGTGAAGAATACTTTGTTTTAGTCTTAACAAGTATTAAGAACTAGTGCAGATGAGCCAGCAAAATTTTTATAAAATCATGTCATTCTTCCATTTGTATCGTATCTTACATCAAGCAATAACTGAATGGACAAAAACAACATCTGACAATTATTTGTTGTGGTGCAGGGAAAGCAAAATGACATTTGTCTTTTATATACAGAGTGAGGAAAAAGGTGCAATGAAAAAGAACCATCAGGTTGCACATGTAGATTCCACAGTCACGCAAATTACAATGCCAACAGCTAAAGGCACAATCTGTATTTGATTTTGCCATCACCACTGTGAGCCCTTCAGTAACAATCTTTCCAGATAGCAAAACTTGTTTTTCCTCAGCTATCATCAACCAGCCCAGCTGTCATCCATAATCTTTCTGATAATATATGCTGCTTTAGTACCCTGGGACTGGATTTTTTTTTTGTGTGCAAAGTTTGTTGAAATTTAGCCAAAACAACCAGTAAATAGATCTGTATTATCAAGTGAAAAAACGACTTTAATTAACCTAAAGGTCAATTATCTTTCTTCTATTACTCCATTTTTGAAATTATTTTTTTACTTGTGGATGTGTTTAAAGTATGATTATTTAGTACAGGGAAATTAGAACTGGTATTCAAGAAACAAACAAAACAAAAGCAACACACTCAGCTGTATTCATCCCAATCCTGTGACCAACTCATTGTTGTGTTTAAACTGAGATACTTAATTTCCTGAGGCCTTCTCCCCAGGGATCCTACTTCCCAAGCCATTTTCTCAGAGCTATGCCTGTATTTTGAAAAGAAATCTGCTGGGATAAGAACTGAGAAACTGAAATACAAGGCAGGGGATCAGAAAGTGTGGGTATGCATAAGAGAATAAAAGATGGGAGCAAAAGGGTATGAATAAAGCAGCTGGATGAAAGAAAACAAGAAGGCATATAGCTACAGGCTAAAAAAGAAATTTCTTTGCCAACTTAAACTCCTGAGGCTGATTACAGGATACAAATAAAAGCAATATTGCTCTTGGAATGGAAAAGATCTCTTATTAAAATTTGAATATTCCAACATATAGTCTATTTTTTTTCAATATTGCAATTTTCATACCAAGTGGAATCAACTTTCACCTGTTATGGCATTCTAAGATTTGCAGCATTTTATTTCTTCTGAATTGGCAGATATTTTTTTTTAAGTTATAGAAAGGAAATACTCTAAAACCAGATGTTCAATGAAGAACCTAATTTTTGAGAGCCTCGATGAAAATTAATAATTTTCCTTATTTTGCAAAGCTGATATATGCGCCAACACCAAACCTCCTGGAAACTGCAGCAGAAGTGCCAAACAATTTATTTTTCAGTATAACAGCCTTCAGGATTCCAGCCAGCTCTGTTCTGGGCCCAGAGTAACACACTGATACAATCTAAAAATGTGTTGTGTGTATTTTGGATCATGAATTATAAAACATTCCTTACTTACACTTGATAAGGAATAAGGAGCACTAGAGTGATTTTATCCAGTGTTCTGTTAAAAAGGAATCTAACTTTGTGTTAGTGTATGCTTGAATTCTAATGAGCAGATACAGTGCTACCCACATGTACCACTTGCTGTCTCCTGGAAGGGATTATTGCTGCTAAGAGTGTAAAAACTGGCTTAAAACACAACATTCCACCAAAGGCAAAAGGAGAACATGAAGATGTATACACACTGTGCCATGTCTCATGTAAAGGACCATTATTTGCCCCTACTGTGCCCTAACTCTGAAAGGTTCTTTATTAAGACTATCCTTAAGTTTGCCCCAGAAGAAACACAACTTTCACCCCAAATTCCCCAGGAATTTTTTATAATACTGTGTGTATTGATTAATCAACTTTAGACCATATTTGGAGACAGTCTTGGAAGGTTTGAGGATGAAAATCCTTAGGATTATGCAGAATCAGAAAATACCAAAGCAAGTAATGTTAATCTCAGACCCTATACCTACAGCATAGCTTTGGGTAACTGAATAAATCTAACTTTATTTCAGATTCCCTGTATGCTCTCTGGGAATATTAAGGCTTGTTACCTGCCGGAGAGAAGCATAACGAAGACTAAATTAGCAAAGCACCTGGATGCCTAAATGAGTAGCCATTGATTTTGTATGCACTTCAAATACATCACTATAAGTTTAGGTGGAGGTTCTAAAATCTATTAATTATCAAATAGTAAAAGGTGACAGAATGGGTTTGTGTAGGCTGAAATGGTTTATAGCCACTAAACACTATACCCTGAGTATCCCTATCCCTGCCATCTGGCAATAATTAGGCTTCTTGGAATGTCATTGAAGAAGTCTAATAAAATTGTTAGTTATGTCTTCATAAATTCAAGTGTTAGAGAAAATTCTTCTGTGACAAATGGATCAATTCGTTAGTCCACATGAGGTCCAAGGGACATCCTACCTGGACTGCCACTGCAGAAATGCAGGGATGTCCGACAAGCTCTGTGTCCTAGCTGCCAGTCCCCTGTAGTTACGTCTGGTGGCCTAGAGACTGCCAAATGGCACTAGACACCTATCTTCAGGCAACTGTATCCTGATACGTTCTGTTTTATCTATCACAAAGAAGAACAGAACATGAGACACAACATCTGATTGTAGGTGAAATGGGAATGTGAGATAGAGAATTTTGTTTGGACTGCACTAATGAGGAAGCTGCTACCAAAACTTTCCTAGATTAAGGATAGACCTTCAGATAAACAGCTAATGGAAACAATCATTTATTTGCAACAGCCCTTTGGACCCAGTGAGTAGATAAAATAATAAATGGCACAAAAATGTAGGGCTCCACGGAAAATGCTGAGTGGGTAATTATGCCTTCATCATGAAGGGAGGAGATGTGCATGTGGGCCCTGCACCCAGGACCATTTCCAGGTCTTTCTCTGCATACATAAGGAGGACAAGTCAACACCTTTGCTGATCATCTCACCTCAGATAAAGCAGTCTAGTACAGACTCAGCATTTACAGAGCAATAAACTACTCAAAGAAAAATGTCATGGAGTAGCAACGGGGGACAGTCAACCCCTGAAAAAGAGAAGTTCTGTATAGCATTAGGCAAATGCATAACAACATTATTATTTTCTTTGTGGAAAATCCATTTGTTGCTGATGTTTAATACAAAGGAAGACAAAAAGTGTAAGCGTATTTCTCCTTTGTATGGTTTTCACTTCCTGTTTTGATTGGGACAGAAAGCAGAAAACTTTGAAGGCATCTATAAGTTGACCAAGACTTGAAACATTGAACATACCAGGTGAGTACATTTCCTGGAAGACTTTCTAAACCAATTTTCTGTTTTATATCTGCCATTTCAGGAAGACAAGAGCAATTAATTTTATTTTTTTTTACTGTCAGCCTTAGGAGTAACGTCATAAACTAGGTGTATTGTAGCATTCTCAAATATTATTTATCTCGGTTAAAAGCTTTCTTTAGCAGTCTATAGAATCCAGCCCCCGTCTTGAAAAAAATGTGTCCTTCCAGAACAAAACTTGGCTGGATGACTCATTTTATTAAATCTTTTTTGGATCTTGTAATCTCCCAGTTACACCTAGAAATGTAGAACTAATAACAAAATAACACAAAAAATAATATTCTGACATGTTCACCCTGATAAATATAAAATATGAAAGTATTTTAAGAAATTGTAACAAGATTTAAAGACCAAAGAGAGGTCCAGATAAGTGTCTAAAATTTTGGATGCTTATCAGAGCCAAATTGTCATACTACAGAGGTTCGTGCTTCTCTAATTTTCCCTTGAGAAATTTTTCCCATTACAATTTGAAATTGTGCACATAACCAGGATTAGGTTTAAACTTAGATGCTTCAGAGATGACAGTCACCTTTTAAACAAGAGGAACTAAAAGCCAGGATTTAGCCATGATTAATAGGTTATATATTGCACTGAGAGTATTGCACTACAGATAGATATATTGAAACATGACACCTACACAGGGCAACAGCCATAGTCAGAAATGCTAAGCTGTCATTCTGTAAATATAAATTTTGTATTGATGAAGTAATTCCTAGATGAGGAATTTCTAGGTTTTTGATGAAAATGATAAAGCAGCCAAGTTGGTTTGAATATGAAATAGCTGTTTATCACCCTTGTAGGCTTTACTTTTTGAAAAAGTCTACCTTATTGTAAAAAGTATGTAAGGTTGATGATATCTTGCTAGTCTCTGCCAACAATGAAAGGGTATAAAGACACTCAATTTTATTAAAAAGAGTAGAGAGATCTTTTTTCAGAAATAGACTTGATTTTTCAGATTTTGCTATCCAAAGTAATGTCCAAGACAGCTTTTGCGTTTTAAGCATGTCATTAATTCAATTCAATAGAGGTCTAAGTATAGAGTATTACCTATTCCTAATTTTACTGATCTAGCTGAATAAACGAAACATATTATTTTTCCTTGAATTTCCCATCATCTTCAAAACTTGGAAGAGGAAAGAGTGAAGACAAACCTGAAACCTCACTCTTTATGTTATTCCAAACAGTCCAGCAACCCAGCCCTAAAGGTGTGTGAGAAGACACCTAGACTGAAAGTTCAAAGACAGAAGGTGGTTTTCTGCAGCTTTTGTTCACAAAACTAATCACATTCTCACTCAAAATATTTTTTCACTTTATATTAATCAAATTATGTTTTAGCTAATACAAAAATTGGTACCCCTAGTTATTTTACCTCCATTTATCCATTTCAGCTTTGTGACTGTGCAGGGTGAGCACTTGTTGCCCATCTGAACAGACTAAAATTTTGAGAAGGTTATGTACTGTAATCTCTTACAGAATACAAATGTGTTTCTCACTTGCTTTTGTTTTATCTATAAGGCATATAAGTGAGGTATTGGAAATGTCAAATCAGCATTGCAAGGGTTGGAAAAAAATGGTCTGTGAAACTTCATTAAAAAATAAAGACAGATTTTCAACTATCAATTTCCTCTTTAAAATTTTATCACAAATGTCTAAAATTCAATTTTAATTTCATTTTAATGTTGTGTATTAATTTGAGGGTAATTTAGCCTATTGAGAATGTACCTTTGGGGCAGTACAGGTTTCTTTCGGTAACTGTGTATCTCACATTTCAACTGGTTTCTAGCAAAGTGCGAGGGGGAGAAGTAAAGATAAGTTACCATTGGAACACTATCTGATGACAGGTGATATTAAAAATGCTATTAAAGATTTAGCAGTAGGACGGTGATGATGGAATACTGTCAAAAGGCTTTTTTAGCTGCCAGATAACATACTGGAGCATCGCTATTGTTGTAATTTGAACAGAAACTAATTGATTGCTAGAGAAACAAACAGGTCTTTAAAACTTCCCAGGACCATAGATACAATACACCAAACTTCCCTGTCTCAGCACATGCCTGAAACACCCCACTACAAAAAAAAACAGTGACACACATTAACATATCTTACATGAAGAGAAAAATCGGCACCTCAAGTGCCTGGGAATGGAAGCCAGCAGCACTGTGAAAGCTTGCATAATACAGTTCACAATCTAATTACTGTCTTATTTTCCTGAGGAATATACACTAGTGTCTAAAAAGTGATAAATCTGAAATAAAGACTGACAAGGTCTAAATTTTTGACATGTTAAAACAAACAACAACAACAAAAATAATTAAAACTCCCTCCCAATCCTACTTTCCATCTGTAAAGAATGCAGCACTCCTACCAAACATTCCAAGGAGTTGTTTGGGTAAGCCTAGACCATTTATTTTTTATTTATTTGTGTGTACTTTCTCTCTGTCATGTGAACAACTATAACAAGAGAGTACTCTACAGTAAGTGTTGTTCCAGAATACGTCAACTTTGCTAACACCAATGTGGTCTCTAAGGCAGATCAGAACATACAAAGCTGAAAGAAGTTGAGTTGGGTGACATACTCAGTAATAGAACTAAAACAATAAGGTAAAAGGCAAGGAAAGCCCACCAACGAATGCAAAGTTCTCAGGTAAGAAATCAGTGAAACATTTATTTCTACTCAGGAAATAAAAAACATATGAAAACTTTTATAGTGACATTTCCTCAAATGTTTCATTACTGCTTTCATAGAGATGGATATGATCAGAACAGACCAGATTTTGATCTGAGTCTCATCACTGTTGCTTTGCAAAAATCTGATTGTTTCACTAGAATCAAGTTTTATTTATTTTATTGCTTTATTTTGGGTCAAGTCAATAAGCAGGACAAGGAGCTGTGTGCTGTTATTCGTGGAAAATGTAGCTTTGTGTTACTTTTCTCTTTTAAAAAAACAATTTTAGCAATTATATATAAGAACTTCAGTCATTATACTCATAGAAAAACTGGAGAAAATTATTTTATACTAAAATCTGAAACCAAATACATTAAAAAAAAAAGAAAGAACATTTTAATTGCTGTTTTCTTAAAGGCTTACGTGGCCTTATTAAATCTGGAACCAGTGAAGAAGAATGAAGCAGCTGTCAGGAGTATGAACAGAAACCAAACAGCCTCTTAAGAGCTTTATTGTTTTCTTTTGTTCTTAGAGATTTATTTTATTTTATCCCATGGCAGTTTAGGAAAGAACAAGAGGAAAACATTTGCTTATGAGAATGAAAACAAGCATCAAAATTGAAACAACTGAAGAGAAACCACTGTTATTTTATTTCTCTAGGATGCAGCTTCATGCAGAACATTGTACACTTGTCAAAGGGTAAGGAGATACTGATGAGATTCAGATTCTCAGCTGCTGTGTGAGAACTCTCCTTTAGCAAAGGCATTAATAAAGTCTCTCTCCCATATCTGGCCGCCTATTTTCACAAAAGTCATAGGAAATTTTACAGTGTTTGAGATCTTAACCTCCTTGTCAAATTAGTGGATAGATTAAAAAGTTACAGGTATGAGAGATGCTCTTTCTCTCACATGCAGATTTTGACCATGTACACCTTGTTAACTCAAGCTAAAAAACCTCTGCATCCTTGCATTTATATAAAACTAAAGTACTACAAATTGTAACGTAAGGAGTGAGATAAGAACAAAGGCATTTTGAGAGTGATCCTGGAGATCAAGTTCAAATGCAATCATAAACATGAGTGTGGTGGGTCAACCTTGGGTGGATGCCAGGTGCCCACTAGGCCCCTCTATCACCCCCCCTTCAGCAAAATAAAGGGGGAGAATAAGATGAAAAACTCGTGGGCCAAGATAAAAGCAGTTCAATTAAAGCAAAGGCCAAGGCCATGCACAGAAACAAAAGGTAAACAAAGATGTTATTCTCTACATCCCCTCGGTAAGCGATGTCCAGCCCCTTCCCAGGAAAGCAGAGCTTCAGTATGTGTAGCAGCTGCTCCTGGAGACAAACACAGTAACAAATGTCCCCCTCCTCCTCCCTTCCCTTGGCTGTTGTGGCTGGGCTGATGTCACATGGTACGGAACAGCCAATCCGGGTCAGCTGTGCCGGCTCCGCCCCTCCCAAGCTGTGTTACAAACACCCTGCTGGCTGCCAGTGTAACACTCAGCACTGTGAGGGCTGCTGTGGGGATACTGACTCCAGCTCAGACAGACCCAATACAATGAGTTTGCCTGTCTTTCTATGTTTATTATGAGACATTCAGACTAGCTTCTGAGCACACAGTACAGAGCCCAGTAGCAGTTTAATTAAAATGTTAATTTTAGATAAAAGAAGGTTGGTACTTTGGAAGAACTGCAGCTTGCATAATTGCATCCTAAGTCAAGACTGGATCCTTAGTGCTGGCTGATGGGCACTAGTTGGCTTCAATAGCGCTTGTGATTTGCAGACTGGCAGGGTAGTTGCTTGGAAGCTAGCTAACCTGTTTACCTGCAATTTTTTCATTTTATTTATGAATTCTGTTAGAAATACAGTATGCCTAGAAATACTAATTATTTGTAACTAATATGCTAACAAATACAGTGATGTTATCCATGAATATGAATGGCAGAGAAAGTAACAACACAGGCAGAAGGTCTTGTAACGCAAAAGGCATCCTGCTTAAAATAACCTTCCATATATAAACCTATATGCAGAAAATCTATGACGATTTCTAGAAAGAGTTGCAAAATATTTACCAAGTAAGCCTTGGGGGCCTTGAACACAAATTTTTTTTTCTGGTTCTACCATGTTTGTGCTGTGTTAGGGCAGGAAAAGTTGTATCAAGGAACAGGAAAGCAGTATGCTGGAGATGCAGCAAAGTCAATACTCTGCTGGTTAAAGCAGGCTGAATTTTATTTGAGGAGTAGGGCTGGATTTTGCTACGCTAATTTATTCTGCTTCCGTGTAAATAATGGTGAAAGATTTTAGTTCCTGATGGCTGTCATCGACTGTGGGCTGACTCAGCCTACATCATACAAAAAGAGGGACAGAAACAACAGCAGGTGCCACCTTGCACTGTAATCCTTCCTAACTAACAAATGTAATCGATACTAAATGGACTAAAGGCATTTTAGAAACCAATATAAATTTACAGAAGTTAGGAAAAATAGGATTAGTAGTGGAGTGAGGAACTGAGAAGTGTTTCTTGTTTGCAGCAGAGAAGTGTAACAGGTGCAAAACCTATTCACACTACAGGAATGAAAGAGATGAAAAATAGAGATTACTGTACAAACATATTAATCAGGTTGACTTTACCTTAATATAGCAGGATATTCTTTCTCCAGCAGGGTGGCTGATGTTGGCAGTACTACAGTAAGGCTGGCAACTTACGTTACTTCATTTTGCTTGTATTCCTTTTGAGAATTGGCATGCTGTAACTTGCCTAATTTGCTTTGCATTGATATGGCACAAAGATGTAAAGCATAAAAATGAATCCAAGGAACAACTAGGTACAGCATATGTTAATGGGATCAGCCTGGAGGGATACTAGACCAGAGATGATGCTGTACTGAAAACTGATACAGACAAACTGGCTAAATAAGAATATCAAGCTATTTATATAACATTAATCCATTGACTTGAGAAGCTGACGGTTCCTGGGAGACCGCAGTTTGTTCTAATAAGTTTTATTCCAGCTGCTGGGTTAGTAAGAAGCTGAAGTTATTACACGGGAATATATACACGTGGAAATCAGCTTCTGCTTCAGGTAATTTAAAGCTTATTCAGATCTTCTTTATTCTTGTTTATAGAAAAAGGATAATCCACCTAATGAATCAAACCCAGCGTCTTGAGGGCTGTTATTCTTCCTATAATTTAAAGGACAAATTAAGATATGAGACCACATTTAACACGTTCCAAAATGGATACAAGCTGTTATAAGTCACTCACAGAGCATAGCAGGAAGTATCATTTGCACCAAGTAGAGATACTTCCGTGTAAAAGTGTCAATTTATACATCTCTTCTGACACCGGTTTTCCTTTTCTAAAGTAGAATCTTCCTTGTTTCAAACTGAACTGTAGTAACCACAAATACAGTTCCAGCCTTTTGAAAGGCCAGAATATATAAAAACCATTGCAAAGAATTAAAATAAAAATCATAGTGCCTTCTATTTACTGGAGAAATCAACTGCCTAGTCACAGAAAAGTGATCGCAAATTTCAAATTATAAATGATTCACGGGTTTGAAATATTAAGACTGTTTTCATTGTTATAAGGGAAACAATTTGGAAGATGCATATTAGGAAGCTTCATGACCATTATGTAATTTATATAGGAAAAAGGAGTATTTTAAAATCAATCCTGAAGATGAAAGAAACAGTATTGAAGCGAGAACAACTGAAATAATGGTGTCTCTGGAGAGACTCAAACTTGCTGTTTCTTTAAAAAGATGCCCTGGATATGAGCACATGTATGTAAGGGAAAAGGAAAAAGACATATATATATTTTATATTTTTTTTTACCCATACAAACTAGATAAATAAACAAAACACAAAAAATTTGTTCTACTCAGAAAATAGGCTTGAAATTTTGCAGTTTGTGTTTGAAAGGCCTGCTCCCTCTGTGGGATCTCTTGCAGTCATAGACTTATGCCATGACTGAATAAACACCTCAGCCTTGGATGACACCCTTGCACTAAAAAACTACAGTGGATAGTCTTGGACAGAAAATATTCCAATCATACTAAAACTGATATTTTCCTAAGTCATTCTGCCCTGCGGTAAAGCTGACCACTAACTATCAGACTTACATGCTCCTCAGTGATAAAGACAGGTGCCAGCCTGCACTTAACCTTGAAGCTTTCTCTAATACAGCTACTCTACCTTGACGAACTTCCTGTCTAGAAGAGGTTTTCTATCCACACAAGAGAGACATAGTGATCTTAAATGCAGCCCTCTGACAGAAAAGAGAATTCCCCCAGCAAGAAGAGGTAAAATTGACTTGACGGCTTTACACTGCAAAAATAACCCACCCTAAACTCAAAGAACATCAATAAATTCCACAAGACTCCTGTTCGAAAAAAACCTTAGGGTTTTTTGCAGTTTCAATTCATAGGCTGCTGCACTGACGTTATCTTCTTTCTAGAAATCACCAGTATATAACTTCATTTTGACAGACTTAGCTGAGAACTTGGTCTGAAATTTTTTCCGGTTTCAGATATTTGTTATTTATTGCTGAAAAATTAATTATTTAACTTCCTTCTAAGCAAAGGGTAGAAACTCATGATTGACATGTCTCTTTTATAATTTATAATAAGGAAGTCAGTGATAGGCACCTGTTGCACATAAAATAGGTTTGCTGATAGATAACATGCTTGGCTGTAACAAATCAGATTTCCCAACACCTGAATGCTGACTAGCATATATTTCATTTTCCTGTCAACAATTTAGTGCCAAGTGTTGGTATCTGAATGACTAATAGGAACCCAACCAGATGGCAATCAGGACAGTATTCTGATTAAAGTTGATTTAAGAGTGCTAGAATTCAGTTTAGCAAAATACTATAACTGAAGTTATAAAGACTTTGGTTTTTCCTATTTTGACAGACATACCAGACTTATATGTGTCTGTGGTACTCTTATCACCCTATTCTTACAGTATTTTAACGCTGCACACTTTACTGTTTTCATAATAGCTTAAAAGGGAATGGAAATGTCATTATGCTCATTTTACAGGTGTGGGGAGAATTGGAGTGTAGGAAGATTAAATTAGGATAAACCTCATTTTAAGTATCTAGTCCAAACTACTTGAAGGAGAGAGAGATTATCTCTAAAGATGATTCATCTTGTCCTAAAATAGGTGGAAGAAGTTGCCTGCTTGCATTGTCCTCCAGTGATTAGATATATCAAGATCAATCTAGGCAACTTTGTTGGTCTTCTTGACTGGTTTTCAGACAACTATAGGTAGGTAAGAAATATTCCACTAGGTGATTTGTTCAAGGTCACAGAGAAAGTCTACAGTACATCCAGGGAACTTAACCTAGATATCACATTACTCAGACTACCACCTTAACTGCCAGACCAAAATTCTTCTTTAAACCTTTAACTTCTTTCTGTGAGATAATTTACCATCACTGCTCAAAGACAAAGAAAAAAGATTGGTGTAAAATCTCATTTCTCTTTCATTATATGAAAGGCAGTGCAGCCTGTGATTAATTGGCTTCGCTTTCACAGTTTTAAAACAGAGAGTTTATGAACTTTATAACTTTATTAAATAAATAAATTAAAGAAAATGCCTTAGAATTCCTATATATATTTTCTGTCAGTATTGGAATTGGAACTGAGTTGCATAATATCTTGTGGGATGACTCAGAAAACCAAGGCTCAAAGACCAGAGCATAGAAGGTGTTTTCTTCTGAGAGTAACGTCTTTAAGAAGAAATTTACACAGAAGACCTGATTCCCCTCCAAAGTCTTATTCCCTTACCTTCTCTCCGGCTATGATCTTAAGTACCAAACTGTACATTTTTTGCAACCTCCAAGTTATCATTTTCCCCCTATTTATCTGTGCAATAGGAAGCAGGTAACAGAGATTAACTGTCAGACACTGCCTTGACTGTGGGTTCAAAACTGTACAGTCAACATTTTCAGGAGAAGTGTATCTCAGGTTTCTTTCTGTATTATCCTAACTATTTTCTCTGTCATATTTTTTAAGTCTGCTGTACAGATTATTTGATGAATGCAGCAGCTCAATATTGAGTTACTGATGACATTTACAGTTCAAAAATCCCAAGATAGTATTCAGTATGTCCTTCAGATATAGCTCATGCTTCCCTTGATTAGTGTTTGAGCAATATGAATGCAGGTATCATTTACATTTATACTTCAGTCTAGAATACAGATTTTTATGTTGCTTACAAATTTTCAATGAATTATACTGTACTCCATTTGGATGAACAGAAAGTAGGAATAGATGTCATGATCTATCTTCTGAAAATCTGTAAAAATTAAGACCTCAGTAGAGATATAGAATAACAGAATCATAGAATGGTTTGGATTCGAAGGGACCTTAAAGATTATCTAGTTCCAATCGTGCTGCCATGGACAGGGACACCTCCCACTAGACCACGTTGCTCAAAGCCTCATCCAGCCTGGCCTTGAACACCTCCAGGCATGGGGCATTCACAGCTTCTCCAGGCAACCTGGTCCAGCGCCTCACCACCCTCACAGGAAAAAAAATCCTCCTGATACCTAATCTGAATCTACCCTCTTCCAACTTAAAGACGTTACCCCTTGTCCTGTCGCTACACTCCCTGATAAAGAGCATCTCCCCATCTCTCCTGTAGCCCCCCTTCAGGTACTGGAAGACTGCTATAAGATCTCCTCAGAGCCTTCTTTTCTCCAGGCTGAACAACCCCAGCTCTCTCAGCCTGTCCTCATATGGGAGGTGTTCCAGCCCTCTGACCATCTTCATGGCTCTCCTCTGGACTCACACCAACAAATCCACATCCTTCTTGTGCTGAGGACTCCAGAGATGGACACAGTGCTCCAAGTGGGGTCTCACGAGAGCAGAGTAGAGAGGGAGAATCACCTCCCTTGACCTGTTGGTCATAATTCTTTTGACGCAGGCCAGGACATGGTTGGCTTTCTGGGCTGCAAGCACACATTGCCAGCTCATGTTGAGCTTCTCCTCTACCAGCACCCCCAAGTCCTTCTCTTCAGAGCAGCTCACAATCCATTCTCCACCCAGCTTGTACTTGTGCTTGGGATCTCCCCGACCCATGTGCAGGACCTTGCACTTGGCCTTGTTGAACTTTATGAGGTTTGCACAGGCCAATCTCTCAAGCCTGTCAAGGTCCCTCTGGATGGCATCCCTTCCCTCCAGCATGTCGTCCATGCCACACAGCTTGGTGTTGTCTGCAAACTTGCTGAGGGTGCACTCAATCCCACTGTCCGTGTCTCCCACAAAGATGTTGAACAACACCGGTCTCAACACTGGCCCCTGAGGAACACCACTTATCACTGGTCTCCACTTGGATATTGAGCCGTTGACCACAACTCTTTGGGTGTAACCATCCACCCAATTCCTTATCCACCATATGGTCCAATTGTCAAATGCATGTCTCTCCAATTTAGAGACAAGGACATCATGTGAGACAGTGTCAAATGCTTTGCCCAAGTCCAGGTAGATGACGTTAGTTACTCTTCCCTTATCCACCAATGTTGTAGCCCCGTTGTAGAAGGCCACTAAATTTATCAGGCATGACTTTCCCTTGGTGAAGCCATGTTCTCTGTTACTAATCACCTCCTTATTTTCCATGTACTTCAGCAGAATCTCCAGGAGGATGTGCTCTATGATCTTGCTGGACACAGAGGTCAGACTGTCTGGTCTGTAGTTAACTTAAGAGTTATTACTACTGTATTCTTAAAAGTTACTATTAACTTTTATGAGAAAGACTTACAGAATATTAGTGATACAATCAGAAGTTCTTTGATTCACTAGAAATTAATTTTATCCTGGAAAAAACATCCCATGGAAATCAATCACAACAAAAAAAAAATCTACTGAATTCAAGGATGTGTAACATCTTTACACATTTTCTAATATATGTTAATGTTTTCTCTTCTTATCACAACTCCTGAAAATATGTAAATCTCAGTTGCTATTTTTTAGGCAAAACTTAGCTGCAAGGAATGCTGTTAGCAGCAAGTGGAGCCAGCATTCCCTCTGAAAATTTGGTGCCTTAATTGTTCAAGTTCAGTGCTTTGAGTATTGAACTACGTGCTGTAGTGTTTAAAGTGTTGACCCATTCAAAACAACCTCTTAAATGGCAGGGTCAATGCCACAGTGAGTTAATAGGATAAAAAAAGAAGAAACTGCAAAATGATTTTAGAATTCTAGTATGCAGAGTTTTGCTATGGCAAGATGCCCAGGCCTCATGAAAGATAAATGAGGTTTGAAATGGGGGGAGAGGAGGCAAGTGTTGTTAAATTTAATAGAAGTTCTTTTTTCTTTTTCTTTTCCTTTTTTTTTTTTTTTTTACTGGCAAGAGAATGTGAAAGACATCAAAGCAGTTTTCAGTTTTTGTATAAATCTATAAGAAAATGAATTTCAGCAGCAACTTTTCTGCTTTTGTTACTAAAGTTCTCTCAGAACCTGAAAAGGAGTATAATTCAGTACCTTTTAAATTGCTTTGGAGAAATACAATAAATCCAATATATGTGGGAAAGGTTTATGAGCTTTTTTGTATAGACAAAACATAGAGTTACTGGATCCTTTTTCTGATTTATTAAAATGGTTTCAAAAAAATAGCTTAACAGATCTGCCTGTGAGCACTTCACTTTGAGAAGGACTTATTAATTTCTAGACTAGAAGTCAAACAACATGATATAGCAAGTTAGGTAAATAACACTACCGTTGCTTTACCTAAAGCCATGCATAGAAGTATGAATCTGTGATCAAAGATCAGTGGAAGAATGCACAAATCCAGAGTGCTGCCCTTGATTGTAACAGACACAGGATAAATACATTATCACCCAGCTACCCGTAAGTTCTTTACTTTGACTATGACTTTCTTTCAAGACCTTGCATAAATCTTTTATGTTTTCATTGTGGTCTGATTTTTGAAGGCTTTGTACTTCCACCAGTAGAATATGTGTAAGTGCAACAAGGTAATTCATATCTGCACCGAATAATGAAACATACAACTTTCTCTGAACTGTCTGCTTGGTCAATGTTTGTACCTCAGACAAAATATAGATATGATAGTATGGTTCTTCTAAGGACAGGTTATCTTCTACATAGCTAATTAGTCTAGGTCTAGCATTGTGGTAAGATGGCACTGCAGTTTCTTTGCCATGGCTTAATATTTCTCTTTAACTTTACCTGTTCCTTGGGATAAAACACAAGAATTTCTCCATAGTGCAAATACAACGTATGTGGCAAAGTGTTTTGTATGAGGGAACTCACACCCATAAGGACTACCAAGCATCATTCCTCCATTCATTTATTTCCAACAAAAAATCAATGTTATTTTCCATTTGCACATGACATTTACCTATCCAGTCCCAGTCAGTTAAGCTTTTGTCTCTGTTTTATATAAATTAATCATTCACTTATGTAGCTGGCCATTTGTTTTGGAAACATGGGATTTTTCTTTCTTGAGACACAAATTTCCTTTTCTATGTGGCTTTTGAAACTGACTTGCTCACCTTCCTTAAACATACTTTATATCTTTTCATTTTGAATGTTGCTAGGGAAGTGTTAATAAATATGTTAACTACATTCAAATACATTGTAAATGAACAAACATGCCAAGGCACTTCATCTTAAAATAATGTTAGCAATATTCCACTACAGTATTCCCTTAGATCTTTCTATTTGTGTTTTTCAAAGTACCTGCAGTTGTTGAAATTAGAATGACAAACAAACTCCTCTATAAATGACTGGCAGTTTTACTTTATGGTACACAAGCTATGATTTTCTGAATTGAACCGAGGTTACTATTGCTAATTATATGACAAATTACACAAAAGGTAACTATGAATTATCTAGAAGACAGCCTGCTCAAATATTTTTGTTGTTAACTTTGTCCAACTTGGAGTGCCTTAAGTATAATGCAAGTCTAGGAGTGCTAAGAAGTAAAATTTTAAATTTCAAAATAGATAGGTCACCAACTTTTCTTTGAACATCTAAGCTCTTCTCTTCCAGTATGGGGGAGAGCTAATCTATAATTCAGTTTTCAACACGCATGGGTTAGATCAGTGTCCAACCTCAAGGGCCTAAATCAATGTTTTAAGAATTGACTAATTTAGCACCATGAGAAAAAAAATAAATCTAAGTAGTAACTGCAGGGCTGTGGGATGTTTCTTCTTTAACGGGCATTCTAGAAAAATGTGAGGTAGATTTGACAACAGTTCAAATGCATTGTGTACACAGCATTATAATTGCAAAGGAGATTTGTAACAGTGCAATGTCTGTTGCTGTATCACTTCTGGGACTTTGCAAGCCACACGTCTGAAAGGTCACAGGAATATTTTGCAATGTCCTAGTTACCAAAAAAAAGTAATTTAAAACACATAACACCTCTGAAAATATGTTTAGAAAAGAACATTGCTAGACCTTCCAAGTATATCTTGATTGCAAGAACATGTTGGTCTATTACTCACACCTTGCTGGATGTCATTACTGCTGTAAAACAAATTTAAACCAGAGCACTGGAATTACGCATGGAGAGAAAGGGTAAATACCAAATTGTATTTTACGTATTTTTTACAAATGGAGTCACTTAATGTTTACTACTAATCTTTAATTTTATTGGATAGGGCTAGAAATAACTTCAGAGATTGACAGGCAGGCATATTTTAAACACAAAACAAACCTTGCACTATTTTAATTGTTAATTATGGTCAGCTTCAAGAGGAAGTGTATTCTTCTGATGACAGGTTTTTTTATTAAGACTTCATAGCTTTGTTTTTCTCCCTCCATCAATAAAAGATGATGAGATTATAAGACAGAAGGTGTCTGGCCCCAGATAAGAATGATTTGACTTCAAACTAGGAAATTTTACCTTCAAAACTGGGCTCTAAGAAGTTAAAATAAATTAACACAGTGACAGCAAATGATCCTATTTGAGTAAATTATGGATAATAATATTTTCAGATAGGAAGATGAGGCTGACACATCTTGTAATGAGCAACATAAATAATGGCATAAAATACCTGCAAAAAATTGAAATCTCAATGCAGTGAGTCATACTTAAAGGATGCATCCACTGTTCCAGTGTGTTACAATCATTTGACACTAGACTGAAACAGAAAGACCCCTGAGAAACAGCACTATCAGCACCTATGATGAGTGGTCTGTAGAATGCAGGAGACCTCTGATTAGAATAAGGATGCTGCTGCGATTTGTAATCCTAGACAGCCAACTGTCCCTCTACAATAACTTTCTTTGCAGCTAAGAAGTACCCACAGGAATAAGGGCACTGATGGGTTTGGTAAGAAGCCGCATGAAAGAACGAATGAGGGCATTATTCCTTGAAAGAAACTTTCACTGTTTACCTCATAAGCAGAGTTACTGTCTGAGGTCTCTTGAGAAATATGTTTTTTTGAGTCTGTAAACACTGCCACTGGTATCCTACAGGTGGTCCAATTAGCACCCTGGCCAACATGCTCATCCTACTTCTTTTCCTCTTGTACTCTGGAGCAACAAGAAATTTGTCTTCAATGAGATAACTAGTTACTGAAGTAATGGGGATATGGAGTTCACAGTAATAGTTACACTATTCTCAACTCATACAGATAAAGTTTGGTTTTACGCAAATCATATCAAACCAATCAATGTTCACTGGCTATGGAGAAAAAAAAAAAACAAAAAGCAAAAAAGAGATGTATTCTCTGAAATGAAGAAGATAACCATGTGGCAGAAGGTACAGAAAGGAGTTGAATATGACTCTTCTTTCTCCTGTCTTGTTGTTGTAGCCAGAGAACTGTAAGCATTTTATGCTACAGGTGATACAGGTGATCTGTACCTCTAAACATATTTTCACAAAAAGAATGACATCATCTCTTAGAAACAAAAATTGTAAGGATTAATTTAAGGAGAGCGTTCAGCATAGATTAATCAGATTTCTGATATCTTCTCAAATTCACACATGCGGTGCCTGGTTGTCAAGATTACATGATTTTATACGATCACTGACTAACTGTAGGAAGCTGTATGTAGAACACTATGAGCATCAGACATTTTATTAGCTGTTTATTCATCTATTCATTCCTTAGTGACTAACTGTTCTGTGGCACTCTATTGGTACCAAGGTTTAGGTTAAGCTATGTAGTTAAGCCCTGAAGTTTGAGCCCTTAGTTCTATCTGAAATAAGAATGAGACTCATATTGAAAAGTTAGTTGTCTATTCAGTGCAAATTATCTCTCTTCATTCTATAATCAATAGAAGGAAACTAGTACCTGTGTTCTGTTAGTAACTGAGCCAGTCTGTGGAATCTATTTTTGCATGAGAAGAGTTCCCTTTTGAAGGCGTCAGTCTTTCATGATTAACTGTATGCAAGCTGCTGAGATTAGACACCTTTATCAAGTTAAACTTGAAGTTAGATTGCATAAATCCATCCACTACTAAAGGATTACTGAAGAATTATTCTGCTTCTCAGTATAACTCAACTTCTAAACACATACCAAATAAAAGCTTTCCAGTTGCACAGAAGCATGGTTAATATGGGTAATTTCATGAAAACTATAGACGTACGGTTTTCTGAAGCACTTTGGCATATATGGTACATTGATTTAAGATGTAAACATAGTTCAGACTAAATCTGTTAAGAACCAGTTAATTTATTATCTGAAAAAGTGGTTGTAAATGAAGAACTGACCTCACTAGAGACTTAAGCTACTCAACATTTTGTCAATAGATAAGACTTGCATGTAATACTGTATGCAACATTTCTAGATGGTAGAAATATTACAAGGACAATGTAGTTACAGAGAGAACATAATAAGTGAAGCCTGTAAAGATATATATCTAAGGAAATAACAAAGACTTTGTACTAAAAAATTACATGAAGGAGGCTGTCCTAGAAAGCTGTAATTACAAGAATGAAAATCTGACAGGTCATTTTACAAAACAGAAAAAGCCCATCTAGGTGTAGGTCTAGGACTTGAGTCCCTGATTCACAATAGCTAACATCGGGGAAACTGTTCAGAGGGGCCATCAGTATATATCAACCTTGTTCTTACAGTATTCTCTAGGTGTCTGCCATTTTGGCCAACATAAAAAAAAAAAAGACTACGGAAGTAGATGGACCTATGATCTATCAAATATGGGCAGCCATTCAAGCTCTTGTGTCCTTTAGCTTTGCTCGGATGTGGTGTAACTTAATTAATCTATTGAATTCATGTATGTAACTCTCTCCATAATAAGGAGTGTGGACAATGAATTACATGTCCCCCCCACCAAGTAAGAGTCATAAAAAAAAGGAAAAGATCCCTTCATTCTTTCAGTAGTGAGGTGCTTTTTGCTTGTTTGAAATAACCTTCAAAGTAAGAAGGACAAAAAAGCATACATTTGACCTTTTGCAAAAGGACAAGAGAGGTTTCACACGTGTTTTGAAACTATAGAACTCTCTGTCTTGAATATTAAGTAGAGGAAGTCCACTGTCTTCTTCCATTTGGTCTGAAGAACAAATAAATGTAAACCACAGTTAATATTTTATTGGAAGAAACAGCTGACCTCAGAGCATATTGATCAGCAACTTCTCCTTGTTTATTAAATGGTAACTTTCAAATATTGCAACTACAAGTGATTATGCCAGTACCCTAGTATTAAGGTTGCAGGGCTTTTGTATTTTTCCACTTTTATTTTATTTTATTTTAATCTAAAGAATAAATAAAAGAGTATCAATAACATTAAATGGTAAGATTTAAGGAGAAAATATATAGCTGACATACATTTTCAGAGAAGCCAAGATGCTTTACCATGTGACCTGAAAAGAGTTCAATAAGATGCATGAACCTTCAGGAAAAGGTAAAAGCATAAGATATGTAAGATCACATACAACTTTTCTGAGCTAGTTAGGTCTCCCCCAAACCAAATGGAGATAAATTGTTCTCTAAATTCTCCCCCCAAAACATGTGGAACAAAGCAATAATTTTTCGTTCTAATCTTATAATTTTATATGCTTACCAATTGTAAAAATTTTGAACTTTGATCTTTGTACCTTTGTTGCTTTGCAGACGAAATGACTTTAACTTGATCATTGCATTTTTCTATCATAAATCAGTTTAGTGAAAACTTTGTAAATGTACATTAATATAGATAATGTTTCCTTGTTATCTATTCAATAAAATACATACATTACGCAGTACAGGTTTATATAAATTTTCAATGTGCGTCAAGAAATATGAGGACACAGATCACCTCAAGAAAACCACTTGGCTTCAAGTTTACTCCTAAGTCATTGCAACTGTTCAGTTCAGTGTACACCTCCTGGGAGATAAGGGTCACCTAATAAATGACTAAAATGACCTTCTGCCATAATAAGAAACGGTAGATTAAAATCCTTTTTTTAGAAGTCTGTAATGAGATAAGAAATGTAAGTCACTAAATAGTGAGTAATAATATTTTCACATCAGTAAAACGAGAGTTTACTAGGTGTCCACTTGTTACATTGCTCTTACTTCACCTTTTCTCCTAGTAAGGAAGCTATTTTCCACCCAATGTACAAGTTTAATTCCCAGCATTTATGATGGTTGGCAATCGTACATTCACACACAGAGAAACTTAATCCACAAGGACAGTACTATGAGAGCACTAAAAGCAGGTTTAGTAACTTAATTTTGCAAAAGTCACTCAGCTAAAGTTTTGTAAAAGTTGAACTAGTATGTTATAAAAGGATGACAATCTTCTAGAAATTAGTCACAAATGAGCAAACACTGTACATTACTTTCTAAACAAATTGAAATGCCAGCTCTGTTCACTGTTACACAGTTTGAACATATTTGCAAAATGGACTGCATGGGAATTCACTCTTAGCAAACAATTTTGTAGACATAAGCAAATTAATTTTCTTATTGTTTCAGAGGGCCTAGTCCAAAAAAAGTGCTACTATTTCTGATGTTTTTAGAAGATTGGGGAGCAAATTCATACTGGTTAAACAATGAATTGTATTTTCCTGAAATTCCTTATTAATGACATTTCTGGCTTACAAAGCTTCATTGCTTTTTTGAAGCCAAGGAACAGATCTCTGTGAAGTCACTTGATCAGCTCGTGGTGTTTGTTCCTTTTTTTACAAGTTTTCTAAATATCACTGGCCTGAGGAGGGCTGATTTCTTCACAGTCTTTGAGAAGTTAAGAGACATACCTAAGAATGACAACAGTGGACACATATGCTTCCTTTATCAGCAAACTGATGGCACAAGTAGAGAAGGAGAGACTACAATGATTCACACAAACATTAAGCTCGGGGCTTCTTCTCAGTAGTGAGAAAACAGATTTTACAGGTAAAGGATTCTGGGGATAAATAAAGTTATAAGGAGGCTAGGGAGGTCAGAAAGGACTTTGTAAAATGCAAGCTGGAGGCCTCTGGACACTTTGGTAGACGGGAGAACTCAGTATCAGTTTTATGGACTGTGGATCCAAAGATCAGCTGATACAGATTGCAAGGGATGAATATGAAAATGAAATTAGATTATGTATGAGACAAATTATCTGTCTTTATTTTGATATAGAAAATTAGGAAAACTACACTTCCAGAGGGCAAAGCTAAACTTTGTGTGTTCACAAATCATAAGATTTTGTTGTCCATATTTTCCACATGTCTCCTTTCCAGAGGGAAACCTGAGATACCCATCAAATAATGCCCAAACTTTCTGAAAAATCCTCCTTGCTATGTGGGCATTTGAACTTCATTGTCTAAAGTGTAGTGGAGCTTCAAAAAGCAAATTGGTTAGCACACTTGAGAAAACAGCACTTTGAAAGAGATAATAGGACCATAATCAACATTAAGCCTTGTACTGCTTTTTGAAGTGGGCTTCAAGAAAATAAATAAAATAGAACAAACGCAAACATTTTATAGGGCATGGAGATGAACTGGAGGAGTCAGCCATGCCTTCCAGAAGAGAACGTGTTTTGACACTCACAAAACATTTCCAAAATGTCATTCCGTTTCAAGAACTTTGATCCTGTCTACAGCCAGCTCAGTGTTGCTTTGATGTCAAAAGGCTTAGCTTAGACACCATTACTGCTAGATGCATATACTTCTTGCGAAGATTGAAGCCCACGTGTCAGACAAGATTCAAGTCAGCTTACTAGAAGGTGCTGTAGTCCACTTTCAAGTCAGAGGAGACAGGAGATCATCTTAATATAGATACGAGGGTTGGCAGAGAAAGGGATCTCAGGAAAACTGTTCTAAAGATTAAGGAACATGCAAAACTCCTTTTAAGGTCAAAATAAAATTGCCTCAGCCCAAACAGTAACACTAAAGCTTCTAGAAAAAGTCCTACTGTTGTTATTCTTCAGTTTGGAATAGTGTTAATGGTTTGAAATTTATTTTTCTAAGATAAGAAGGGAGAAAGGAGGCTTTCTATGTTTAACAGTTTTGATTGGTTCAAAAGAGATTCTTTTTTCAATATTCATTCTTTTTTCATGACCCCAAATTTATAAAATTCTGTAATAATTATGCCTGTGCAAAAAGACTACCATATTTTTCAGAGGGAATTTCTAGGGCAGCAAAAGCACATTTTTATCATATTTTCTATTTTTATTAAAAATATTCTTTCATCAAATTTATTTAAGAATAATTTTTAATCTCCATTTAGTAGTTTCAGAAGGCTGAAAAAAAGGTTTTTATTGTTAAATATTCTACCAGCCATATTTATCCTAGATATTGAGTACCCTACATGGAGTACTGCATCTGGCTCTGGGTCCCCCAACATAAGAAGGACATTAATCTGTTGGAGAGAGTCCAGAGGAGAGCCAAGAAGATGATCAGAGGGCTGGAGCACCTCCCCTGTGATGAGAGGCTGAGAGAGTTGGGGTTGTTCAGCCTGGAGAAGAGAAGGCTCCAGAGAGACCTTATAGCAGCCTCCCAGTACCTGAAGGCGGCCTACTGGAAAGCAACCTGGTCTAGTGGAAGATGTCCCTGCTCATGGCAGTGCGGTTGGAACTAGATGATCTTTAAGGTCCCTTCCAACCCAAACCATTCTATGATTCTATGAAGTAACAAAGATCAAAATATTGCCCAAGAAAGCCAAGATTTTCAGTAAGTATTTTCATTTTATTATTTAGGTTAGAAGATTTTAATCTCAGCTTTATCTTTATTAGGTAACTGTCAGACCCGTGAAGCCAAAGAGGTTCCTTACTCTTTGCTTTGGAAGCATAAGAGTTGTCATAATATTAAGGGGGGTTTTAACATGGTAATTGTTCCTTATTTTCTTACTGCACTATTTTAATACTACTCTATTCAATTAAAATTGAGTTCTTTGTTTAGAGCTGCTAAGAATAATTAAAGAGAATTTCATAATTAAACAGAATTCAACACACAACATTCCTTGATCATCCTGAAAAGCCAAAAGGAAAGTATGGTTTATTTGGCACAGTGGAAATTCAAGGTTTCAGTCTGATAACTTACAGATGATGATTGTCTTTCCTTGTCACTCTCCACAGCTCCTGAAAGCTCACCCTGTTCCAGGTAGTCTAGAGCTGAAACTTAAGAGATGTCTTCATAAATTGTTCCCTCTGGCTGTGCAGGACTTTCTTCCCTCTTTACCTCCAGACCAGCACCAAGAGCCAAAGTTCCTGACTGCCATAAGCACTCACTGACTACCTTCAGATCCTAGAGGAAACTAAGGAGTATTTATCTTCACCAAAAGCTTAAACAGGAAGATGTGAAGGCACAGATTTTGAGCAGTGTAGTAAGAGTCAGAGCAGAAGATTATGATTGAACTAAATGCAAATAAGAAAATGAAATATTTCAGAGTGTTTATGAAAGACTATAAGCATTAAATGCCTTCAGGACTGATGGTTCAGGACACTGTGGACCACTGTGTATATAGCCAATGGTGCATAATAATGTCACGTGTTTTCAACAATGAATGAGTGGAATTTTCTTCAAAAAATAGTAGCATTTTTATATAATAAGCAGTAACTATGTGTCTAAATAAGATACTATTTTTAAGAAACTGTGACTAGAAACTGCAAAAAGGCAAAAAAAATCTTTTCATGAATAGCTTAAGATTTCCTGAATCTTGCACAGTCTTTTAGAAGTTACATCTCTCTTTTACTCTCTGCCGGCACTGTGTACATTCCTTCTTCATCTGCAACGTCTCTCAAGAGAGCAACCCTACCAGAACTATTTTTTCTCTTATTTGAAGAATGTTCTGGAAAAATACATCTGCCTGCTCAAATATTTGACATGTGTAATACAGTGCATTGAGATTCAACAGCATTTTTTTCACATTTTCCCTTTATTATTTTTTTCCCCGAATCAAGCATACACTTTCTAAGTGCAAACTGCTTAACTTTCTGAGGACTGCATTCTCTCAGCTTGCCATCTAGAAGTTACTTGGGATATGAACCTATGGCCTTCTATAAAGTCCCTATAGTAATAATTAACAGACAAATATATTTTCCTATCATTTTCTTGATGTGTTCTCAGAACACAAGATTATCCAGGAAAAGTACTCATACAATCATAAAATACAGCAAAAGATACAATGCTTTTCCTTGTAAAGGACTCCAACAATCCCCTGCTGAACAGGAAGAAGACTGTCAGCCTCCTCATCATCCTGTGATGTGATATTGAGATGATGACGTGTCCTCTACAATTTAAAAATCTCAAAATCTCTCACTCATATACTCTCTCTCTTTGTCTCTCATACCTTTTAAAAGGACAGCTCTTTTGCCTATCACATAAAATTTGCACTGTTTGGTTTCTATTTGATGCTCTAATGCAGCTGGAGCACCAATCTCCACAAGAACCTCAGTGCATCGTGAGTTACCACAGCAGGGGACATCTTCAGATATTTCTAAGAATATTGGTACAATTGTTAAAAGGTTATCATTCTCTCTTTCTATGACAGTCTCCAGACATTTGGTTTTGCTGTCAAGGATTATTATTCTTGTACACATAAACAGAATCATGTGTTTCCCTACTATGTATAGAAGCAACGTACACACCAATCTGTGAACAAGTGAAGAATGAATGGACCAAAGGGCAAAACTCCAGCAAAAAAGATGAGTTTATTTAGTGAAAGGTATCATTATTTTAGGACTGTTTATTCATGAAAGATCTAGTGCTGTGTTTACCATGCCACCAATGAATCTGTTTGTAAGTTCTTCCTATCAAACTCCCTGTTCTCTAGATATCCATATGTAATAATAAAGATTCAACAATGCAGAAACATTTTGCCAAAAGCTTGTATATTTGTATTCAAAAGCAAGGAAATTTCCCTTTCCACCCATTTTCTCTTGTTTTTCTATACAACAACTTCAAAAAGTAAATTAGTGTTTAATTTTTACTCAATACTACTAACGAATGTGAAGAAAACTTGACAAACATCCATGGAAGAAGGAAGCATATGCTGGTAGTTTTGTTAGAGAGTAATTTTTGGACAAGAGTATGAATTAATCTGTGTAATGAAACCTTGTATTCTAAAGTGGAATGCTTAATATTCTGCATACTTGCATTTAAGAAATTGAATTTTCAGAAAGAAAATCAAAATCTTTTGATCAATCGTATGTTGTAGCAAGAAGGAAGAAAGTGCCAAATCCAGCCTCAATATTTGCAAAGGCAGAATGCTCAAAAACACACAGCAAAAGTTTTCCAAATATTAAAGGATTCTCAACATTCTCAGCATGTCTGTGCTCTGAATGAACAATTTATTTTCTTGTCAGTGATTCAGGATATCCACAGATACTCTTCAGTGACTAAGAGAAAATCATGCCAACTGGGATGAAGCTTTATTTTAAAGTTTGAAGGCGTGAAATAAGCACTAAGATGACAATTGTACACCTGTTTTCAAAAGTGAAAAGGCATCTCAGATCTACTTTGCTTTTGAAAATTTGGCCGAGGATCATATTTCAGAGGCCTACTAGCTCATAACGTTATTCCCCATGTTCTACACTGTATGCCTAATTGGGCTGATACACATTTTCATAAGCATGATGCTTCATGATTAATGTATAAGTTACAGCGTGGAGCCCTGAACAAATTTATGCACAGATCATTCTTCCCATCCCTACTGCATATAACCAGTGTGTCTAACCGCAATCTGTCATACCTGTAGATATGGCTACGTATCAAAAATCAAACTGTATAAACTTCATTATAAAGCCATACTGAATGGTAATGTTCTTTTATCTAGAAATGTTAATAACAATAAAATGTTAGCTCTTACAAAGCCACTGGCATTTATACTTCCTTTGATTTACAACAGAATTTTTTTCACATTAAAATTGTGTCAAGTCAGCTTTATTCTCAAAATTGAACCAGATTACATTTATAATGAAGACTTTGGTAAATTAATAACCTAATAATTACTTTTGCACTGTTACTCTACTCTTGGGGTAATGTTAACCTAGTGCGAACAAGAACTTGCTGTTCAAAAAGAGCAACATGTTAATAATTCAATAACACGTCCACTGGCAGTCTGGCAGTCAAATTAAATAGGAAAACTTCTGAAAATGTTAACAAAGGTCTGATGAATAAAAGCCATAGGATGCCACAGTACAGGTGCCAGGAAAATGTAAGTCTAATATTTGATCGTTAAGCAGTGCAGACATCTTGAGAGACTACAAGCTGATACATGTTCTTTTTACTTCAATTCCTTGCAATACATGATGACTGATCTTAAAGGATCTTCCACTCAAGCTTAATTTGTTTCAATCATAAAGGCAAAAAAAATCTACTGTTATTATTTAAAGAATTTTTTCCTTCTGCCCACAAAGAGCATACACTGTTTGTGATTTATTTTAATATCAGAGAAGGCTATCAAATACTATATGATTGGCAGCATCTCAAAGCAGGGTATAGAGTCAATCGTATTTTGTGTAACTGGGAAAAGTCAGAAACAAAACAGTTTAAAGTGTCAAGGAGTGAAATCTTCCTGAGCTACACATGTTTTCTTTTGAACTGAAAATTGAAAAATTTTGCAAGAAAAAAATAATCAAATGTTTGCTTTTTTTTAGTTTTTGTTTTCATATAGCATCTGGCATCGAAATATTACTATCTCACTGGTGAGCAGTCTTCCATCTCAATGATTCAAATCAATGCGATTCAAAATAGTTTTGAACATTATTTACCTGCAGTTCAACATCAAGAATAAAAACATGGCTATTTTAAACATCGTACTTATAGAAAATTAATGTGAAATTCCATTAACTACTGTTTATATTATTCTAAATTTAATAAAGATATACTAAATTGTATATATGTGTAGTCTTTTCTACAAAAAAAATAAGCTTACTCTTTGAACTAAATACAGAGTGCCAGGAGGAGGTGACCAACACCTTAATCAGATGAGTCGTGGTCATAACAATCTGTTTTTGGAAGGGACATAAATGTTAAGCCCAAAACAAGCAGAAGAAGCCAAGATGTATAGCTCTAGAGGAATCTATTCCCCATCACAGGTAATAAAGCTGGCACAAAACTTTTTTATCCTATGATTCTTAAGCAACATAAAGGATCACCCACACTGTGTGAATCAGTTTGTCAGAATTGTCCAAGGGCAGATTCAATCTCTTCTAATAGTGAGAACTGTTTATCTAGGTTTCTTCGGGGACAAAGTGCTATGTCCAAATGGAAAGTCACCCCATTTACACTACATTTTCTGACAGATAATCTAGACAGACACTTAAATCTTAGTCCACCAAGGAAAGCTGTAACTAGAGTCAAGCTGCATGCACTGTCTTAATGGTGGTTCCTGAAAAATACAGTCTTCCTCCTATCAATCTCCCTGCTCTCTAGATGTCCACATGCAATAATAAAGGTTCAACACTGCAGAAACCTTTTGCCAAAAGCTAGTATATTTGTATTTGGAAGTGACAGACTTTCCCTTTCCGCCAGTTTTGGAAAAGGGATCTTTCTGTGGGTTGAGTGCATTTGTCGAAATAACCAAAGCAAAGCAACCTGCAGAAATTAAGTTTTCCCTCTAGGTATATGATATGTATGGGCTTAAAAATGTTCAAAATAGGGTGGTAGTAGCTCCTACGAGATCATACCCACACTGTTGTCTCTCTCTTTATACCAGTTTCTATGGGGTTAAATCCATTTCACCAATGGTACACTGACTTTCTGAATTACGTCCTCTTAAGAGAAAGTCCTTTTATAGCAAACATTGTCTGAAGATTCTATAGATAACATATGGAAAGAAGGGAGTTTTTTAAATTTTATTATCAGTAAGACATAGAAACACATGACAAGTGTTACATACTAATATTTCTTTGAGTTACAATAAAGTAGATTTTATTTTGATAACATATCTTGAAAATATTGATCTGACTGTATTTATTTTCTTAATTTAAGAATATGCCTTATGTAATAGGACTAGAAAAGGCAGTACACATTCTTCTTGTCAAATTTCCCACAATAAATGTGTGACTAATAGCAAAAGTGATAGAGCTGTGGCTACATGCAAATGTAAGAAATTAATGTAAAATTACCTATGTATTGTGGATTAGTTTTTATTTATCCACTGACAGTTCTTTGCTTTAATATCTACATTAAATTAAAAGAAAAAATGACACTGTTTTAAGGGCAACACGAGAGATTTAAATTTTTTAACAAAATTTCTAAAAGAGTAGTCAAGAAATTCAATCCCAATAGCATACTCAAAAAGCTGTATTTTTTTTAATCTTCATATATCCTTATATTCTTCTTGGATGGTATAACGTACTGTGTCAGCACTGCTGTATTCCACTGGATGTGGTTATGAGCCATTAAAGATGTCCCACAACTGTAGTCCAGCTATTTTAATGGAAAAATTATGCCATAAATGGGAAGTTCTATTGTATGATTTTTATTATTTTTCAAGGTTTTACTTTTCTAATAGATATGCCTAAGGAAAACAAAACTAATTTGTTTAATCCATCAATATTTCAACTGTTCTCTATGATTCCATTAAATGTAGGATCACTGCACTCATGCATACACGCACATTTTATGTTTCCGAGATAGAAATTCCAGGGTCTTTCAGGAAAAATAATAAGAATGAATTGGTGATCTGCATTGTCTTATGCACTTGTCTAATACTCCAGAACAAAATGTAAGTTTTCATTAGAAGCAGAAATATTCTGGTGATCTTTTGTCTTTCTGTCTTCTTTTCCAGAACAGTCTTTAAGCCAGTAAGAAGCAAAGTGTTATCCTAGAATATGAAGCAAACAGAAGTATCAGTAAAAAATATATAATGCAAGAAAGGTATTTTAGATTACTGCTATTTTTTCTGAAACTGAGGTTCCTAGGAACTCTTGGTGATCCCATTCTTCCTCTCAACTCCTTGGAGAACCACTCCCCTCCTCCTTCATGAAACCTCGCAAAACTGAAGAGGAATAGAAAGATTTTACAAACTGCTTTAAAAGAAGGTGTGCTGACTGTCTGCAACTCTTTGCTCTAGTATCTACTGAGTCTAACATGAGAAGAAAGCAACACCTGGCTCGTTTCTCACTTTCCCACAGTTCCTCTGGTTTTCCACATGCTTCCAAAAGACATAGGTAGACGTTATATCCAAGTGTCACTATAAAACTGCACAATGGGTAGCTCACTTTCCTTTCTGGGAAAGATTATGGTTACAGGTGTTTAAATCAGTCCAAGCAACAATTTTTGTGTTATTTCATTACATATTGAATATTCAACATCAATATTTTCAGCACACAATATGTCATTGTGTATACTTAATGATGTCTGAATTCTCTCTTACATGACTTCCTGATTGATAGGCTCAGAGAAAACTGTCTTCTACATACATATGGGATGTATTCCTGAGGCAGATGGTATTTCTTCTCCATTTGAATATACTTGTTGTCAGCAGTCAGAATTTCACAAGAAGAGGTAATCCCAAAGACAGCTTAAACCAGACCACTGAGAGGTCTGAAGGTGCAGTTCTAGTTCCTGAAAAATCTCACACTGAGATTTCAAAACGAGAAGAAATATGGTCACAGGCTTTGGTTTGCTAAGACAGACAACTATGCTTGGAACAAATTGTATTGCTTTACAAACACCAATTTCATGCCACCACAGAGACAACTATAGCAAGCTGCATAACAACTAATTAATGAGCAATACAATATCACAACACCTAAACCCAAAATCAGGGAAAGGGGTGGAGCCTTCTCACCTAATAATAGTGGAGAAGATTTCCATGTACAGCCATGTCTCATGGTATCCGGAACTACAAGGAATGCAAGAAAACCTGATGCTGGGATTTTGGGAAAAAAACGCTCAAGGAAACCATCTGGTTACGAAGAATAAAAATACTTCAACATCCCTTCCAGAAGGTTCAGTCTTTTAAAAAGACCACACACAAATGAAAACAACAATGAATAAAACTATGTTCTTATTTATATCACTTTATATCAGCAAATTCAGATTAATCTATGAGCACCACGGAGTCAGCTGAAAAGTATTAAGGAGTAAAATGACTAAAAATAACATTTGGTATGAATATGATTATCCTCTGTTTTATACTTTTTTAATATTAGAGGTCTAAGAAGTTTTTGCTTGTTTCCGTTTGGAATGTGTCTGACAGTTTTCAGTGACAGAAGATGGAGAAAATTCCTTTTTTTTTTTTTCTTTACAGACAAAGTTTGAGGATTTTTTAAGCTAGTAGCAAATGTTTTTTAAAACCTCTGAGTTCTTGGTCATCTTACCTTTTTAAGTTGTCTTGACAATAGAATGGGTTCTTCTTTGCTGAACTCTACTCTAAACTTAAGCACCTTTGCATGGGAAAGGAATGCAGAAACAGGTTAACAACAGTTACGAACCAAAGAGGGTGGAGATGGATGAAGATAAAATGAGACAGAAATGTAAAACACTTCTAGGTCAAAAAATGGTGCCTTGGAGACACCAGTAAAAAACAAGCACGAGTCTTATCTGATTACCATGAAGGCAGCCGGAGTTTTACAAATTGGAGATGCTACAATGGATGTTGCCTTGTAACACTCTGTTGTGCGCATACACTAATTCTGGCAACATGCGGAATGAACACAAATTGGAGATCTGTATGCAGCTACAGGGCTATGATCCTGCTGGGATCACAAGCACATGGTGGAATGGCTCCCTTGACTGAAATGTTTCAATGGAGAGATACAGGCTCTTTAGGAAAGACAGGCTGGGAAGACAAGGAGGTGGAGCAGCTCTGTATGTGAGAGAACAGCTGGAATGTATGGAGCTCTGCCTGGGGTTGGATGATGAGCCAGCTGAGAATTTATGGGTAAGGATTAAAGAGAACACACGCAGGGGTGACATTGTAGTGGGTGTCTACTACAAGCTGAATTGAATTATATATCCCATGAAGTACTTCGGTTGAATTATATCTTCCATGAAGTACTTTGGTTTCCCCTCTAGTTGAATGCATGACTAAAGCTCCTAGAGCAGACTATACTATGAGAGATTTAGCTTACCCAGCATTTGGAGTTCATAGTGCAGATGGCATTATAATAAATCCCCATGGTATTCAGGTTTACATCAAACTGAGAAGAAAGCATGCATCAAAGAGTAGATTGATGAATAAAAATAAAACATTGTAATTGCAAGTCATATCCATTAATTCTCCCACTTTGAGACTTGATTAATTTTTTTAAACATCTTCTCTCTCTATTGGATTTTCTTTTTTCCCCCCAGTCATATCCCTGGTGGAACTGTGACAGTAACTAAGACTGAGCTTCTGGACAGCTGCAAATCCCAGACAAACAGTTGTTACTCCTGTGCTCCTCAGTTTACATACATGTATTATTCTTCTGTCCAGGATATCCCAGGCAGTTGGCCTGCAGGTTATTTAGTTGCAACATGTTAGCAGATATTATGAAACCTATAATCAGAATGCTGCTAAGAGGAAAGTTTTGTAAGCTTCCAGTGCAGGGAGAAATTTTGATACTTTGCCACTTCATTCTAATTTGAGATGAAAATAAGAGCTGAAGTAATTAATTTCCCTTGGGAAAAAAAATATCTGTCCTCTACCACCTGTATTATACTTATTTTATTTAAGGGTGATGAAAAACTTCATAAATCTAACGTCCTTAATTATGAAAAATCCCCTAAAGCCTCTGTTTCTAGGAAGATGGAATTTTTGTAGTTCTGCAGAACTGAGTAAACAATTTTGCAGTAGGGTAGAAAATTTCAAGTTTGATATTGCATTAGACAGTGAAAATAAGAAAAATAGGAGAGATGCAGGAAAATTGCTCCAGTTGACCCGCTTCAGGGAGACGGGATTTAAAAGCAGATTTCTGACATCACTGAGAGTAAAACTGACAGGCTATAGTGAGGATTGCACCTTGGCTTCTTCTCTGACATATATTTAGCCCCTATCTCAGAATGCTCCCTTTGAGACCAGGATCAGGTTATTCTGCTACGGGAGCTCCAAGAACGTCACTCATGAAGATCCTGCTATGGCATGTGGCAGGTCTCACAACCAGTCCAAAGCTATGAATCCTAGTACCCAGGTAAGTTTGCACAGCCAGCAGACGAAGGTAACACTTGACTCTGTGTGAAGATGTCAGGACCATCTTAGTAAAGGAGGTGTCCAAATAAGGTAATATAAAAAGTGTATAATCAAGAGTTAATTAAACCTATTTTTTCAAAATTTTCGATTGGTATCTTAACATGCTTTTACTTGTGGTTGTTTAGCTGCTTTGCATTGTATAGATTTTTGTTAACTTCTATATAAGAAGCATTTTGGTAACAGCCTGAGAGAACAATAAAAAGAACAATGTGAAACAATGTATGTATACAATCAAAGAGAAAGTGAAAGACCACAAATCACACAAATCTAGAAAATAATAAAATTAGAGGGAGGGGATGTTAAAATGAAGAGTATTGTTATATTGTGTAAAACTCTGTCAAGACACATCTCTGAAAAAATAGATTACTTGAATTACTCCAAAAGAGCAGAATCCAAAAAATTACCAGAGGAGTGTTTAAGAGTTGAACATGGAAATATTTAGCAGGAAAAATATAGTTATGAAGTCCATAATATATATGTGGAAGTTCACACTGCCAAAAACAAGTAGCTATGGTAACATTACAGTAAATAATCTGGTTAGAACTTTCTTACCCTTCACTCAGGCTCAGCAAGTACCTCTCCTAATAAAGGAGAAAGAGAGACCTAAAAATGGCAAACATGTGAAGTCAGCATAACTTTGCAATGTGCTTCCCAGAGCCAGCAGGAAGAGATAGAAAATATAAGGATGCTTATAAGTTTGGCTTTTTTTTCAGTAACAGCTTAGAAAAAATTCAGTCACCATCAGCTGTGGGGATTTCCCTGAGTCAGATAATTGGATATTTCTATACATTTTGAATGCCATCCCAAGGCGAGCTTTGCAATCTTCACTCAATGAGCTGTCATATACAGTCCAGGTCCTGTGCTTGTGAACCATATGTGTCTTTATCGTGCCTGGTGCCTTAATCTGCAAGGTGCCTCAGACGCATCAATGTGGTCATTTGGCAGCTGCATCATGAGGTGTGATGCAGCTATTTTCAATGTTTGCATCAACTAAAAAGCAGAAATAAAAATAGTGATTACAAAAGGCAAATAATACTTATTTTATTGCCCAGTGAAGGCAAAGTTGGGACAATAGCAGACCAGCTGTTTGGCATAGTTTCTGGGAGTTAGAATCTCTAAGAGAGACCTAGGCACTTGTGTGTCCATTTGTGAAAATCAACTTGGCTGTTTGTGCCACAGCTCTACAGCTGCCGGCATTTGTATGCTCTTTATGCTGGGAAGAGTGCCAACTTGCCTACACATGCTAAATAAGCAAGGCAGTGAGCACATTTAGGGGAATGACCAGGGAAAAGGCATTTTCATTTATTTACTGTTAGCACTGAAAAGCAACAAGGAGTGAAACATATCCACTGCCACAATCATGAGAGAGATGGTACCCTGGGAATGAACGGCATTAGGCAGTGAGCAAAAAACTATTTTCCAGTCTGATACCTCTTACATTGTGTGCTGCTTTTCAAAGTAAACCCACAAGAAAAAAAAAAGTTATATGTGATTTTTAGGTACCTGTAATGTAGCTACTAATAGTAAAATTTCTCCCTCCTACAAAATAAAATGAATGAATCTACTAAAGAAGCAAAATATGTATAATAGATATCAGCTGTATACTTAGCCTGACAACCACTTCTAAAAAATAAGTTAAATCTGACTTCAGATGGGTGAAGTTTATGCTAAAATACTCATGAAACTTCCACAATTAAAGTGGTTTATTTTCAGAATGAAGTCCCTAATATAACCTCTACAGTTGTGTTTTCATAATGGCCTGGAAAAGAACTATTAATTTGTCTAAAATCCACTTAAACTAACTCCCTTTATGTGACTGCATTTTGATTCCTTCGCAACAGGCAGTATTGATGGTTATATTAATAACAGTTGTTTCTCTTACGACGTATTTCAGTCTGTGTCTGGCCAAAATGCATTATTTTCTTATGATTCCATTTGCAGAGGGGTGCCGTGCCTTTAGACCAGCAGAAAAAATCTTTGAATTTCATGTTTCATTTGAATGGATATAGTACCATAGTACATAGTTGAATTTTAAAGAGAGCTAAACAGATATTTGGGCCAAGAGACCAAAAAAGAAACTCCAAAACCAAGAGTTCAACTGGAGTAGACCCACTGAAAACTGAGGATATATTGTGAATATCAAAAATAATACATAGTGCCATAAGAGTTAGGGAGAAGCAAATAGAACATTTAAGTGTAAAAATATTCATTAATTAACATTTTCAGTTACTGATATTCTCATGGTAAAAGAGGTACTTGTGAGTGGAGAGGTTTAAGAGCATTTCAGACTATCATGAGTTAGGTAATACTAGTTTCTGGCAGTCTGGTGCAGTAACATCCAAACTGAGAAATGTGTAGCATATATCTGTAACAATCAGTCAGGTTTTAATTGTTTAAGGCTTTTTTAATACTTTTTTTGATAGGAAATGAAAACTGTCATCATTGGCCGAATGCTAAGTGGATACATTGCAGAAGCAATTAAGTAGTATTTACTCTACTGCATGTTTTTAAGTGGTGAACATCTCCACTGATTTAGATCCTAAACTTAAGCCAGCAAGACAGCTTCAATTGTCATAAATTAATTATGTTCTGTGTAATCTCCACCACAGAGAACCTTCTGAGGTTTAGGCTAGATATTAGAAAAAATTTCTTCACTGAAAGAGTGATCAGGCATTGGAACAGGCTGCCCAGGGAAGTGGTGGAGTCTCCATCCCTGGAGGTGTTCAAGAAACGTGTAGATGTGGTGCTTAGGGACATGGTTTAGTGAGTTAGGTGGTGTTGGGTTGGGCTTGATGATCCTTGAGGTCTTTTCCAACCTTAACGATTCTATGATTCTATGAAAGGAAGAGCCTAGACCATATCTTGAGTGCCTTACATTTCTTAGCCACTCAACTAAATTGCAGACAATGAGTAAAAATGGAAAAACAGACAGCTGTATTTTAACCTAGGTCTTTGAGCATTTCTCAATTTTCTTTCTTTCTTTCTTTCTTTCTTTCTTTCTTTCTTTCTTTCTTTCTTTCTTTCTTTCTTTCTTTCTCTTTCTTTCTTTCTTTCTTTCTTTCTTTCTTTTTCTTTCTTTCTTTCTTTCTTTCTTTCTTTCTTTCTTTCTTTCTTTCTTTCTTTCTTTCTTTCTTTCTTTCTTTCTTTCATTCTTCTCTTCTGCCCACAGAGACCATTCTTTCCTTTCTGGTGAATTAACCTGTTTGCATCCTACCTGGACTGCTACCTCCACCAAAGACCTGGAAAGAAATTTGCTGACAGCATACAATTCGGTTGCCTTGTTTATCTCCTTTCTTACCCTGCCTCATCTATCACTACTCCATGTTTGGCCTGGTGAAGCTAAGAGTTTGCTCTTACTTAACTTCCTAGTCATAACAATAATCAACATAATTAATAATAACAGGTATCATGTATTTAAGCAACCTCATTACCATTTCTTGACTTCTCACTAGGTTTTTATTACTTATGCATTAATCTTTTTTTTTCCCTGTTGAAATAACTTGAATGTACATTAAGCAAGTTCACTGATTATATGAAATTAGGAGGAGCTGTGGACTCCCTTGGGAGGAGAGATGACTTAAAGAGAGATATGGATATTATCAACCATACGAAATTTAACAAGAGCAAGTAACAAACTCTGCACTTCGGATGAGGTAATCACGGTTATACGTACAAATTAGGGGATGAGAAGTTGGAGAGCAGCCCACAGAAAGAATTCTAGGGCTTTGGGTTGATGGCAAATTTAAAATGAGCCAACAGTGTGCCTTGGCAGCCAAAACAGCCATCTGTGTCCTGGGGTGCATCAAACATAGCATAGCTAGCCCATTGAGGGAGGTGATTACACCACTCTGCACTGGTGCAGCCCCACCTCAAGTACTTTGTGCAGTTTTGGGCGCCTCAATATAGAAAGGACATCAAACTATTAGAGCATGTCCAGAGGAAGGCAACTGAGATGGTGAAGGGCCTCAAGGGCAAGAGTTATGAGGAGCAGCTGCTCGGAGAAGAGGAGGCTGAGGGGTGACCTCATGGCAGGCTACAACTTCCTCAAGGGGGGCAGCAGAGGAGGAGGTGCCTATCTCCTCTCTGGTGACCAATGATAGGAAACAAGGAAATAAAATGTAGTTGCACCAGGGGAAGTTCAGACTGGACAGTAGGAAAAGGTTCTTCATTGAGAGAGTGGCTGGTCCCTGGAACAGGCTCCCCAGGGAAGTGGTCATGGCACCAAGCCTGTCAGCATTCTGAAAGACACTCTTAGTCATATGATTTAGTTTCAGGTAGTCCTACAAAGAGCAGGGAGTTCAATTCAATGATTCTTGTGGGTCCCTTCCAATTCGAGACACTCTGTAATTCTATAATAGGAAAATATGAAAGGAATTGATATACAGAGCTGGCCAAATCAAGAAATTAAGTGGCAGTAAAGTTTTCTTAAGGTATTTGCTTATTAGTTTGAATAAATAATTCTGAGGCCAAAAGCCTTGACAGATTTATTTGGACTATTTGGGTTTTGCCCGGTCATAGAAGTCAAACTGTTTTAATGTTATTAACTGATTAAATCAGCACTTAACAACTGTTTCCAAACTACAGAAAATAAATGTGTGAAGAATTCTTAAATATTGGAGACTTCCTCAGCTAGTAATTGTTTTATATCACTGCATGTTTTTAGGACTTTGTAAAATTTATTAGGAGCCAGGTATCTTTTGAAAGTATGATTAGATACGTATTCCAACAATTAGGACTACGTTTAAGATCACCATCAACAAGAGATGCACCAACCACTTGCCTTAAAAACTCCTTTGGCAGCTTCTGACAGCTATTCAACCCAAAGTTAGAAGCTCTGCTCAACATCTGGGTTAGAAGTTGACGCTACCCTTTGTCTTCTTGCAGTGCCTTTAGAAGTCATTCAGCCACTGTTGGAAGTCTTCCAGTTCACCGCTTCTACCACATCTTCCTCTTTTCATTTCCAACACTCTCATAACCTGTTTATTCTATTTTGTGAAAATTTAAACAGAGCGGATTCCCTGAAGGTTACACTGGATGTTAAGGAAACACAATATGAACAAAGTTATAGGAATTCAGGAGCTATGGCATGAACACAAAGTAACTTAGGGCTTTAGAGCTCTCAAAGCCTAGTTCTCTTATCTATCTTAGTGCACTATGCCCTGCTTCCATGTCTGAAGGACAACCTTGGTGCATGCTCTAGTGTGTCATTTTAAAGAGAAATCTAAACTTCCTGGGTAGATGGAAACTAGAGCATGCTCATGAGATCCTAGACTAAATGGTTAATGTGAGTTAATGACCACAGGACCCATTCTGTTGACTTTCATTAAAGTTGCATTGGGCTACACGAAAAATCCAATATGAAAACTAAATACTAGATAATACTAATCTTAATCCTATCCACACCAAAGTGTGCACTTGCAGTAAAGAAGTCAATCAATCACTTGTAAAACTACTCCCCTATTTATTACTGTGAGAAAGCACTCACAAAATGAAATCTTCTAGGAATCTAGCCCAGAGTTTATTGATATGAGATGCCAAGTATGAA
Organism: Pterocles orientalis; assembly: GCA_011057875.1. NCBI lineage: Eukaryota > Metazoa > Chordata > Aves > Pterocliformes > Pteroclidae > Pterocles > Pterocles orientalis. Next base: position 224,432 of record WKFP01014007.1, on the reverse strand, counting down.
GATATTTTGATTAAAGGTGAACATAGACAAACAGCATTGTACTGTTAGCTTGTGTAGTAAGATATTGATTACTTTCGGAGATCTCTGGCTAGCTTTTAAATACTACATAATAATTACAAGATATATATATATATATTTTCTGTTAAAACACAGCTGTATGCTTGTTTCAGTCACTTCACAATGCAGCATAGTCCCTGTCCTTAGGAGTTTCCAAGAAAATATATATATCAGCTATATACTTTTTTTTAAAAAGATCAGATGATAAAGCAGTAAGGAATATATGAGAAACAAAATTAATAGCATGCAAGATTTATTAGCAGATGTCTGTTCATTTTACCTGAAAAAGCATGAGTAAGCAGAAGTAGTGGGAGAACTAGGAATAATACAGGTCAAGAAACATGACAAAGATTTCAATTACTGTTATTAGTGTCACTGATAAGCCACTGCAGCCAGGGAGTCTTAGTACGTTTCCATATCCCATGACAAGGAACTGTGTCCATCTGGAAAAGCTGCTGTTGTTTTCTAAATTAAGTGACTAAAAGCCGTCATCGATTGTTTTCTTTGTACAAAGATATATGGCCAATCTGTAAAACAATTTACACTTTAAAAATTGCATTGTACTACCTCAGATTCAATTTTAAAGCACAATATGGGCTTTCCCATATATTGTGTTATTTCAAGGAGCTTCAAAGTATATGATTAAAGAACATGCAATGCTATAACACTTGGTAGCAATATAAAGTCTGTTCTGATGAGTATGTTCAGGGGTGCTATGTGCTCAGTGATCAATGATGAAGGACCATGCAGATTTTCCACAACAGTAGCAAAATAAAAGGAACATAAAAGCAAATAAACTCATGAGGAATTACTTGGATCCAAAAAGTTATATATCTTTGTTTTAAACAGTTTCATGAGCTAAGCAAGGCTTTGGAGTATTTTGTGGACTTTTTTCATGTAATCATATGTGTAGAGACAGACCCAAGACATTAGAGTATAGCTTAAGTTTTAAGCCTTTAAGAAAGGGAACACCTAGACTGGTATAAGCCTCAGCTATCCCTTTCAATAACTACGAACATGCTGCATTTAAAAACACTGTAGCCTTCACAAAGAAAAGAAACAAGGAACAAGGTGACATTTTGTGTCATATTCTCTCACTCAGTTGCCATGTGACCTTTGCAGAGGAGGGTACCTAACTTTCTTGAACCTCTGCTTCCTTTCCCTCACACTGAAAAATACAATAATTCCAGTTATATTAACATCTCTGCAACAACTGGACTTTATCCCATAAAATTAATTTAATGAAATTATTATCTTGTTTAATGATAAACACACACTAAAAGCATATAAGGATTGAGGCATATGAATGTTGCAGGGTCAATCCATAAAGAAGTGCAGAATGTTCCATAGAAAATCTTTATTAATAGATGGTATTAGTAATGAGTGTGAAGAAAAAAACAAATGCATCATCCCCACTGCATAATGTTGCACAAAAGCACTTGTGAAACAAATGTCTCAGAGGGAACAGGTCTGAGTGGATTCAGTTTACTCCGCCTGCTCAGTTTTGGGAGACAAAGCACATTGAGCAGTTAGGTACCACTAAACTTTCATATGCAACATGCATAACCTTAATCTTCTTTAGAAAACCTTGCCTAAATATATATACTTGAATATTTTACACCATAAAACATCCAAATACCTGTCTATGCACAGCTACGCTGCTGTTGTAGTATTAAACCCAGCTAGTGGCAAACAAATGCCACGCAGCCACTCACTCATTCTCCCCTTCCCCAGGGATGGGGAAGAGAATTAAAGGAGTAAAGGGAAACGAGAGTGGTGGTTGAGATAAGAACAATTAAATAAGTAAACACTTGTTTAACTGTAATAAATCAATGGTATTATTCCCAAGTTTTGAAATCAGGGGACTGGGGAACTGTACGTATAACCAGTAGGGGGAAAAAAAAAAAAAAGAAAAAAAGAAAAAAAGAAAAAAGAATCTTGGTTAATTCAACACTCTGACAGCCTTTGACAATTTTTGACAATTTCACTTTGTCAGCACATTTTGTCAAAGCAAATTAACTATTCAAAAGTTTTGGAAGTCATTAACATTTTTTTCTAGATATTGTGCCAAAATAAGTGTGCCAAATTATAAAGATTTGATAAGTTTCAATTTAGACCTATTCACTGAATCAGGTTACAAATGAGAGATTTTTAGAAAACATTTGTTTGCACTTCTGCACAAGACTCAATTTGTAGTGCTTCTGAGATTTCCAAGCCCTTCATATCTCAGAAAAGGAGTTAACACTCGCAAAATCCTTTTCACATGTGGACATCCATCAGAAATTGAACATAAGTAGTCGTTTGCAAAGACATGGAAAGACAGACACCTAGCACTAAGGGTACCATGATTACTGTTAATAAACTTTTTTTCTGATCCTGTAAGTTCCCTGTCATGAATTTCAAGAGGATCTAACAACATAGTCGGCTGAAGTAACAGCTCCATCATACTGCAATCATTTTTCCACCAAATAAACAACTTGGTCTTTTTTTTGTTGGTTGTTTTGTTTTGTTTGGGCTTTATTTTATCCCTGTCCTGGCTGAACCTTGATTCTCATTTTTGAGTACTTTGTCATTTCAAAAAAGGAGCACAAAAGTTAAAAATGAAGCCTTTATTTATTTGGATGTGCAGACTTAGACAAATATTAATAAATTAATAAATTAGGGCAATTAACTGACATGCTAAGTTAATTTAACTAACTTATCTTAGCTAACATTGTTATTAACTTAAGATCTTTTATAAAACAGAACCTTCCTCTACTTGGCAAAGAAAGTACATAGTTAAAACACAGTTCCAAGACAGGGAGTTTAACTACATTTTAATTGGATTATTCACTACTACTTGCCAACATGAGTAAGATTTTCACAATCTAATCCAATGTAAATAAAATGTAGCTGGGAACTAAGTGTAAAAAAGTGTTCACAGACAATTTCATCAACCATATGCACGTCAAGGGAAATAACATGCTGATAAAACTCTAGATGTTTTGGGTTTTTTGTTTTTTTTGGCGAGTATGTAATGATTCACTAGACACTAAAAGCCACTAGGTGGCATTTGTGATTTATTAGGCTGGAAGCAATGGTTTATAAAGATTTCATCAAATCCTTGGTTTCAAGAGAACAAGACATTTAACATTCCAAGACATTTAATTCAAGAAAACCCCTCCATAATTAGATAAATGCATAGAATTTTCTCTTCTGGTATATGATTTGGAAACCCAGTTTCTGAAGTTTCCATTCAAATCCCAGAGCTTGTCAGGCTTGTATTCCCTGACCCCACAGCACTCGCTTACATAAGTAATTACTTGTCTACAATTAAGCTGTAAATAATGCAATCACTCCATTCTTGTCCTGTCACTCTAGTCCCAACCACAACAAATAGGGCTAATCACATACTTATTCAAGTGTGTAATTATTCACAGTTAAACTTCTGCCACTTTCACCCTGTTTGGAAACAGTAGAACACAACCTGTAATTAGCAAACGTTGCTGCAGGCAGTTTTACTTGGAAATATGCCGTGGATTCAGCACCTATGTGAGCAAAGAGCTAAACCCTTTGATCTAGGATCCTGGCATGGTTTCTTCCCCTTGGGCTATTCTATTATCAGTCCTCAATAAGGCAGAGAGATCAATGAATTATTATTATATCAAATAAGCCTAGTGAAAATCACTACTGTCCCCTTTGTCAGGGACTTTATGTACATATCTACCATGCCTATATTCATGCGTACATATGTATGCATATATACACCCACATATACGCATCAATGTGTGTCTGAAGATGTATGAATCAATCAAGTATACACCTGATTTGGATTTTCGTTGAAATGTCAGTAAAAATCTTAGTATCGCAAGTTAGATTGACGGATATGGGTCTGGAGTTGTCATTTCTTTTATGTGATGTTTCCTTGGTTAGAATGTGAAACTGTGAAAAAAAATTCTTCTTGATTGAAATGCAACCTATCAAAGCATTATGTTCAGCAAAACACAATTATACCAGCAGGTACAAAAACAACTGTATGTAGACATGACACTAAAAAGACTAGTCATAAAGCAAATGCCTTTAAGTCATGCTTCGGTTTATTGTACTAAAATCTTCCAACTGAAATAATTGTCTCATAATAAATTGAGCGCATCACACATGTAACATTAAACCGTGCATGCCCTCATTTCCTACTGAGTCAGGTTCTGTCACATGTACTCAGCTTGAGCTATTCCTTTACTCTATCCCAAGGGCTGGTAAAGAACTACTCAGCCTGAACAAGGAGATAGAATTTGTCCCATGGAGAAGATTGGAAAATTGGAAAAAACTCATTTGCCACCTGCCCCTAGCAGTAATTCCAGAAGCAGATGGAATATGAGATTAAAACCAGGACCTGGTTTGTTTCATTTTGTTTTGTTTTGGTTTGGTTTTTTTGCTTTCTGACACATAAACAGATCATTTAGAAGAAAGGCTGAGTAAGAACTGGCACAGAAAATAACTGCTGTAACACCTTTTTCAGTTTATCAGAGAAAGTGGACAATTCATTCTGTGCTCCCCTTGTCCTCTTCCTTGCTTTGTCCTCAACATGGCTATGGCTCATTTTGAAACTGTCTCCATGAACCAAAGTTGTTTCACACCCAGAAATCTGAGTGGGTTGACAAAAGATAACACAGATTGTAAACAAGTCTTTTTTGTGGGAAGACACGGCTTTGAAATTCTTCATTAAATCCTTCGACAGATACATTGGCCAGTACCAAAAGTGAAATAGCTCCCTGTATGAGAACCTGTGTGCTTTGAGTCAAGCTGACATTTTTACTGGTGCATGCTAGTGTAAGGAGGGGAGGGGATGAACTAATGTTTTAGTAGACACTGAATGCAAGGAACAAAGGGAGTCAGAAAAACGAGCTATCAATCAACCTAATTTTGTGATGTGAATAGTCAGAATCATATACTATTAATCTGGAAATCATGAAAGTTAATTATTCAGTGTGCCTAGTGGCCAATCTGTAGAAAGGAAAAAACTGAGGATTACTGCCTAGTCCTTAGCAGGGTCTGGCAAACAGGTTTTAACTTGTGGATTTAAATGCCCAGTGTCCAATTACCATGGAAACAGTCATGCTGGATGGACTCTATGGCACTTAGCTAGTTAGTTAGTCAGTTAGTTGCTGTTGAATTACAGTGATATGAAATTGCTGTAGTCTCAAGATATTTTTTGAAATGGCAATAGCTGCCTCCCAGTATAATGACTCACTTGAATAGTCTATATCAGCCAGAACAAAATGCTCATGCTTCCAGGATGACAGATATTCTGTTAGGGACCTATTATTTGATGTCAATATGATGCAGGGAGAATGCAGACATGCTGGCCTTTGTTTACTTTTTTAGCTGCCTGCTAAGACCATGACCTTTTGCTGCTAATGATATACATATGTTGAACATTTGTTTAAACTGTTTTTCCCCCACTGACAAACATAACCCTCCAGATTACATTATGCAAATGAGTTTCAAGGGAAAGAAAATAGAATTTCATATTTTCCTACCTAGCAATTCTTCCCACAGCTTTGTATTTATGACCCTAAAAAGTATGTAATCCTTGGAGGAAAGTGAGTGATTCATATAGTTATTGCATATAATTCTTCCACAACACCAGAAAATCTGTCAAACTGTCATTGCAAGCTGCCATCTGAGAAGCCGCCCTTCAGAGTCTTAATTTCCCTTTCCTTCCCCCTCACACCCCACTAAGATTATTTACCGCACTCTGGCAACCACATCTGAAATCAGCCCTTGTCAGATTATTCAGGATTTGTAAACTGCATGAGAGGAGTGGGCTACAAAATATGTTGATAAGGATTTGGGAATATCAGTAATGAACCTACCCAGTTTCTTGTTACCATTTGAAGGTAGTATATGCTTCATCTCTCCTCTTTGATTGGGGATTTGCCTGCACACTAAGTTTGTTTCCCAGGTAAACCAGCTGCTGATTCCATTCTCTTTCCACAGCACATTAAACATGTCCTTGTGTCACCAGCAAGAACAAGAAATAAAATGTGTTGTTTTTTTTTTTTTATTATTCACTATTCTGAATACAAAAGAGAAATATGTCTCAGCTGCAATAAGTTATCAGTGCTGCAAAATACATGTAGTAAAAATACATTGTACCAACTAGCTTTTTGCTCTCCTTATCTATGCGTTCCATGGAGAAGGTGGTAACAAGCCTTTGTTCACATTTCATTAAAAAATCTAGCTTTTTGGTTGTTCACTGAAATGTGAGGTTTTGGACCCCTGCAGCTCAAAGTGATATTCAGCTTGCTTACAAATCTACATTATTTTTCTGTCTAAAAGCACGTGAAATTGAACTAATGACATCATTATGGTTGCAATCCATCACACTGGAAGCCAAGTCTAAGAAAATCAGCACTGTAGGGTGCAAGCAATATACTGAATGGCTCAACAATGTAAATGTTATACTTCTTCCAAATCTGCAGAGATTTGGAGTGACTTCTTAGAAGCTGTCAAGAATTACAGAACTTGTTTCTAAATCCAGGAGGCTGCCATAGTATTTGAATTTTTCTGCTATAAAGTTTCCAATCTTAAAAATTACAGAAACACAGATATAATACACGTCAAAAGATAAGTCTTAATTTGACTGCTGTTTTCTTAGCCTTGAATTTATTGAAATAATTTACATGATCCAGAATATGGATGATATGGATGGTCCTCCACAGCTGAAGCCAAAAATATTGGATACTGTTTCAGGATTAAGGAAATAAATAATACAATGTGATTAAGCTGAAAATTTGGAAGCCCCTAGCACAGCTGCACTGGTTGGATAGCATTTCAAGGTGAAGTTAAAATGTTAACTTTCTTTAATGACCTGAAAGCCTTTTTGTCAGTTAGAAGGAAGAACGTATTCTACATCTTATTTGTTGCTCCTCATTTCGAGGAAAGATGAGACATCTGGTCATTAGTCAGGTCTCTTGGAGCTGGGGAAGGTAAATCCATCCAGTTTATACTTTTTTCAAGATAAGACGTTCTATAGCAAAATCAATTTTTTTCCTTGCCATTAGTTTTAGGAACCAGATTTACTGATATTTTATTTACAGTACCTGCGTGAGTCTGCTTCTGCACAACCAAGTTCACCTCATAGACTGACCTACAAACAAAGAGCTCAGCACTTGGTAAGATCTGGATGCTTGGCTTTTGGCATATACTTTCTAGAGTTCTATCTTGAAAGTTTAGGAAGCTAGTTCATCTGTGACTAAGTCATTGAACTGCAGGCAATACCAACCAGCCACACAGGGATGTGGTTTACACACATGGTCTCATACCTTCGCTGTTCTGACTAACAGTTTGTTTAAAAGCAGTCCAAATTATTTCAGTGGATCTACTTACAAAATAAGATGGTTTTTCATGGAAGTAAGGATTTCAGAAACTGCTTCAGAATCTCAAATGTTGGTCAGACTAAGGTGATCACTAGAAGACAGGGTCTGGGAAAAAAAATAACACAGGCAAGGGGAAGAAGGTGGCAAATCCTAAGTGACTGGATAGTTACGAAAACATTCTTTGAAAAGTTCTGTGAGGGTGGGCTCTAAAATATTAAGATTTTCTTATGTAACAGTTGCTGCCTAATTCTGGAAAGAGGAAAAATGACAACTCATCAATTTTAAACAAAAAATTGGCAGATTCTTCTAGATTGTCACTGCTGCAATAACACAACAGCATACGTGTGGACATAAACCAACTTCATGTTTATATGTTTGCCATGGCACAGGACTATATATTTCCTATACCATATATGTATACAGTGAATGTGTCACTTATTAAAGTTGAACAAATAAAGTACTTGGAGATTTACATTATTCTATTGTGCAATTTATGGCTGGCATGCAAACTTTCAGTTCCTTTCTTTCAGTTATTCATTTTTATACAATTATTCATCTAAATAGCCTCTTCTGAAATGCAGAAGAAATTAAATGTTCTATCCACACTCATGCTAAATTAATTCATTCTGATTAATGTTACTCAAATGAATACAAAAGGAATTAATCATCATTAGAAATATATTGGAATGTTTTACCCTGACTTTTTAAGCTTTAATATCCTGCTAGGTTGCATGACACTAGATACGAACCCACAGCTAAACCCCTAGATGCAAGGATTTGGGGAGTATTGGGAGGAGTTTACATCTGAAACTAGACTGGGAATTTTGCTTCCATCTCTCTTTGAAAGTGATACTTATTATGCATGCTCTTGTGAGTTCTTAATTTGTTTTTAATTGGTTTGTGTTTTCTAGTAGCTTTTAGTCACTCCCTGGAGTCAGAGGGCAGAAAGGAGCTATATATCTGTATAAGCTAGTCTGGATATATACAAGCTTGTATGAATAAAGTGTTCAGAGGTTACAAAGTGGGGAAAAAAAAGAGGAAGGTGGATAACGTGCGCTACTTTGACTTATCCTTCCTCCCATAAGTAAAATACAGAAACTGATCAGTAATATTTCATAAAGTGTCTCCACAGGTTTTCTTTACAGCGATCAATGCAAGTTAACGTTATTTCCTAAATTATTAGCCGAGGTATCTATGCTGATCACAGGATAGGCAAAGACAAGTTTCTAACAATTTAAATGTCTGTGGAATTAGTTTCATCATAAATTGCACATAGCTTTGCATTTATTTCCCTCTAATTTTTTATCACTGCTATTCTCTGACATTTTAGTACTAATGTTGCGGCACATTGAATTTGCAGAATCACAGTACCACAGAATAAGACAGGCTGGGAGGGACCTCAATAGGTCCTGTCAAAGCTAGGCCAGCTGTGAGGACAGACAAAGTTGCTCAACGCTTTATCTAGTTGGGTCTTTAAAACCTTCAAGACTGGACACTTCTCAGCCTCTGTGGGAAATCTGCTACATTGCTCAACTGTCCTGATGAAGGAAAGGGTTTTCCTTACATCCGCTTCTCCCCCTGCCATAAACCACTGTGAAGAGACTGACTCATCTTGCTTTCACTAATTTCCCCTTCCTCAGTTACTGTTGGCCATTAAACTTGCTGGCTTCAGGAAAATTGGATTAATGTCTCCAAGCATGGATTCCATTATGAAGAATAAAGACAATTTGTGGCTGCGTTTGTACCTGTGCAGTAGTTTGACTAGTTCTGCTCTGCTGATATTCTCATCTAGATTGAGTTAACTCTAAACAGAAAGCACAAACTTTTATAAATGAACAGTAGGGAAGTCAGTGCTTATGCACCACCATATTTTTGAACACACAAAAAGACTGTTTCTTCTTTTAGAAGTGCTGTTGAAAGAAAACAGAATAGCCATTGGTAGATACTTGTGGGTGGAGGCTGCAGTGACTATTGTAACAAACGTGTGAGGGGGAAAGGCCATGTCAGATGGAGGCTTTAACGAACCCTTTAATGGACTGTTTGGCTGACTGTCTTGTGAAAATAATCTTTCCATCTGTTCTTATCCTGTTCAAATTTTCTGAAAGGGAATGTGTAAATCTATACCACCAGAGAGAAGATCAGTCTTTGGATTCCAAGCTCCAATAAAAGAGTTAATGCCTTGACACCAGATTCAGAGTTTTGTTTTAGCTCTTCTCAACTTAATACTTCTGTTCATGAACTAGAATTTTATTGTGAATTATAATTCACTAATAGAATTATAGATTTAAATTATTAAAAAGTTGAACAGATGTGGTAAAGTTTTAACTTCAGAATGATGAAAGGGATTGAAAGGAATTACTGTCATGATCACAAGAAAATTGAGGAAGATCCTCCAGCATTTTCAGTAAACTGTTGCTCATTTTTGTAGCAAGATGAAGAGAAAAAAAGTAATACCAGCAAAACTGAATCTTCCCTCTATGATCTGATCTGTGATGATTGTTCTGCATGTGAATAGTCACAATAGTGACATCAGGCTATCTTTGTGCTTTTCATATGTAGTTTAAATAAGGACCTCTAGTTTGCTAGGACTTGCTTACTCACTAAATAAGAAGTGAGAATACTGCCTTGAACTTCAATTCTAGTATCTACTTAAAGTTTTTAGTGTATAAGAAAGTCCCAAGAACCAGATGATGCCTTCAACGTGTGATCTGCTCTGTGTAACACCATCATCATGAGACACAGCTGAACACCGATTTGTCTGCAGCTTTAGTGAAAGGTTTATAGCACAGTGAGTGGTAATCATATTAGCTGTCTTTATCACTTGGACTGTACATTACATTACCATAATACAATTTTATAGCTTTAAGAAATATTAAACAGAAATGAAGGCAAGCAGCGCTTCACTAATGGATTTACAACATCTCTTATCCCTGCTCAGCTACAATGTCTGTAATCAAAGAGAATATTATTTGCAGTTCTTTAGAAAGAGCTGTTGATTTCCAACATTGTGTTATTCTGCTAAATATTTATTGTCTAAACAATTTGTTGAGAGATGCAGAACATAATTCTGATTTTAAATTATTTTTTCTCATATATATCCATGAGAGATGCATGCATACACACACATTTCTGTAAGAGATTAAGAGATGAAAAAGTCTCTTCAATGTGAGCATATCACTGAAATTCAGTATAAGCTGAATAACTCATTTGCCTTGGGTCTTTTAAAAATCTCTAATTTCCTCTAGGTATCTGAAGTAGCTTTCATTTGCCTGTCTGGGAAAATCAATAAATTAAACAAACATCTTCTTCTCACTCAAATCATCTCTCTGAAGTAACGGAAAAGAAAACTGCAAACAAAAACAACTGTTCCTATTCTAAAGGGAGTTTGAATTGAGTAATATTAAAAGCATATTTTCCTTGTTTCCACACTCTGGCAGAAGCATGAAGCTTGAAAATACAAACCAAAGGCTTTATTGAAACAACTCTCATATACTTAATCTCTTATTCAGTATAATTTTTTTGCCAATCCCAGTAGAAATAATTACTAGTACTAACCACACTGTGAAATTGCTCTGTGCAAATAGTTCATAAGAAGACTTGTATCTCATGTCACCATTCTTGAGTAGTCCACTCTTTGTTTCTGGACTATCAGTGTTCCTAAGCCTTCATTTACAGTTGTATTCAAGCTCCTCACTTGGTAAAGCTCTGATCCACGGCTTACTAGCACTGGTGAAAACAGAGAAGGAATTTAGAGTCTGCTCTAAGTCTCACCTTCTTTTGTCAACCTCAGCATTATGTCTTGTTCTTTTGAAACATGGGATACAGTTGATTATTCAGGCTAAACCTTTCCAGATTAAGACTTGGAACCAGGGTCTGACACTAAAGAAGTTGCCCACACTGAATCTTCACATTGGATATCTTTAGAAGTTACAGAGAGCTGCATGTGAGACGCAGGTGTAGGAATGGCCTCAAAGCCCTTGTATAATTCAGGTGAAGTTTTATTGGTTTTTTCTCCACTAGCAAGTGTTTTACTATAACTGGCTTCCAGAAAACAGATAAGGATCATACTTTTTAAAAGTTATATATATTCTTTTGCCTGCTTAATTCACTGTTCTGTGGTCTTGTTTTTATAAATTATTTGCATTTATAACTAATTTGCATTTTCACAAGTTAAAAAAGATACGCATTGAAGCTATGCCAAGGAAGGGAGAAATTCTACGGTTACTTTACCAAGCTGCTCATTACAATTGTGTTGCTCCTTCATGTAATTTAACTTGTTCTGGAGGACTGGCACCCATGAATCAACCACAGAAGAGTATATTTATCGAGAAACTGATACTCCTGACAACCTTGTGGCTGTCTCAGAGGGTCCACCTGTATTTCCAAAAAGTTAAAGAGACATACAAAAAGAGTCAGAGATGAGCTGGCAACCCCACTGGAATGAACAATTGTACTTTCTTGTTCAGGGCTTAATATTTTGCTTTCTTTTAACAAAACCATGGCAACTTCCTGTCTTTTCACCACAGAATTTATGGCTTGCTTGCCTGTGTGTTTCTCTGATGGTATTTGAAGGTGTCAAATATTTTAAAGTCCCTCTTGTGTTGAACCTTTTCCTATTGAAGTAAAAATTATTCAACATCCGTCAAGCACAGGCCTTTGTTTATTATTTCATCCCATCTGCAGTTGGTTGGAATTTTTCACTCAGCTACTTATTTTACAAATATCCTTCTACCTTTGGAGTTTATTTACTGTGGTGAGAGAAAAACAACTGCTATGAAAAAGCCTCCTAAGTGTGGCATATGTCTATACACAATTATCCTTATATTCCCTGTAGATGAACCAGTAGAGTGCATATATTTAGCTCAATTTCCACTCTTTGTGTATATATATATATGTACACACTCTGCATTTCCTGTATGCATTTAACTTTATTGTGTGCTTCTTTTCTTTTGATACTTAAAGAAAACACATGGTCTCTAGGCTAAAATTTAAACTAAGGATCAGCAACTTAGAATCAGCATCAATTTATTGCTGTTTCCAGTTCGGATACTGACTGCACTAAAAGTGTGCTGCAGTTTCCCTGTACCTCAGATTATCTAGGTAGGAAATAGAGATGAAAGTCTATTAAACTTGCCTCTTGGGGGTGTACAGAGACTTGTTATCTTCAGCATATAGGCAACAGATGCATGCACTATTATCAACATTGGAATAAATCCACTGACTACTTAGATGAAAAATACATTGGGAAATGTCTAATTTGGTTGATCTGATGAACAAGAGACGCATTCCTTGAAGTGTCTCTGCTCAGAATTTGCCAGGAAAATGTGTGGTCAAGTGTTGCAACTTAGCTTCCTACTTCCAGCTCCAGAAACCGGCAGCTGAAAGCTGTGATTCAGAGAAGACAACAACTCTGACCTGCTACAGTGGACTGCCTGCTCCCCTTTGGTCTCTCAAAGGAAGATGTGGTGTGGCACTGAAGAGTCTGAGGAATAATATATTTGCTACTTAAAAACCAATTTGTACATTAAAAGGAGTCATCATGTAACAGATTTCATTCAACACAGTAAGCTTTGATTTAAGCAATCAAGATTTTCTTTATATTTAATTGTGTACACTCTTTTTCATTCAGTCAATGAATGCCAGCTTTTCATGTATTTTTAAAGTCTCACAAGTAGATGATCTGAAGTGCTGTTAATTATCAATTAAATTTTCTCAGACTAAATTGTAAAAAGTTCAGATGAACCCAATTAAGAAGAATGCAGCTTCCTTCTGCACCTCTAGGCTCAATTATTTTAAAGTGTATGATAGCACAGAAAAATAATCAAACTTTTCCTATCAATTATAAATGTGCTTCTAAAATGAGATGCTAAAAAGTGCATAATTCAAAAGTGAAATTTAATAGATATACATTATTCTTTGTTTGGCTTTTTACTCCCTGCATGGTCAAATATTACTTTCACAAAAGAGATGACCTTGTAGATTTGTAGACCTTTTTCATCTGTGATATTTTTGGTGTAGAAATCCTTCTACTACTGCAGGCTTTCTATAAATGCTGCATTTCTGTGAGCCAGTTATAATCATCGTAGTATAAATTTGGATGTTTATTTTGCTAAATACCCAGGTCTTTCAGTTCATAAGAACCTGCAAAGTTTCCACTGTCCCATCATGTCTTCTAATTTACCTCACTTGGCCAATACCTTTCCACGGCATCAGAAATGTACTTGATGTTTCAGAGAACTCTGCTGACCTGAATGTCAACACATTATGCTACTGAAATAAAACAGTGGAAGGCATTTCAAGAGAAGATTAATAAGGAGTTTGTAAATATTCAAGCATAAAAAAAGAAAATATTTTCTGAAGAAAGATGTTCAACGCAATAAAGACGCGCAGTGATCAAGAAAGACTTTGCCAGGAGACATGAGAGAGAAATCAATTCAAGACTGGACTAGATCAGTATTTCGTCTGAAGGCCCAAGAAATGCACAACAATTTTGGATAGGAGTGAACATCCTCAACCACTGTGTTTACTTTCTTGTTTGGAAACAACTGAATGTTACTTTCAACAGTGTTGATTGAAATTGAAACCTTCTTACAGCTGTGTTTTGTCCCTGCTAGCTGTAATGAAAGGCCATTCAAGTACCACTCTGACAGGTGAAAGCATTTTGGTGCTCAGACCTAGTGTATTCATGAGCAGTTTGCAATCATTTATTCTTTAGCTTAAATAACTCTTTCTCCCTTCTCACTTTTGTTCTTACAAATTACATTCTTCTTTTAAGATTTTTTGTTCCTTTGGTTTTCCCAGTAGCACTTACCTTTACCCACACAGGTTGAATAATTTTTTTTTCTTTTTAACATGAGTGATCAGAGTAGTACACCATACTCCAGAGAAGTGTTGTGCAGAGCGATACTAATATTTCAAATTTTCTACCGGAAGCATTTCTCCCTGCATGTTCTAGAGTCACACTTACCTTTCTCTCAGCTGCTTTCTGCTGGTGACTTCGTGTCATCTTCTGATCCACTGATAAGCTCACCTTCTTTTTAGTTTGCTTCCAGCTGATGATCTTACAGTTTATGACAGATTCTTGGTGTAACTAATGCTGTGCACCATAGAGGACACTTTATTGTTACATTTCATCGTATTTTCATTACTGTACTCATTTTAGTCACCAATTTCTTGCATGTTTTCAGGAACAGGTTAAGGAAAGGATTCATCACTCTCCTTTGCAGTTCTGATGGCTTCTTTTTGTTTTATACCTGAATCAGGTTTTTCTTTTAATTAAAATCATAAGTCTTTTTAATCTCCCTTGCATTTTTGTTCCCAAAAATACTTATAATCTTCATGCTTTCCCTCTTTTTTCTTTTACACTTTTCGGCATAAAACATAAAAGTTTTATTGCTAGAGAAACTTTACAATTGCTGATTATAACTATTTGGATCATCTTTCAGCTTGATGTTTGTACTGTACTGTGCAAAACAAAATTCTGCTTATGACAAAAGTACACATGACAATAGGAATAATTAAAAAATATGTGGTGCACACACCATGCAAAAAACCTCCAGCATAACAACAGGGTATTAAGCCTAAACTATGCCTAGTATACTTGTCTCATTCTGAATAAACACATTCACGCAAATTTAATCAGCACAACAAGGAGACATCTTGGGAGATGTGTCAACCTTGAGATGCTGGATATTTTAATGCTATATTATGCCTACAGTCATAATACCAAGGAAAAGCAGCTTTAGTGGAGTGGTGGCAGATCTCAGCTTTGAATTCCTGTTTATGACGAGAAAAACATTCAAACTCTTCATGTATTTTAAGAGTGGCAGTGATTTTGCTAGATAGCTTTTCTGTGAGCATGGTTATCTGCATCACTCCTCAGTGTGGCACTGAAACATGTTTGTTCCTGCTTAACAATGGCTTCTTACAGGGCAGTGTTGGTGTATGTATCCCTGAATCAGATTCTAATGCATTTTAAACTATGAAAATAAATGAGAGCTTTCTAAGATGTAATTCCTGAGACAAAGAAAAGAATAAATCCTCGCAAACCCAGTCTTGTTAGTCCCAAACAAATAAACAAAAGACAAGAAATATTAGTGTCACCTACACTCTTACCTTCATCTCAGAGAAAAAAATAATAATAAAAAAATACATAGGTGACTTGGTTTGAAAGCTATCACTCTTTCTTTTACCTTCATAAACCTGGGTAAAGTATTTGAGTTTTCATTCTTTACAGAGACCAATTTCTCTCGCCCCTACTCCTCTACAGCTTCTTGCTATCCATCCAAGAAGTAGCTGCTTATTAATGCATGAAGACACGTTTTCAAAAGCATATGGTTATCTTGGAGGTCTCATTTGTGTGGTTGACCTCAGATACCTTTAGGTTTCAAGAAAACTAGTATTTCTACAACTGCTGTTTTTGAGAGTCTGTCTCTTATGTGCCATCACAAAAAGTACATGCAAAAATATATTTTCTGCTTAATCCATTTATTCATTTAGGGTATTAAGGTACCCTCAGTTTATTGTCTGCTCTCTGAAGTCTGTAGTTTTCAGAATCACGTTACTGCTGAAAAGCTTGGCTTTCATCTCCTGTCCTCACATTTGTGGTGAAAGAGCATATCAAAGTCATGAAAAACAGAAAACAAACTGCTCCCAAAACTGGGTTTTAAAACCTCAGCCCATTGTGTTTAGGCGTGATTTATAAGGTTTTAATACTAAAGATTTGAGGTAATTTAGAACAAAATATTAAGTACAGATAAAAATGTTAAATAAGCATTGTGTCTAAGTGTACTATTTCAGTATTTTCCATGTTTAGTTTATTAGTTTAGCTAGCATTTGGAACTGAAGGATAATCCAAACATCTGTGGTTTTACCTATTAATTATATAACTGTATTTTTCTAAAATGAAATTTAAAAGTCTGAAAAAATTATTAGCCCACTGTGGAACAAACAATACAATGTGTGAAACCACAAATACCCAACTGATCTCTTTTTCTAAAGTAGTTGCTTTCATTCTGCTGTTGCTTCCTTAAGCTATGCAAGTTCATGTGCATGCTGAGCAAACTGTCTCTACAGTCATATTTTTTCTACCCACAGATAATGCATCGTCAGAGCAATTCTCTTTCAGCTGCCCTGAGCTACTCAGTACCTAAGATTCCTCCCAACTGAGACATGTTTCCTATCTACTGAGGCTATATGATTTTCACAGTAGCAACTCAGCCTTCCTGCATTTGTACCAATGCTTAGAAAGAACATCCAATCTCAGTGTGGTGTACCATTTTACAACCAAAAGATAAATTAAATCATACTGCTGTGCAACTGTAGATCAGAATTAGCACTACTGCTTACAGAAAAGGGAATGTTAATATATGTGGTTTAGAGTTTTGCATGTCTCTACTTTAAACAATACTTTACATGTACTTTCAGTAATCAGCTCATATCCATACGAACATTTAACCCCTTAAATATACACTTTACAGCTAATTAAGACAGAAACTGAAGTTTAGATTCTCAAAACACCTATTTAGTACCTTCCGAGACCAAAACTTTGGTAACTTCTGAATATGCCTATGTATTGTTTATTTTAAATTTTAGGTTCTGTAGACATCTACATTTTTTATTTTGATCAACAGTTGCTCAGATGCCCGTATTTTTGCATTTAGATGTACACTCCAGGATCTTGCCTTCTCTCTAGTGTGTAGCTCATATCAGCTGGTTTGTATCTTCCCTTACCTCACATACAGAACTCATCTAAAAATTGCATTGTGAAAACACAACTATTTCTGTCCAAAAAAAAGAGTAGAAAGTGATGTTAAATTTGTTCCTTCCTTCACCAATTAACTCAACAGTTAATAAACTCAGCCAAGCTGTAAAAGGTCTAGGTTCTGTTTTACATTCTGTCTCCTCTGTTGTAGCTCTCTGCATTTTTTTAAGTGACTGTTAGTCATCAAGCTACAGAAAAAGCTACTAATGAAAGGTATTCTAAATTTCTTTTGAAGGTGCTCTACTTTGCACAGTCTAATTAAATGCTTGCTGGGTAAAAGGGAAAAAAAAAGAGTTAGTAAAGCAAGCACTAGGGAGAGAAGTAAGAACTGAATTTTAGTGTCACTGAGCACTTTACATAATAACTTTAAACACTAAATACAGCAGGGAAGTTCCTATCCTAGAATACTCACTATCCTGGTATTTAGCAATATTTGCTTTGAAAGTGGAAGAAGTTTCAAATCCCAGCAGACACTGAAATAAGTGTAACTCCTATGTTGTTGCATAAGAAAGTAAGAGTATAAGAAAGTAGGTGATATATTTCTTGAGGGCCCTGTGGGACAAGTTCCTGACAAGTGAATAGCTTCTGGAAGCAGCTGAAATTGTGGTATGTGCCCATTCAAGGCCTAAAGTTAGACAACTGAACACTGTGAGACAGAAAATATGCTCTTCCATGACGGCTCTCTTTCTGGCTGGCCTAAACATACCCCTGATATGTATGCTGGTTTCTGCAGATTTCTTTCTGAAACAGCTACATTTGTACTGTAAATAGAAACTAGACATTTAACATCAGCCTGTCAAAGCTGACAAAACAGCTATATTTTAGTGTCGAAGACAACTAAAGTGTCAGAGGACTGCTTCTGCCTTTGTATCATGTAGCTTGAATTATGCTGGTAATTTGTGTAGCACACAGTCAAAGATCTTTAAAGAAACAGTTACTGATGCAAGCTTCTAAAGGTATTTGAGTTGCATTTAGTCAGTTGTTCCTTCCACCCCCTTCTCCACAAAATGCTGGCCACCTGTCTACTGGAAAGATGCCTTTAAAATGGTTAAGATTAAAAGAAGCTTATGTTTCATTTTCAAAGAAAAACAAAACCAAACACCTACAAAATATTCAGGTGATATTTTATAATTCCAAAGTCTAACATGAACTATGATATACACTTCCATTTCAGGTTCTAAGCAAAGCTGCTAAACACCTTAATAGTGATTAGTACTATGATAAAGAACATTTAATCTACAGAAGATACTAATTTCTTATTAAGGGCATTTTAACTTCCTTGTAAATCTGAGCTTCTGTGAGAAGCTTTTGAAGCTTTTGAAATTTGGTTACAACACAACAATAAGAAACAAGTCTGACATTAAATATTATGTTATTTAAAATGGATTTTTTGTCTTTATGCATAAAGTTATTATATTATGTTATTATTATAAAATTTGCTACAGAATTTCAGCTATTGTTCCTAGCAAAATTATTAGGATTAAATGTCAACAGCTCATCAAATTTAGATATTTTAAAATGTATACCAAAAAAGATAATACAACTGAAGAGATTATGAAATACAATACTAAGAGGTGAAATCATCCCTTGGGAGGAAAACTGCATCATAAAATCTTTTCTCTCAACACGTTACTGAAGCAAAAGCTACAGTGATATTTGGTAGAAATTTAAGGAAAGTAATAAATAAAGAAGAATGAAAACTTATACTTCATTAATCAGAAACTACATCAATCGGGTTTACCCAACAAATGTGTCAAAATCCCATTCAAGACTGAAAATGTATAGGTGAGACAAATACTGCATTATATTTTGAAGCAAAATGCCCCTTTAGGCAAACAACACAAACCAGACCTGAACAAAATCACGGTTTTACTAAAAAAAAATATTTGAGAACAATTGAAGACTGATAACTCTAGTAATACTTAGCAGTTCAAGCCCATGAATCTTTCTGCCTATGAAAAGCAACGAGGAAATGTTTTAAGTGTGCCCAATATATAAAAAAGAAAAGCAAACCACTTTATTAGAAACTGAATTTTCTGTTGCTTTTCCTATTTTTGCAGGAGGTTGGAATCAACCTGCGCTATATGCCTGTCAGTTATGTTTTGTATAACAGCTTCTTTTCCTCTTCCTGTCTTAGAGAAGAGATACTGACTGGTATTGAGAATTGCATGAGAATGGATTTCAGCTCAAACCCTCCAAAGCTGGTTTCAAAGAATCACAGGTAGACAAGACTGAAAGGGTTTATACCATTCTCAAAAGGGGGGAAGAGTTAAAGGGTTTCATCCATACACAAGATGTGTTTTAAAACAAAGGAGAGGAAAAATTACTAACAGGAAATCTAACTAATGTGTACATGTGATTAAAAATTAACTGATAAAAGTGAGAAGGAAGCAAAAATCAGACCAAAAATGTGAGTATTCTAGAGCCAACTGCGTCAAATTATGCTGCTTATTTGGGCAGTAGTAAAGCAGTCATCTGTGGCTTTAAAAGAGAACACCAATAGGTACAGGGAGAGGCACTAAACTGTGAACAGTTGTCCCACAAAATAATGTAGAAAGAAGTTTACTCAAGGACCAAGTGTGCATGTCCTTGTGCCTTTCAGTTTGCTTTTCCAAAGGCAAAGTTTTTAACATTTTATATGGTTTTAATCCTCAATATTATGTCAAATTTTACTGGAATTCTATTTATTGCTGTCATTAAATTGCTTTCTCATATAGGCAAAAGATAAGCAATACAAACAAAACTGAAAAGGACCAAGAATTGAGACAGGTTCAGCACAATTATTTCCCAGAACCTAAGAACTTAACTTACATCAGTAAATAACATCAGCTGACCTGTTGACAATGTGGCTGATCTGGTTTGCAGCCAGTTAATATTTTCTAGCAACTATTGTCAATCAGGATGCCAGAAACTAAGGAATCAAGCCTTTAGCTTACCTGGTTTCCAAATTTCTTTTCTCAGTTTTGGCCCTCTGACCTGCATTTGGTGATGGTGGGTCAAGGGAGAAGAAGGAAGTGCATGTTAGTGCTGGTGGGAAGGCAATATATTCCTTTTAGTTTCTGAGAATATGGTTAATTGTGTAATTGGGACATATGTATGTCTTTCAGGCTGTTCCATGTGCAACTCAGTTAAACTACTCAAAGTTTATCTGGAAGTGGACATGCAAAATTTTTGCTAATTATTTCCTCCATGATCCCAAGTGGTGGATACAGTAGGCAGGCAAAGGATCTGAGGTGGTGTGAACAGAAGGGTTTTTAGCAACCAACAAAACAAGGCTGAAGTGGGATCACCAGAGGCATAAGCTTGTAAATAAGGAAGTGCTTGTGCAACAGCCTTGTGAGGAGAGCTCTCATGACCTTTCTGGGTAATAACACATTTGCATACCCCTCTGAAATGCCTATACACTAAGGCACACAGCCTGGAAAACAAACAAGAGGAATTAGAAGTCTGTGTGCAGTTACAGGATTGTGACCTCATTGGAATAACGGACACAGGGGGGATAGCTCTCTGGTTGGGAATGCAAAAAGAGGGAGGTGTCCTGTATGTGAAAGACCAGCTAGAATGCATGGAGCTCTGCCCTGTGATGGACGATGACCCAGCTGAGAGCTGATGGGTTGGGAATTGGTGGCCAGGCCAACACAGGTCATTCCGAATAGGGAAGGAGTAGTTGAGGTCTTCATCAGATAATAAGTCTCATATTCCTGGATCTTGGTTCTCACGGGGAACTTTCATTGTCCTTACATCTGCTGGAAAGACAACATAGCAAGGCAAAAGCAAACTAGGAGGTTTCTGGAATGCATTGACAACAGCTTCCTGACACAGGTGATCCAGGAGTCAACAAGGAGAGGTTCTCTGCTGGACCTTATGCTTACAAATGTGGAAAAACTGGTCAGGGATGTGGAAGTCAGAGGCAGCCTTGGGCTGCAGTAACCATGGGATGGTGGAGTTCGTGATCCTAAGAGGCTAGAGCAGGGCAAGAAGCAGGATCACCACTCTGGAATTCAGAACATACTTTGGCCTGTTCCATTTGCCCAACAGAGGCAAACGTAAAGTCCTGCACCTAGGGACAAATAACCTCATGCAACAGTGCCTGCTGTATCCAACTGGTTGGAAAGCAGCATTATAGAAAAAGACCTGGGGTCCTGGTGGAAAAGAAGTTGAGCGTAAGCCAGCAACATGCCCTTGCCCTTGCAACAAAGAAGGCCATCAGTGTCCTGGGCTGCATGAGGAGGAGTTTTGCCAGCAAGCCAAGAGAGGTGATCCTTCCCCTCTACTCAACACTGGTGAGGCTACACCCGGAGTGCTGTGTCCAGTGCTGGGCTCCTCAGTATCAGAAAGAAATGGAGCTACTGGAGAGAGTCCAGTGAAGGGCCATGAAGGTGATTAAAGGGCTGGAGCACCTCCCATGTGAAGACAGGTTGAGAGCACTGGGACTGTTTAACCTGGAAAAGAGGAGGCTTGGAGGAGGTTCTCATCAATGTTTGTAAATACCTGGAGTGAGGGTGTAAAGAAGCCAGGCTCTTTTCAGTGATGCCCAGTGACAGGACCAGAGGCAATGGGCACAAACTGCAACATGGGAGGTTCTGTCTGAATGTCGGGAAACACTTCTTTACTGTAAGGGTGACTGAGCATGGGTACAAGTTGACTAGGGAGTTTGTGGATCTTCTGTCCTTGGAAGACGGGCGTGCTACCATTCAGGGGAACATCAACAGGCTGGAGAATGGAGAACACAGGAATCTCATAAAGTTCAGCAAAGGCAGCCTGCATCAGTTGATCCTGCTTGAGCAGTGGGGTTGCACTAGGTGTTCTCAAGAGATTCCTTCCACCCTCAACAATTCTTTGATTCTGTGATTGAGTACTCGACGAGGTACATTCTGCATTTATTTGCACTGATGTTGATAAGAGTATCATTGTCTGACACCTCAGAGGCATGCAATGAGCAAATGCCTCTGAGGGCTAGGTACCATGTGTATTTAGAAGAGATTATGTTCTAGGCTGATAATCTAAGAAAAAAAATCACCTGTAAAAGTCTTAGAAAGAACTCACTAGAAAGGAAGACTGACTAATCATAGCCCAAGAAAATTGTTCTACTTAATTTCTAAGGTGATATTCCAAAGCTCATGAGAATTTCCTTCACATCTATTGGCTTGCATCAGTCCCCTTTTGAATAAACAGGCAGTGAATAAAATGTACTAAAAAATACCATGGACAGAGGTCTACCTCATATAACTTTTTTTTTGTCAAAACAAAGAAAAAAGTCACATTATCAGGATGGATAATTACAAAATTGTTATGGAACTTCCATTGGATGTGATGAAGGCACTTTTATGTCTTTTACAGACAGAAAACTAATGAATAAGCAATCTGGCCCCAAGAAAAATTCCTGCTGTGTGTGGTGTAGCTTGTTACCTCACATGTGATGATGAAGCTGTCTGAGGGTAAACCATGCACTGAAAAAATCCCTGTCAAAGTAGTGCCCTTCCTACCTACTCTGTTTGGATATTTTGGGGTTTTTAAAATTTGCCATCATTTTGGAAATGACGCCTCTAGAAAGCTGTACTGTAAGATGAGAGGGTCTGTAAACTGAAGATGAGAAGAGGGAGCAGTAGGTGCTTGGGAAAGAGGGACTCTGAATTAGCTTTGTCATCAAAACCAGAGTAATGAAACACCAGCATAAAGGCTGGATTTGTAAAGAGTATTTAGGTGTCTGAAGATGTAGATAGATGCCTAGTGTGATCCCAGAGGTACTAAGCATAATGATTTTAGTGAGTGTTTCCAAAAATGAAGAGCACACTTCAACCTGTAATTGCTTAGGTACCTTTCAAACTAGATCCTAAGACTGAAAACTGGCTCAAAAAACAAGCAGCACTTCTTGTTCTCAAGTCTGATTATTCCTGAGCCTTTACACTCACAGTATGTCTGAAAGCTCTCATCCCTTGGGATGGCTTTCCATCTGTTGGGTAGAAGAAGCTGAAATGTGATTTTTACATTGGCTAAAGTCAAATTAGTATAAAATATATTTTTCCATTGTCTCTTACGTGCGTGGTCTTAAATCCTGCTCTGAATCAGAAAAGATTCAGCAAAAATTAGGCATGCCACCTTCCACATAAATTTTGATTGGTTTTAACTGAATTGGCTTGTAAAACACATATGAGCCAGCAAAGATGTTTTTCTTATGTTAACTCTGAAACTAGTGTCTTGTATCTATCATAGCTGATCCTCTACATGTGGGAGAGGTGTGAAGCTACATGTGGTTACGGAGATATTTAGATCCTGTTAATAATAAGCAAATCTCAGGGAATCTCATGTACACAATGGAAAATATTCTGAGAGGACAGGCTTTATGTATTTTGGGTAAAGTTTGCATTGTTGATTTCCCAAATGCATGCATGTAACTCTGAGGAACAAAATTTTCTGCTATTCACCTGATTTGTAATCAGTGTACATACATGACCTAATGGAAGTTTGCTCTGTTTGTTGTGTGGCTTCTTGAAGTTCTCATTAACCACCAATGGGAATTAGTCATGCATACAACAAATAAGGAAAGAGATAATTTCTTCTGTTTGTCCATCATTGAACCTGCGTTCACTTCTAATTTTTTAGCAACTGCAGTCTGAAAGCATCTGTTCACTTTCTTTCTTATTTTCAAGTTAATGAGAGAGCAAGCTATGAAATTTGGAGGAGTTAAATGAAATTGACAAGGAAGATTCATATCAGGTACCATGAAAAATGACTGACTAGAAAACTAAAGGGAAGGCCTCTCAGAGGAAGCCATAAGGGGTCTTAATCTAGAGATGTGAAAAATTCGATTGAAAAAATTAGCTATCAGCGAGTCTGCATTAGGGAACGCAGCAGAGAACCTAGGCAGGCTACCAAGTTAACAGCAAGGCACTACTGTTGCCTTGAAATATACTCCTGACCATAGACCCTCAGGATTAGCAAGCTCACGCATTAAAAGACTTAATTAGAGAATGTAGTGGGGTAGTAAGAGAACGTAGTGGGGTAGTAATGTTGATAGTCATCATTTATATGAAAGATTATACCATGAGTTTGTCCATGAAGTCAGTAAAACTAAGAGTTTAAGCCCATATTTTCTAGAATATCTTAATCAGCAGTAGGCTTCCTCTGGTTGGGAAAATCTTTTTTCAAAGTACAAATGAAAAATGCAAAATTAATGACCACGGAGAGAAAGAGGGGGAAAAAAGAATTCTGTTGTCTAGTGGTTTGGAAGATGGAGGGTAGCAGAGTCTTAGTTTCTGGTCTCCTGAAGGAATTATACTTCTTGAATGACAGCATTGTCACCATTACTGGTGTGGCACACTTTCAGTGCAATCCTCTGGTGATAGTCTGACAATCCTTGTAGTATGATATACATTCAGCGTCCTCAAGGATGAGGGGAGAAACAGTGAATCCAACCCTCCTGCTTTCTGGATGAGTGCGTCTGGATGAGTGCACCAGGTAGGCAGTATTTAGAACAATAAAACCATCTCCTCTTCAGACTATAAAAGTGGCTGTAGCAGGACTTCCTAAGGTGTCCAGACTGGGAAGTTTTAACAACAGCTGTGAACTGATGGGGTTTAAAATGAAACAAGGCAGCACCTAAAGATAACTACATTCTAGGGCTGGACAAAACTCTAGGGATTTTATTTTGTTATTTTTGCTTAAGTAGTTCTATTTTTTTTCTTAATTAAGATTCTTAGACTCATTGCACCAAGCCCAAACTATACGCAATGCCCCACTCTTTAGCTTGTCTGAGCTCTTTTGTGACAGTCCATTCCAAAACTTGCCTCTGCTTATCACAGAGGGATCACTAGCTGTGGGAGAAAGCTTTAGGTGGGCTCCACAACCTATTTGATTCTCAGTGCTCTATAGCTAAACTTGATTTAACCTCTGTATATCCTGCATATATAATATTTTGTGTACAGCCTGAAAACACACCTAATTTGTTCTGTCATTAAAAGACATGGTGCCAAGCCTAGAAGACCTTAAACACTGTATCATGGGGGTGAAAAAAAAAATAAAAAGGGAAAAGAGTGAAAGTTTTTTTGGCCTTTTAGCATACTTCTTTGTATCTTTATATCCCTCAAAGTCCTCATGAATTTGAAGGTTTAGAATTTATTTTAACTTAACTGACATAATCTAAAGCAATGTAATTAGTGAAAGGCAGAGCAGGCAACTACTAATTTAACTGCAGGGTTTGAACCCAGATATGTTTGGTAATTCCTAAGGTCCAGGAACAAACAAAGAAAAGAAACACGTCTCTATTCCATGTTCTGAAATGCAAGCTTCCTGTTAGCCTACTACGGCAAAATCTCCAAAGGCAGTTATTGAATAGAATTCCATCTATATGACATAAAAATTCAGCAGCCTAAAAGGTCCAGGGAAGAAGGTCTTTATCTTGGCGACTATGCCACATTACATGTAACATTACTGAATGTAAAATGGAAGTGCATACTCAATTCTTTTAAAATAAGACAAGTTATTTTTTCACATTACTGCACTCCCAATATGCTTTATACCTCTCTTACAAGAAATTATTATTCCACCAAGCACTTAAAATTTTATGATTGTGTTATAGTTCAAAATTTCTTAATGCATTTTAGAAATGTTGGTTGGAAGTAAAATTAATGTGATTTTGCTTCCTTTTGGGTTTTTTTTGCAATTGATTTCATATAATTCTGCTAAAACTATAAACAGCTGGGTTTTACTCGCCACTTAGACTGCATTAATGCCATTACGTATATTACCATCCTCTCGGATCTTACTGCTAGGAGAACAGGAAATCATAGGGTTTTTTACTCTGCTTTTGTACTTGCTCCTTCAGTTCTCTGCATCTGGTATGACAGTATATTACTTCCTAGTAGCTAGGTAAACAATGCAAATATTCTAACTGCCTCCCTAGCAGTTCTGGATAAAACTATTTCGGAAGTAGATTTTTTATTTTTTTAATTTTCCTTTGGTGGAAAGGAATACAAGGGGAACTTAAGCAAAATGAGTAGATACATCTGAAATAGTGAAGTGCTGACACTTTACCACTTCACCACCACAGTGGTAGCAGTAATTCACGTAAAATTCTAAAGTGGAAAGCAGAATTACATAAATACCAATTAAAGTAATTTTCAATCTGTAGCCCTAGTAGAGGTGCTGAAAACTGGGAGCTCTTTTTTTAACAACAGTTTTTGGTGGTGTTATATCACACCAGTGACATTTATTCAGAAATTCTTGAGCGTATAATTACTAAAACTTTGTAATATTTCAGTTGCATAATTCTATTGTAAAAATATAGTGAGTAGGAAAGAATACAATGGTCCCAATGACAAAGGTGAAAAATACCATGTTATCAAGGAATTATTTCCACTGTTGCATAGTGAAAATGGAAAAGCGAGTAGCTTTATTATTAATGATGCACAGAAATTCAATGAAATATCTCCAAACAGTGACAGACTGTCATATAAAACTATCTAATGGTGCCTAAATATAACTGATACACTTCATTTTAAGTTAGATACACTTGATATACTTATAGATACACTTGATATAGACATCTTACATACCCAGACCTGAGGGCGGGTATGAGGGTTGGGTTCTAGACTTGTCTTCTGCATGGGAAATCATAAGGTAGGAATAACAGTATTTCCTGTTTAAGGCATCAGAGTATTGTCTTTATAAAAGCTACTTGCACAATGTGAAATGTCCGAACATTTGGGGTTTTGATAAATGAGCCTTACAAGCAGGAGTTAGAAACAATTTCTACAACTGAAAACATAAGATCTTTCTTCCAAGCACACCTCCAGTTGCAACTTATTTCCCTGTAGCATGACCATTTTTCCTAATTAAGATTATAATCTGCCTGGTTGAACTGTATCTACATAAACTAACTTATTCAAATTGATTACAGAGTAAGGCCTAGAAGGAGTAATGTGGCACTCAAGTGATATTTTCTTTCATATGTCTTTAACATACGTCTTTGTCCTTGCTTCGATCTCTACAGGGTCTCACTGACTGGCAAAGCCCACTCCCTCACTGAGACAAGTTCCAGACTACAATACCTTATGTGTGTGCAGAGAACTTTACACAATAAGGGCACTACTGCAAAAACAACAGTCATAGTGACAGCAGTTCCAATTTTATAATGTTTTCCCTACCTAGGGCCAAATTATGCTGATGCCTACACAAAGGCCTTTTTAACCTCAGTAGCACTGACTTATGTAAGGAGAACAGTGTTTATTGAGAATTCTAATACTTGTGTAAATAAAGAAATAGCTTTTTGATACTGAATAGCTTACCAAGGTAAATCTCAATCCATTAATATTCATTTCATTAGAGTCTATGTAATAATAGTATTACATGATAAAAACAAAAATCATTGGCTTGAAAAGTGAGAATAGTTTCATATTCTGCCAGGAGGGACTTACACATGGAGATTCTTCATTTTCTTCAGATCTTACCTCCAGACATTTTGTTTCCTCCTGCGCCACACCATTTTCAAAGAGGTTAGTTACTGACAGTTTCGTTGCTGCAAACACTCCTTTATAGTGAAGAGCTGTTATATAACTATGATGGTATTCTCTAACATTGTATTAGCAATGTAGTAATGGTTGACTTACACCTCCCAGAGTATACACCTTCTCTCATACAGTCCTTGCACTTTCCAATTTTCTCATCTTTATTAACCTTTCCAAAACGACTTGATTTCATGCCTGTTTGATATTGCTAATAGGTTTGTGTAGGCTGTGACATAATAACCACTGTGGCCTATATACCTCAAGTTTCGCAACAAAAAATGCCAGAGTTCAGGCTAATGTCAGGGGAACATAGGAGAAAGCTTTTCAGGCTTGTTCTCTCCTTTGCACCAGGTCAAGAGAAAACAACTGTAAAACCTAAACTGCTGGTATTTCAATGCTGTTTTTGTGGGGTTTTTACCTTCCTAAAATCATTGCATGCATTTTAAATGTGGACAGGGTAGAGGAAATACAGGGGTGGAATTTGGAATGGGAGTGGTTGGACAGCAATGTGGCTGCACTTACTTATAACAAAGCATGTGGACTGTACAGGCCAAGGCAATGGGATGTGACAGACTGAGTAGAGTTCTCTGGAACTCTGTCACGCACAGCATGGGTGCATGCAAAAGGGAAGAGTGGAAAAAGCCAATAAATGATAATATGCAATATTAGTCCTTACCATAATATCAGATATATAAAGAATACGGGTTGTATGAAATAAATAGTGTCATGTCAGGATTTTCTAATTTCTATTTAGATGTCTGGAACAATTTAAAAAAATCCAGCAGAAGGTCCTGTGCTCACAGTTAAAATTCTGGTTTCACAGAAGTCTTATCACTGACTTTTAGCAAAGCTGAGGTTTCTCCCAGAAAATTTTAAGGGAGAAGAGATACCTACTAATTATGGACAGATGTGGAACAATGGAAAAGATCAAGCCTGGGTACTTGGCTTACACGTTATGGCTGTCTGTGGAATTTTCCTTTACCTAAAGAATTCACATTTCTAAAATGTATGTACTATATGTCAAACGAAAGTTTATGCAGAAACTACAGCCAGCACCTTTGAAGTAAAAAACAGCCAGGTTCAAGACAAACCGTGCCTGAAAAAATGTGATCTCTCAATAAGAAAGGATTTCCAGTTATGTATTATATCACACTGAAAAAAAAATAATGGTAACTAGATAAAGCCCTTTAGATGGGCTTGCAAGTGGAAGCCTAGGTGGAATACAGTTTGTACTCCTTGGAAGAGTGAGAAGACAGGAGAGGCATATGTTGCATGTAGGCAGGTAGATTGCTGCTTGCTAGCCATAAAATCTGTGAACCTGAAAAAAAAGCCATGCTTGGACACAGATGTCTAAGTGGGCATTAGTTTCAAGTCTTGTAAAATCTACTTTCAAATAGATATGCCCTACACTGTGTAACACACGCCTGGACTTTGTGCTGATGAAACTTGTCTGGTGCTGTATCCATGGGGAGAAAATGATGAATGAGGAAGACTCCAAGGAGGAATAAATTGCTGGACTTGTCTCCTAGAAGTTAATTTTTAGTTCGATCAAAATCAGTGCCAGCTACATGAGCACTTTTTTTCCTGTAGATAGAATGAATCCCCAGACACAATGGGTTTAAGTCAACTTGCTTGACTTTGATTGCCTGTTCCTACCCTAGACAGCACGAAGGCCATGACACTGCAATACACTGCAGCAAGTGATTCAGCAATCAGGATCATTTGTAAAAATCAGCGATTGCAACATGTTGCAACTTTTTAAAAATCAGACTTTCCAGGTAGTAGTGCACCTTGCAACTGAAGTATTATTCAATTATGATCAGAAAAACTGAAATTAGTGTTATTTACAATTGGTCCTATAATATAGTTCTATACAAAGACCAGATTATGTGTAGTCAACGTGATCTCTGCTGCTTCTCTGAGGTAGGATATGGGAGATGTTAACTTACCCTAAGTCGGTTCCAGTTTTCTAAACACTTCTGTAGAAAGTGCGTAATTATTTCAAGTGAACTGCACAGAAAAATTCTGATAAAACAAAGCTGTGTCAAAATTACAAACCGTTAAGCTTGAAATATTTTTTGGGGGAACATTTTGGCTTTGGTATAATGATGTGGAGTGCAGGGAAGTGTTCTCTCCTAAAACCATAAACATATATATACATATACACACTCTAGATACAGCTGCTACCTGTTTTTTCGCCTGCTCTACAGATCACAAACCTCTGTAGTATTTTACTGGGCTAAGTGTGCTCGTTCTGTCTATTAGACAAGATAGATAACCTTGTCTATCAAAATTTAGCAAAACAGGACCTATTTGACTTTTTTTCTTTACTTTCTGTTTCCTTTTATATCCACTTTGATATTAAGCAAATGTATTTCGAGAGTGGGCAGAAAAGGATGGTCAGTTTGAAGACACACACAACTGTATTTCTTAAAAGAAGGTAAATATTAGCCAACCAGGTCATTTCATTTCCTATAAAACATTCTTAAAAATGATGCAACCTTGCAAACTCACCTTCATCATATTAAATGACTTCTTTCTTTTCTGTCACAGACGTTGAAAGTGGAAAAGGCAAATGAGATCAGGCAGTTTCTCTCACATTAAAGGCAAGAAAAATTGGGATGATGTCATCCCAGACAATGCAGTATTTAGACTACATATGCTGTATGCATTCAATGCTTTAACATTATTTATAGAAGCATTCTTAGGGCACAATCATAGCCTTTTTTCTTTATTTTGGAGGAATAAAATATGAAATGCAGTACAGGAAAACTGCTTAATAGAAGAATACATATTAAAAACATGACTACAAATGTTCTTTATTGCTGTTGATGACTTAATAACTATCTTTGGAAGAGCTGGAAGTGGAGTTTATAGAAAAAAAGTAATCAGATTTTGCTCAGTAATTTTTATATGCACAGTATTTAGGATATACATATCTAAACAGAAATGGCAACTGTTTTTTAATTGCTTCTAACAAAAAGACTAGTAATCATACTATTAATTAATTTCAATAGTTTTGGATTCTGGAAAACGGTTCTTTTCTGGAGCATGGCCTCCTATATAAATAAACTCTTTTGAAGTCTTATCCTTGGTATCTCTATCTAAGGTCAACCTTACTGAGGAATGTCCATCTATTAACACAGAACTTTGAACAGGATTGGTTGACACAGTGAATTCCCAAGTATGTGTTCTAAATTCGTACCTCTCCCTTTTAAGTATTGATGAAAGTAAACTGCAACTTCAACCATACCGGTTCAGTTTAACAAAATAAAACCTCACTGTTGCTAGAAGTCATTGTTTTCTTGCCAGTGCTCTCACTAGACCTAAAATTTCCATTGATTTAACTGGAAGCCAAATTACATCAAAGCTGGGCACTTTAAAGACTGTTAGCTGCCTTGGACAATTTTTCTGTAATACCTTTTTTCATCTATGAAAAAAGTCTTCCATCTGTGAAAATAAGACCACTACCAATATTTTTGTTAGCTTTTATGCTTACAGAGTCCATCACCTAGGCTGGAATCAATCACTTCAGCTGTTACTGGTTTCTCCACTAATTTTGGTCAATACTACAGAGCAGTTTAGCTCTTTCAAAACTGAGATTCTCCACCAATCCACGACAAGCTTCTGTGAACTTTATTGTTAACCTGTGAATATTATTGACTGCAAATCTGCACATAGAAGTGATATAACTACCTATATGTGGGCAAATTTGGTCTACCGATGGACTGCTGAGTCCTTTTATTTATGCCCACTTGTGCTTTGTTTAAACACATGAATTAAAGATGTAGTTTTTTATGCTTATATATAGAAACATGCATGTTCAGTTAAAATTGGAATTAAGTGTTTTTCATCAGGAGTTCTGCTCAAACATAATGTAGTCAAACATTCATAGCAAAAGAGCAGACACCTGAACCCATGGATGCCATGAGCCCTACTAGTCCCGCTGATGGTGGGAGTAAAAAATTATACAATTTCTGACTTAAAATTATTCTCAGTGATGATACTCCATTTCTTATCTTGATGACCTACAATAACGATAAAAATTAATGTGTTAGTCACATGCAATCAAATTGGCTCCCAGTAAGTAGTGCAGTCTGATTAGGGACATTCTTCTTTTCAAAACTTCCCCTTCTTTTCACTGCATAGCAAGCGATGTCCATTGATTGGGGAAAAAAATAATTGAATTGTGGAGGGGAAATTAATTATGACACCTCAAAAACAATTTTTTTAAACAAAATAAATCTCTCTGAGGTTTAATGAGAGGGTATGAATAAGAATTCAGTGAAAATACACTTGAAGCATTATAATCAAAGGTAAAATGGTTTCTTCTTTTTGTAAACTTGTCGGTATGACATACTTTTGCAGTCTTGTGGCTTTTATAAAATCACTGTTACTCCTTAATTCTTGTCTTCCACATCTCACAATCTGCAACTGCTCATGTTTAGATGTGTCTGTGCAGTTATACTGTTTCAAGACAATATATCAGGACACTGACTATTTTAGCTCAAATAAATGAAAATTGCAAATTAGATCAGTTTATACAAATTGGATGCAAATTATTTAGTACTTCTAGTTATACTGGCTTACAGATATGTGTACAATTAAAACATTCACATAAACAGACACAGAGACTAGCAAACAATATCGCTGATATTTCCATCAAATGTCATGTAAAAAGAGGTTCTCAAATACAGCCTTTTTTTGCTTGCATTTTCTGTTTTCATTCTAAGTAATACTCAAAGCTCCGACGAGAATTTAAAATTAGCATGCACAGCAGAAATTAAAATGTTTCAATGATGTGTGTTACATCCTTTAGATGCTGAAAGAGTAATATTACATTCTGCCAGGAATAGCTGATGTCAGGTAAGTTTATTACAAAATTTCACTGGGCTTGAAAAAAGTCTGGACTGTGGTACATTGCCAAGTGACCTTTTAGAAGAGAAAGCAAGCAATTAATTTTAGAGTGATATTTACTTTGTATCAATACATTAGATGAAAAATATTAGTGTTAATTTCCCCCCACCCTTGCCTTTACTAACAGCTCAGATCAGGTAACAAAGAACTCCATTTATTTAGGGAAAGGCA
Source organism: Pterocles orientalis (assembly GCA_011057875.1). Classification (NCBI taxonomy): domain Eukaryota; kingdom Metazoa; phylum Chordata; class Aves; order Pterocliformes; family Pteroclidae; genus Pterocles; species Pterocles orientalis. Next base: position 191,658 of record WKFP01014007.1, on the reverse strand, counting down.
CCTAAAAACTGAGATACAAGTTTATATTGTTTCGAAGGTACTAATACTAAACCTGATTATCCTGATACACTCGCTTAATTGTCATCATAGTATCTTTAGTAATATGAAGGCTTTTTGCGATACATTACAGCACTGAATGCAGCATTGAATGCAGCATCAGCAAAGCCATTTTACCTATATTAATTTATGTATCTAGATTACAAGCTAGCTGACTAGGTTGTAAAATAGTTCTGTGATTTTAAAGCAGTCCATTAAAAATTAAAACCAAAGTTCCAGTCTAATACATAAATGCAAAAGTAATTTTTCTATAACAATTTTTTTTTCACCACACCTGTGGTCAGACCAACAATGAAACAGTTCTGGAGGCTTAAAGACAGCTTCTAGCCCTTTCTTCAACATCAAAAGTAGTACAAGAGGAAGGTGTCCTCCAATGTACAGTTGCAGTTTTGAAAACATCCTTCTTTCTTCCATATCCTTTTTTCTTTCTTTTAAATGACATTGCATTTATTTAGTTTCAAGTTATAAATTTATAAAAAGTATTATAAAAATAACAAGAACTAAAATCAAATCCAGATTTTTCTTGAGTAGCTGCATACTGTAGCTCTCTGCAACACTAGAAATTATTTTGACTACTGAATTTGAGTTGCATTGCAATGACATAAAAAAAAATGTAGTCCCACAGTACCTTTCTTGTAGTATATTTACTGATTATTTAACAATAAGTGTTGCAAACAGAGGGTCTCAAAAAAGAGGATGAAATGCAAAAAATTGAGTATAAGTGTTTTAAATTAACTGCACTGATAAGGGACTATAGCTAATGTAAAATAACCATAGGAGCATTTTGAGAGAAAACACACTCTGAAATATAATAAAATGCTTTAGAAACAATTTTTTGTAATTTGCATTTTTTTAAAAAAAAGACAGCTCTGAATCCCTGGGCTATGTTATTGATATGTAGGGCACAATATTAAATGTGATGGTCACATAATCATATCCTTGGAGTGTCTTAAGTTCTCATGATAAGCCTGCCTGCTGGAAATATTTTGCACGAAGGAAGAGACACACCTCCAGAAGGGACAATAAAGATGATTAATCTGGCAGACAAACTACTGAGTGGTAGTTTCAACAGCTTTGTGTGACTCTAAAATTGCCTTGTTGATTTAGAACAGTAACTATCTGCTTATCATATTTCCTTTACCAAGAAAGGATAACAGTTAATACACCACAAACAGAATCAATATTAAAGTATGGTTTAATATACAGAAAGTCATACAAATTCTCACTGCTTGAAGTGCCATATGAGGCCACCACCAGCCACAACTGGATTACATATTTAATATCCCTCCTCAACCAAATTATAAATGAATTCAGGTCAGTGTCTTAAGATAACCAGAATTTTAAATAGCAAATCTTTTAAAACAAAACGTATCACGAAACAGAAACAACAAATATGATTCTGCTATTCTGTGGAGAAAACAAACAGATCTCCATTTTCAGAGTAAGCTACCAATAGCAGGTTTTCATACCACATTATACCCTTCTGATACCTTGGATACTCTTCACAGTTGGGCAGATCTCCTGAAACAAAGTTACTAAAACAACACAGGGAAAATCAGATTTGTCTTTTTTTTTTTTTTCTCCTGAGAAGGTTTGCTTCATATATATTCGTGACTGTCATGGCAGCTTTTGGTTCCTTGATTAAGCGTCTCAAAAGCCACACTAGTCATTGCTTTGTAATGTTATCATTGTATTCAGAAGATGAATTGCTATACTGTAAATCACTGTCACCAGTTCTCAGAGATGAGCATAGGACAAGTGAGTTGTATTGACCCACTGTATGGGAGACATCCTTCTGTTTTGCTATTCTCTGTTGTGTCCTTGCATAGCAATGAAACAGACTGCTTCTTCATCCTGCCAGATAGTAATCAACTCACACATCTTTTTTTTAATTAATAGAATTGCAATAAATACATAGACCTACCTTTGTTACTCCCCACTATCATTCTCTATTAGTTTTCACGGAACATTTTTTTCATAAAATGAAAAGGCAAAACAGGTGTTAGATTATTTATGTTTGAAAAAGTCATATAATTTAAATAATTAAAACTAATTTGTGTTGAGAGCTACAGTTGCATTTTTATTAGAGAAACAAGTACAAATAGGAATCACTACAGAGCTGTTTATTCAATAATGAGATTAAATGAAATGGATTTTGTAGTCTCAATTCTTTCTGATTAATGTGGCAATCAGAACTCTAACTTCTGTGCCCTAACAATGTGGAAACAGCTGCTCACCCGCTATAATTCCATAAAACTTTTTTCTTTCAAGCTACACATTTTAAATTATCCCTAAAAAAATCTTGTAAACAAAATAACAAATATTTTCAGTTTAAACAATATTTGCATTATAAACCTGAATTTATATTATTTTTAATTTAATCACAAAAGAGAGTTTCATTTACAAATAGCAGTATGGGTGCTTACACATAATGTAAACCTTTCCACACATCTTTCTGCTTATAAAATATAGAAGTTATTGTATTAATCTGCATAGAAAAAATATTGTACTTTAAAAAAATAATAAATTCTAAATGAGTTACCCTACACTA